>CM076572.1:1403600664-1403980313 GCA_034641835.2 Pinus albicaulis
TATTTCCGGAAACCCCTTCTGGGTTGCCTTGGAATTGTGCTAGAAAGCCTAGATCTCTGATCCTGACATTTTCTAAGCACTATATCAGAAGATCCATGTATTCTCATTTAAAACAGTAGTTAGTCCCAATAAAAACTGTGCTGTCATAGCCTCTATCATTTTGTATAGAAATTTTTCTTCATATTTCATGTACTGAGTCCTTAAAGGCTTATTTTGCCTAACTTGAGTGTCTTTTTCCTCAAGATCTTGTACACATTTTCTACTATAATGTAAAATAAAATGGCCCTATGATCTACTCTTATTTTTTGTGTTAATATTTCACTGCAATTTCCAGGTTTATGATCTATATTCCTGTTTTTCCTAATTTGGAATATTACAATGGTATCAAAGCATAATCTTGGCTCAGCCTGTGGGGCACTACATCTATAAATATAGAGCAATGGATGGAAGAGAGTTTCCAAAAATTATTCTCCAAACTATGCAGGATATTTCTAGAGAAATCAAGAAGATAAGAATGGAAAGACATAAAGAGACCCAAGAAGGTCTCAACATGGAGAAAGTTCTGGCACCTCACATTTTTGGTGTGAGCAATTAGCATTATAGCCAGTTCCATAACGCTCCACCATGCCTACATTCCTAGTCAGAGGAAATGAGGTAGCAGGAACACAAAAGGAGGATACTCTTGGTGATTATCTCCTAGAATATGAATCTCAATCTTAGAGGTTCAAAGAGCAACTAAACTTACAAGGGTTCTGTCAGATCAAGGATAATAGAAGACCCAATAATCACAATAGAGGTAGAGGGTACATGCAGAACAATGATCTACAACATACCTTGGGTAGATTCTTTTTCCCTGCTTTTGATGGAACAATGTTACCGATGAAATAAGTAACCTCAATGTTACCTAATTTTTGAAGTATCAAGAAAAACACCTGATTTTGAAAAAGTGGCGATGCAGAATCAAGAAAAAAAAATTTGAACATGTTTTTGGCACTTTAAATTTTTTTCATTTTGTTTTTTTTTTTTAATTAATTTTTTTTTTTTTTAAGTGGTGTTTTTTATGTTGATTTTGAATAGTGGTGGTGTATCATCACCAACGTTTTTTTATAGGATTGATTTTGACACTATAAATTTTATAATGTCTTCTTCTTCTGTGAGATGTTTATTTTTAAGTGCATTTATGTACTTGTGTTTTAAAAATAAAAAATAAAAAAAATTTTAAAAATAAAAACTTGTAATGATATCTTCACTTTTTCACATACATAAAAGATGGAAAAAGGGTCAATATTCTAAAGTTTATATTTTCTACATGTTTACGTATTGTTAAATAATTTTTCAATGCACATCAAAAAATTGTCACTAAAAAACCAAAATTTTGAACCATATGACAAAAAAATACAATTTTTCAATATAAATACAATGCAAAAAATACACTTTTACAGAGTTTTTGTTGAAAAAAACATGTTAAATAAACTAATTTTTTGGGAGAATCTTAACAAAAAAAACTTAAGAAAATAACATTTTTATTGAATTTTATGTCAAAAAATAATAGCAATCACATGTTTTTTGCAAAAAAAAGGGTTGTTCTCATAAAATATCAAAGTCTAAACATTACAAGTAAAACTGATTAATAGTTCTAAAAAATAAGCTTTGTTTTCAAGCATAACTTAAACATCATCAACAATATCAACTAATACATCTTCAACATCATCTAGAACAGCATTGATGGCTTCTTCCGCAGCATTTTCTTCTTCATTTTGATCATCGCCATCTTCTAATGGATCTTTCATGTCAGCAAATCTTCCAAAGTGTCCCTTTCCAATCATTCCATATAATGGTGTTTGAGGTTCCTTTTCTTTTTTTGCCACATGTGATTCATTAAAATCTCCTTTCCTCAAACCAACTTCTTGCTTCACATCTGGAAGGAATTTAAGAACGTTAATTCTTTGTTGAATAAATTTGCATTGAACTGAGTCTTTCTCAATGGCAATGAAATTTCTTCCTTTTATTAGGCAACATGCTAGTGTTGTATCTAATCATCAAGCACAAAAAAAATAAGTAAGAAAATTAGTATGGAGACATAAAAAGTAAAAAAGACAATATTTAAATTTAAATTTGTATATTAAAAATTACCTGAACCTGAGAATAAATCCAAAACCCATTCTCCTTCATTTGAACATAGATCTATAAGATAGTTAATCAATGCTTGTGGTTTTTTATAAATGTTAACTATATCTCCTTTTACATCTTTATCCTCATATGTTAGTTTTCTTACCACTGCATCATAAACCAATACTTGACTATGACTCTTCCCATCTACTCGATTCATAATAATATGCTTATAGCTATCATCTTTTGTCCAACATTCAACATGGATGAACTCACAATCATTTATAATAGGCTGATCTTCGGAAGAAACAATATCTGACTTTTGCCTGTAACATAACATAGTAAAAGTTTAATTAAATTTTACATGAATAAAAAAATTTGGGAGGAATCAAACGTACAATTTCAAAATCTTACCATGTAAGTTGCATCCTTGAGTTTGCTTTACCCTTGAAGCTTGTTAATAACATTGGAAACTGTGTGTCTGAATGAAATGTCACAAATCGCCAAAGTGGTGATGTTGTCACTTCTTGAAAACCCGTAACCACTTTACTAAAAGCTTGATAAGTATATAGTTCTCTATCATATTCAATGTCTGGGAAATTGAAACCATGAGGAATATCTGCAATAACTAGGCCATATTCCCTTTTAGGTATTAGTGATGCAATGTCTTCACATTCACCTTGTATTATTTGATATTGGACACTGTCGAGCCCATTCCAAATGTAATGATTAAGAGTAGGATCAAGTTCAACATTCATAAGACACTTCCTTCTCATGTTCTCCATCTTAATTTTTTCAATAAAGCTTTTGAAAGTATCTGGTACTCCATTTCCATCCTTCTTTGACATCTTTAATGACATAAAAATATATATATATAGATATGTATAAGTAATAAAATAAAAATAGTTAAAATATGAATAAAATAAATTTATAAATCAACATACCTTATTGAATGCAATATAAAACTCTTTTAGTGTTGATGTAGAACTTGCTTCTGGGTAGTTGCGTACAACATCATCCCAATTGTCTTCATTCAACATTTTAACCTTATGTTCTTGTATTTTCATAAAAAAATTCAGACTAAATAAATCAAGTTAAAAACGTTAATATATTCACATGTATAACAAATTCTACCAACATCATTATGTTTTATTTAAAAGAAAATTATAATGAAAGAAATAATTCAAGAAACTTACTTTTGAAATTCTACACACATTTCTTCCATTGATAATTCACCCGACTTCACACGGGCTAATACTGATTTGACTAATTTATCATCCTTCACACCTTGCATTGTTCTCCAATGTGTAATAGTCATATCCTCTGGAAGCTGCTTCATTTCAGGACCCCCCTTAATGTTGGTACATATTATGGGTTTACTCTTTTTAACTTTCTGATTTTTTATGGAAATATTCTCCCATCGATCAAAAATCTCATCAATCAAATCCCATACCTCCCAGTTCTAAATGCCAACTGAAAAATGTTATCTGTGCCTTTGAAGAGATTTATATTCAATTTTCCATCTTTTGCTTTTTTTCATCAATTTGATAACTTGTTTCCATTAAACATTCCTTTCGAAATGCTACACTAACTTCTGTCTTATCCCCACGACATTTTTCTATGAATTCATTATGAATAAATCTGACCCTTTGGATGAAAGTCATTTTCATTCTGTACTCATTATCTGCATTATGATCCCATGCCAATAACTTTGATTCCATTTTTGTTAAGCCAGCGTAAATGATGCATTTCATTGTTTGAAAATGATAGTTATTGGGATATTCTGCAATCAATTGTCTCTTAGCTTCTATTGAATGGTTCCCTCCAATTACATAATATTTATAATCAAAACATTTTGTCTTGTCAAATGCTTGTTTGTTGGGAACTTGACATGGATCGACAAGAACCACATAATCCACCACATGCGCATATGGATTGAACCTGAACAATGTTTTCAGATTATGTACATGTAGGTGATGGACCTTTCTAATTTGATATTGAGATTGTCCTTCATCTGGGCCATAAAATTGGTTAACATTAAGCTCAAATGTTTGGCCACCAAGAATTAATTTATTCTTCCTCAACTCTTGTCGAATAACATTTTGTTTTGTTTTAATAATGCCATCCTCTAACCCAGCACCTGGTGTTATGATTTCTCTGCTTCCGTAAGAGCTTTCAATTTGTTCCTCACTGCTGCTCACGACCTTTACAGGTTCACCAATATTTGATTTCCTAGTCTTATTGGATAACATATTAGTTTTTTTATAAACAAGCTATCCTTCATGAGGTACAAAAGAGACATCTTTAGAAATTTTTCTTTTTGGTGTCTGATCTGTTTTCTCCTTTTGCACAATAGTTCTCATCTCCTCCTCACTAATTCTATCATAATTTTCTGTTTCATGTTCGACACCTTCAAAAGAAACATGTTTAAGTTTACTAGATTGACCCACCTTAATGGCTCTTGGTTGATCTCCTCTTTGTACTATTGCAGTGTCATGAGCTATTGCTCTTTGCTTCAATCTCCTTTCCTCTGGTTTGTCTTTGTGGAAAGTTTTGATCACATCCATAACATTTGGCACCAACATATAAATACCATCAAACATGTTTGAAAGACTCGGAACAAAATCCTATGAAACAAAATAAAACATGTCAATGATCAATAATTTATAAAAAATTGAATCATCCTTACAATAATGCATAGAGGAAATAAAAATAAGCATACTTACAATGTTATTTGCAATGTTGCTTGCTATTTCTTCAGCAAATTTTGAAGTTATTTCATCTGTGTCATACTTGACGATTGATAGACGATATCTAACTTTCTCACGTTTCTGAGCTTTCCTTGCAAGAACATAAATAGTGTTTGTATTTGGGACCATACATATGTCTCGTACTCTGCCCATCACATCATATTGCTCATTTAAGTCAATCATACCACAAATAAGATAGATGTGTATATCAGCCTCCGTTTCACTGTCTTCAAGATACCATGAGAAATCGGTTTTATCTATTTTCTCAGCGTTCTTCCAATCAGAAATAAGCTTTAATGAACCTGGTGCCCCACTTGCTTGACTTTTATTAGTGTGTGCAACAATATCTTTATTGCGTCCAACAATGTCCATAGTGCGTCTAGCTGCAACTTTAGATTTGGTAGTTGTATCCATAGTACGTCGAGCTGCAGCTGTAGATTTGGGAGCTGCTGCCCTAGGTGCAGAAACATTCACATAAATCTTTTTTGATGCCATTTTCCTGATATATATATATATATATATATATATATATTAGTTAATGGAAAAATATTGCGAATAAAATAAATTTAATAAACAAAATTTATTTCTAAAACTAAATAGTTTGAAATTAAAGCAATAAAATTAACTATAAAAATTTTCATTTAAAAACAAAATATTATAAATCATATGTATATATATCTATATAATATGTTTTGAATACATTTTATAAAAAATTTAAAAATGTGTTTAAATTGTATAAAATAATTAAAAAAAAATAAACTAGTATTTTCAAACTTCAGTTTTTGTTTAATATTTATAAAAAAAACAAAAAAGTTACTAACTATTTATAACAAATGTTATAATATTATATATATTTTTATTTTTTTAATTGTATTGTTATATAGTTTTTTTTTAATTTATTATATTGTATTTTTTTTTTAATTATATAATGTTTAAAAACAAAACATAATTGTTGTTTAATGATTTTTTTTTTTGATATATATATATATATATATATATGTTATATTTTGAAATTTTTAACAATTATTATTTAACAATGTTTTTATTATATTATATAACAATTTTTATTTTTATTTTTAATATAACAATGTTTCTATGAATTTTTAATTGTTTTATTAAAACAAATTATTAAAAAAAAAAGATTAAAAAAAAAAGAACAAAATAAAATTAAAAAAAATTCAAAATTATAAAATGTTTTGTTAAAAAAAAAAAAAAATTTAAAAGAAAAAATTTTAAAATCAATAGGCGCGCGTGGCCCACCTGTTGGGCGCCGGGGGCCGGCCGGGCGGCGCCACAGGGGCGGCCCAGCCCGCCTCCTAGCCCGCCCTTGGCCGAGGGCAGATTCCCGGCACCCAACGGGCGGGCCGCGCGCTCCCGGCCCCGCCCTTGGCCAAGGGGGTGCCGGGAGGCGGGTTGGGCCGCCCCCGTGGCGCCGCCCGGCCGGCCCCTGGCGCCCAACGGGCGAGCCGCGCGCGATTTATTTTTTAATTTTTTAATTTTTTAATTTTTTAATTTTTTAATTTTAATTTTGTTTTTTAATTTTGTTTTTTTTTTTTAATAATATAATTATTAAAACATTATTTATTAATAAAAAAAAAATTAAAAATATCAAAATATAACAAATTAAATTTTTTTTTTTATTAAATCACAATAATGTTTGGTTTTTAAACATCATATACTTAATATATATATATATTAAAAAAAAAAAAACATTTGTTTTAATATAACAATATAATAAATTTAAAAAAAAAACTATATCACAATACAATTAATATATATATATATATATATAACAAAACAATAATGAAAAAAAAAATTAAAGATTTAAAATTAAAAAGAATAAAACAAAGATTTAAAATTAAAAAAATAAAATAAAATAGAATATAAAATTAAAAAAATTCTCAAATAAAAAAAAAAATTTAAATAATGAAATCACTGATATGTTTATGATAAAAAATAAAAAATAAAAAATGTTATAATATTACTTTTTTTTTTATGTGCATGGTCGTTTTATGGATTTTTTTGTCTAAATGAACCTATAAGTCTTAAAAAAGAAAAAAAATCTAAATTTTTGTTCTTAAAACCCTAAAAAATTTAGTTTTTTTTGCATTTTCTTCACTAAAAAAATATTAAAAAATCAAGGTTTTTGAACCTAAAAACCTTTAAAAAGTAGTTTTTGGACACAAAAAAACTATAGAAAAACAGATTTTCCCCAAAATCGTCTTTAAATTAACAGAATAGAAGGAAAACTAACCTTTGAAATGCAAAAAGCTGTTGTCACCAATGCCAACACAATGCCTCCAATGCCTTCACGAAGTTACCAATGCCAATGCAACACCTCCACAAAATTACCAATAGCGATACAACGCTTCCAATGCCAATGCAATACCTCCACGAAGTTACCAATGCCAACGCAACACCTCCAGAAATTTGCTCTAACAAATACCAGAAAACTTGATGTGATGTGATGTGATGAATAGAAACAATCATTCCTTTTAAATAGCGTATATTGTCTGATTGATTTACTGTTTAACGAATGTGGGATTAAAATTTTAAATTTAAAATATTTACATTTAGTTTATTATAGTTCATACTATAGTTAAAATACTTATTATTTGCATGTAGTTATCATAATTAACATTTTATTTAATATTTACATGTACTGAATGTTGAATAATTCAAATATAATCTCAGATTAAAAATTAAAATATGAAATACTTACATGTAGTTAATTATATTTAATATTATAGATAAAATAGTTAATATTTGCATTTAGTTATCATAGTTAATATTTACATGTAATCAATGTTTAAAATCATGGGATTAAATTTTAAAATCTAAAATATGTACATGTAGGTAATTATAGTTTAAATAGTTAATATTTACATGTTGTTATTTTTGTAAATATTTACATGTAGTCAATCTTAAACCATTCAAATAAGAAAATTATTTTAGTTTCGAAGACATGCATGAAAGGAATATTTTGTGGATATTTTGAATAGAAAGTATGGTGAAATATTTGAAGACCAACAATTTATTAATAAATTTTGAAATATATTTTAGATGAATATAACATAAGTTTAAAATTTAAAATTTAAAATATTTACATGTAGTCATTATAGTTAAAATAGTTAATATTTGCATGTAGATATTATAGTAATATTATAGTTAATACTTACATCTAGTCAATGTTAAATCATTCAAATAAAAACATTATTTTAGTTTGGAAGGCATCCATGATAGAAATATTTTGTGGATATTTTGAATATAAATATCGGTAAAATATTTCAACATAAATAGTTTATTAAAAAAAATGTTAAATACATTTTTTGATTAATATTTGTACCAAATATATGAAATGAAAATTTTGGAGGGAAAGTTTTTCGAGAAATTTTTTGGAGGGAAATTTTGGAGGGAAATGTTTTCGCGAATTTTTTTGGAGGGAAAATTTGGAGGGAAATTTTCAGTCTTTAAGCTATATATTGTAAGTGGGAGAGGAATTTGTATCATTCAACCTATTCTTGTTGAAAGCCATGGTTTCTTCTGATAGCGAAGTTTTTCTTTCTAGAACATCAACATCTTCGTCACGCAACAACTCTATTCAGAGTGATGAATATAACAGGAGTTCGTTCACCATGAATAGAGAGTCAAAAAATCGACTTGGTCACTATCCTAAAGATGATGAGAACAAAATTGATGAGGTGCGAAAAAATGAAATTTCTATAAATCGAGCGCCAGTTATACCACTTACTCTTAATCCTAAGGATTATGAAAGAAACAGTGATGAAGGGCATGATGAAGAAATTCCAGAGTCAAAAGTTTCACTTCGTCCTAATCCCAAGGATTATGAGGACACCATTGATGAAGAGGGAGATGAAGAATATCCACTTCATCTTAATCCTAAGGATTATGTGAGAACAACAAATGAAGAGGGGAATGAAGAATCTGTAGAGTCAAAATATCCACTCTGTCCTAATCCTGAGGAGTATGCCAGCACCACTGATGAAAAGGGGGATGTAAAATTTCCAGAGTCAAAATATCAAATTCGTCCTAATCTTAAGGATTATGCGAGCACCACTGATGAAGAGGGGAATGATAATGTTTCAGAGTCAAAACATCCACTTCGTCCCAATCCTAAGGATTATGCCAGCACCACTGATGAAGAGGGAAATGAAAAATTTACAACGTCAAAATTTCCACTCCATCCTAATCCTAAGGATTATGCAAGCACCACTGATGGAGAGGGGGACGAAAAAATTCCAGAGTCAAAATTTCCACTTCGTCTTAATCCTAAGGATTATGTCAGCACCACAGATGAAGAGGGGAATGAAGAATTTGCAAAGTCAAAATATGCACTTCGTCCTAATCCTAAGGATTATGTCAGCACCAGTGAGGAAGAGGGGAATGAAGAATTTGCAGCGTCAAAATATCCACTTCGTCCTAATCCTAAGGATTATGCCAGCACCACTGATGAAGACGGGGATGAATTTCCAAAGCTAAAATTTTCACTTCATCCTAATCATAACGATTATAATTTAACCACTGATGAAGGGGGGGATGAAAAATTTCCAATAAATATAGATTCAAGGCATTCACTTATTCCTAATCCTAAGGATTATGAGAGCTTCAGTGAGGAAGGGGAGGGGCAGGATGAAGAAATTCTAGTGAATACAAATTCAAAGCTTCCACTTATGCCTAATCCCAAGGATTATGAGAGCACCACCGAGGAAGGGGAGGATGAAGAGTTTCTTGCAAATGATAATTTTAGAGGCACAGATCTGAATATTGCATTTTCTCCAAGTGACCATTTCAAAGACACTCATGGTGATGAAGAATTGAATCCTCCCGGGGAAGAATTTGAAAGCATGGGTCAAGATGGTGAAGAATTTCTTTTGAGTCGGGGTTACAAAAGTGCCGATGATTCTTGTGAAATGTTTTCTTCAACTGATGATGGTAAAGAAAATTTTCCACGCAATGATGTTGATGAATTTCTTAACTATGTTGAGGATGATGATAGTGGGGATAATATTCCTTCTAATGGTGATGAAACTACTTTTACAAAGGATGATGGAATGATGAAGCCGTTGCAAGCAAATATTGCAACTAGGAGTAGGAGTAGACCTTTTCATATCAATCCAAAGCCTTCCAGTTATACAAGGGCGAGGACAAAATATCTCACGACAAAAAGTTCTGTCGTTCATTTGATTTCAAGTGAATGTTGTCGAAGGGATTGCTTGAAAAATATGAATTTCAACTTTGCTTTGGAGAAAAGGAAAACATATATGTCAATGAATAAAAGCATGCAAAATTCATATTTAGTGGGTTGCATGCAATCTACACTAGCAAGTTATGATTATCATATTGGGAATGTATTGCTTTGCAGAAAGGCGTTAAAAATGTTGTATTCAATTGGTAATTGTCATTTGTCAAGAATCCAGGATAGATTAGAAAAGGATCCCACATATTATTCAGAAGCACGTTATAAACGGGAGGTGGGGCCGTTTGCAAATACTGCTAAGACATGGATGAAAGACTTCTTTTCAAATCATGGAGATTGTATGCCAAATAAAGACACAATACATATTCCAGATAATTTCTCGAGACAAGAAATATTCATGTTATACAAAGATTATGCAGAAGCTGTTGAAGGAATTGGTAATTTTATTACATATTCTTATTTTACAAGGATATGGAAAACTGAATTCAACAATGTTCGTATTCCTAAGAAGACAAGGATGGGGGTTTGCAGCACATGTGCTTCTCTTAAAGCAAAAAGAGATAAATGTTAAGGGGCAGAAAGAGGTATGTGTTCAAAACATTGTTTTTTAAAATTTGATACTTATCAACTATGAAAATATATTTATTCATATGTTTCTTTTATTTTATGTACAGATTCTGTTGTCAAATAACTTCAAGACCATCGCAATCAGCAAACAAGTGAAAGACAAAAGTTGTATAAACATCGAAAGAAGTGTTATGATCATCCAAATAAATATCTGGGATTGATAATTGATGGTATGGACCAAAAGAAAACACTTCTTCCACATTTTGTCCGCACACCAAAAAAATTACAGGAGGAAAATTTCATTCATTTTCACTTGGTTGGTTGTATGGTATTTAATGAGAAGATGTTTCCAAGAGTTTTCTTCACAACTCCAAATATTCACAATGATGCAAATCTGACCATAACTATAATCCATGATGTGGTTACTCATTGGTCTGATATTCTTCCTGAAGTTTTGTATTTACAATTAGACAACACAAGTCGTGAGAACAAAATCAAGTTCTTTTTGGGTATCTAAACATGCTCGTTGAATTGGGGATTTTTAAAAAGATAAAGGTTGGTTTCCTTCTTGTTGGGCATACTCATGATCATATTGATCAAATGTTCGGTCGTTTTTCAGTAACATTGAGGAGGAAAGGTGTTGGGAGCCTGCCATCATTAATTGAATGTATTAAGAAATCGTACATTCCAGAGCCTGTTTTTCATGTGTTGGAAGAAACTATTGACATGCGAAGGTTTATTTTGGATCGCATGGTGAGGAGAAATGCATTGAACAACTTAACGACATTAGCTTCCAGCATCAATTTCGTATCAAAAAAATTGATGGGATAACACTTATATGGGGCAAGAAGTATTCAACTATTGAAGAATGGGGACCATCATCAGGTTTAGCATTTTTGAAGTTCATTCCAGAGCGTCCAATGTTTTCATCAAAGATATTGTTATTACAGTCAGTTTCCGAACTCCATAATGCACGAAGGTAGAAGAGAGACATACATTATTCTGAATGTCTAGAGGAAATTAAAAGATGTATTAGAGATACATATGAATACTTCGATGTTGTTGATTCAGTTTGGTGGGAGTCTTTTTTCAGTAATCAAAGTGATATGATTTCAAGATCAGTAAATAGGGATACACTTTTGAAGACTCCTTTTTTTTGCCACAAAATACGCCAAATGAACATGAACATCAAGAAACACACAATGTTGAACAACAACAGCCTCAAGCTATTATTAATTCCCCACAGGTAGAGGAAAGAGAAATCTATATTGGTTCTAGAAGATCATGTGCACAACGTGAAGCCATGGAAGACCTTTATAGGGGTTCTGTGCAGGATCTTAAGGAGGGTTGCATGATAGCAGTGTTAGCAGATGAAGATCCACTTGGCTATCCATTCTGGATTGCCAAGGTTATAAAGGTCATTAATGAAAATGAAGGGATTACAGCTGTTGATGTACATTGGTATGCCACAAGTACCCACCCTTTCAATGGTGTGTACAAGCCAGAGATGGTAGTGGAAAAAAGAATTGGCAGAAAGAGAAAAAGAAAGGGCACAAATATAAAATGTCGCCACAAAGATGTCTTAAAATTGGAGGATGTTGACATACTTGTGTATGACTTCAATTTGACAAAGAGAGGAACTCTTCGGTTGCGGACCATAAATATTTTGAAGAAATTGCTACCAGAACAATTACTGTTGAAATGGGACTCTGCAGAATGTAGACGTAGATCTACAAGAATTTTGAACTCTGAAATGGTGGGCATGCATGTTGACTCAGATGGAGCACTAGTTGATGAAAGAGAAGAATATGGATCATCTTCATCTACATCAAGCCATTCATCTGAAAATGTAGATTATGATGGTGTGCCAGAACCTATGGCTGATTTTGAATAACTATCTAAGACACTTTTATGTAATTGATGTTTGCATGGTAACTTGAAATAAAAATTTTGACTTCTATCTCAGTTTTCATTAAGTTCTGAGACATTTCTATGTTTGTTCGATTATATGTTTTAATTATGAAGAATTCATTTCTTTAGAATATCGACAATGTAACAATGAATTACAAAAATAATTTATGTTATATTCAATCTACCAATGTTGATATTTTAATTATAAGTAAAATAGAAAATAGAAACTAATGTTGAATTTTTAGATTATGCAGTGATATTACCATGATATTATGTATTGTTACCATTTGGTATAAGATACTTTTAAAATTTTTAATAATTATATGCGTCATTGAAACAAAACACTTTGTTTTGATGCTTGATTTTTAGGTTTTGGTTGAAATTATATTTAAATTTGTCTTATGCTAAGATTTGAAAAAAGATAAGTTTTTATTCTTTAAAATTAAAATTACTCTTACTTGTTTATGTTCAATGATAATTTTTTCATTTACTTGATAATTTTTTTAAATTGTTAAGTCTTATAATTTCTCCATAATTTCATTGTTCAAGTATGTTGAACACTTAAGATTGAAAAACTTTAGATTTACAACTTGTCATTAAGGTTTTTATGCGTTACCAAATTTTATCTTTAAGGTTATGGTTGACAATAATTACAATTTTGGGGTTGTTTAAAGTCAAGATATTTTATGTTTAACAACATGGATGAAAATTGTTCGAAATGATAAGACCTTCAGACATGTATTTGTTTATCTTTAACATCATCTATCAAAAATGTTGGAAATTTATGATTTTAAAAAATGTCCTAATATGTTGTCTTTAATTCCATTGTTACAAGTGTCAAAATTATGACACAATTTTTTTTTTTGTTATTCCAACATCAACTGGTTTTATTTTGAGGGTGTTTTTTCAATCCTTTTTTCAACAAACAATTTTTTTTTTAGCATAATTTTATAAAATGTTGAAATTTGACCTTCAAAAAAAACCAAGTGCGTTCTGGAAGACACTTTCTTTTTTGGGTGTTTTTTCATGTTTTTTGAGACTTTTTGGGCTAGAGTTCCCGTTTTGAGGTCAGGTTACCTATTTGATCGGTAACAGTGTTATGGGTCACCCAAGTGCACAGCCAAGGCTTGGGTAGGGAAATTATACATCTATTTCCAATTGAACCGAGTTTCAGAGATGGAGGCCATTAAGATAGTAGCGCTGCACCTTGAAGGTGAAGCACATGAGTGGTGGTTTCATGGTCTATATACATTGGGGCATGCGAGTATAACTCCTTATGCACAATTTACCCAGAGATTGCTGGAAATATTTGACCAAAGAGATCCAAAAGCTCATTTTTTTGAGCTAGCTAAACTCAAGCAGTCAAGAGATCCAGAGATTTATATCTCTGAATTCCTAAAAATTTCAGTCATGGTTCTAGATCTATCCGTAACTAGAAGAGTATGTATGTTTTTTGATGGGCTAGCATAGCCATTGCATGAGTTGGTAGAATCCACTAGACCCACCACACTCTAGGATGCTATTGAGAGGGCTAGATACTTGCAAAATAGTTTGCCAAGGGTAATAGCCCCCCTTCAGCAAGAGTTCTCCTCTCAGTCAAAAGGGGAAGCTATGAAGGTTCCTCCCTCAATAGAGAACGCAGAAAAAGAATCTCCTAATGACGATGAGGTATTGTTTGATAATAATGAGAGTAAAGAAGAAGAATTGAAAGGAGATACCATCACTGTAGCACCAAGAGGAGATCCACCATCACCTGGAGGTGGAAATGGGGAAATTTCTCCAACTAGAGGAGCCCTTGCATCATTGCGGGGAGTTCCAAATAATCTAACATTAGGAGATCGAGGCACAGTCCAGGAGCAACATGTGTTGGTGTTGATAGACAATGGGACTACGCACAATTTTATTGATGCCCAACTAGTGCAGAAGGGATACATACCCACCAATGATTTTGAAGGATTCTCAGTTTTGGTCCTAGGGACTAAGAAATGGAAGAAGTGTGTTCCGGAATTGACTATAACTTTGGGGAAATACACCCTGATAGATCACTTCTTTGTGGTCAAGACCCATGACACCAATGTGATATTGGGTGTGCAGTGGTTGATTAAACTAGGGAAGGTCACTGCCGATTGGGAGGCCTTGTAGATGGCATGGATAGATAAGAAGAGCGGTAATCATCAAAAGATCAAGGGCGTACACACCTATCCACCTCAGGAAACCTCCACACATAAGATGGAGACTGATTTGCGCAGAGGAAGCAAGGACAAATCAGTCCACTCAAATATAAAGTTTACTCTAGACCATGATGTTATATTATGTGGAGGCATTCCACCAGGAAGGCCCCTGGATTGGAAGTTGGTTAAAGAGTTCTCACAACAAGTGAAACCACCCAAAGATATGGCTAGGAGGATGTAATATTCCAAAATAGGAACAGCTACACTATTGGGAATATCTCAAGATATTACCAATGTGGAGATCCAGTAATACATAAACATGACTGGAGATAGTAGTGAATAACATCAACTTTAGAAAATGCAATAAGATCTCATAGCCATCTTATTAATAATATGGTAGCAGAAAGTGTACAAGATCTTGAGGAAATGATCACTCAAGCTTAGGCAAATCCATCATCAAAGACACAAGTAAAATAATCATGAAATACACTGCTACATATGCTAGCCAAGCTATGACTGCGCAATCCTTGAAGGAGAATTGCTGCAAAATGTCATTAATCTATGGATATGACAATAGATAGCTCAAATAAGAAGGGGGAGCAAGATCTCAACCCCTGAAAACATACAATACACAATCCTCAAAAGGATTGGCTGAAATATACACAAAATGACAAATCTGCAGAAATGTCGGAGTTGCTGGGTAGCAATAGCAACTCAAGAACTGGACATAAGTGGAGAAGGCTGAAGATATTGCATCCAATGAAATGACCTCCTCCAATGGATCTCTAGAATGAAAGGCTAATCCTTCACCTAAGATCTCACCCTCCAAAGGTATCTGCAAAGACCCACTGCATATGCTCCACTAAAATAACGCAGTCACTGGATGAAACTGTGTTTTAGGGCTAGGGAATGAGTTGGCCTTGATTCCAAAGTCTACAATAAGCTCTAAAATTCCTCCAATCTGATCTCCCAAAGGGAAGAGAGACTCCTCCTCTGAAAAGTAGCTAATGGAGGTGGTGTAGTGAAACCTCACTGCAACACCCAGCAACACAACATTACTCTGCTACAGAAATAACGCTGTCTTGATGGAGGATGCTTGGCCTCAAGCCTGGATGTGAGGAAAATCAGTGCAATCCCTCAAGAGGCCTCTCAAGAAGAGGAAGGAATCCTAAACAGGAATTCCCCCCCCCCCCCCCCCCGCAACTCTTGCTAAACAACAAAGAATGCACAATTGTCTGAATAGACAATGAGATGAATAATACAAGCATGAGAAATAATGGTTGCCTTGCCCTCCTTTTAAACAAGTGAAATCCCATCTCCATGGGTCCCACTCCTCTTAGGGTTTCCTCCACCAAATAACCCTTTCCCCATTCATACTATGCTACTTCTCTAAGTGCTCTCCACCTCTTATCCTAGCGCTGTTGACTTGGTCAAACTTGACCTTGTCCACTTGCAAATATCCCTGTTCACACATGAGGGTGTGAAAAACAGCTCCAATTATGATCCCCTTTCATAATATGAGGGACTTTATTGAGATTATCATTATGCATGGGCCTCCTTACCCATTTATTCTCCTCCTAGGTGAAATCAGTGAAAATTAATATTCCAAATTATTGTTGGAAAATTTTGGAATATTATTGTCCTCCCCTCCCAAATGTTGCTTGTCCTCAAGAAACTGCAAGGAAAGAACTGGAAAGCCTCCTCTCAAGGCATAGAGTCTAAAATGCGTCAAGGAACATCTTTCTCATGTGGATCCTCCATCCCCCAAGCAATCATCCATGTACAATGAGTTACCTCCCAACATGGAAACTCCTGAAAGTCATCTTCCACCTCTGGCTCCGGTAATGTAGGTGGGCTACAAATCTGATCCTGGTAGAAAAAATAGCCTACCCCACGCTTTCCTCCTCTCCACTTAGGATAAGTGTAGAGTATATGCTGATCCTGGGCTGCAGTGATATTGCCCTCAAATGGCAAGATGGAGATTAGACCTCTAAGGATATCTCCTCCAACTTTATGAAACATGTTGGCCCAAATCATCTCATATGTGATGAGTTGGAAGACATCATCATATGGCATCACATCCCTCATATGGCTCACCTCATAAGGAAATAAATGAGCTGATGTAGCGGCCATACCATATCCCATTCTCCCTTTAGAACATGTAGTGCAAAGTGTGTGGGAGTTTTCTCCCTCCAAGGACACATTCACCCAATGTGTCTCTCCTCCAATCAAGCTCCCAAGAAAAGCTCTGGCAATATCAATCAAGGGAACCATAAGGAGAATCATGCTGGCTGCCATGTGAAGTAAAGGAGAAGGACAATGGTCCATCAAATGTAGCCAACGCAGTTTGACTCTCCTCTGCCATAGAAAATAAAATGATGGGTGGCCTTCCCACCATCTGCTTACTGCCCCAACCTCTTCACAAGTCTGAAGAAAGTGGATGATGTAATGTGCAATGTAAGTATGTTCTCCATGAGAAATATCCTCCCCATATTCACTTAGGGAGTGATCATCCATAATGGCCTTATGTAGACCATAAAATCTAGAAAGAAGGATATTCCTTCTTTGAGCAAATCCCTGCACATATATGGTTAAGAGATGCATATATATAGACAGATCACTATGAAAATCAACAATACTCTTACCATATGTTTTTCTTATATAAATGGAGTGGCTCATAGATGATTCTCCCCTCATCCTAAAAGCGAAAAGTGTTGACTATGCTAACTCCTCAATTTTCTCATGATCCATGGAGTGCCTCCTCAAGTTCCTCAAGTGGTCCCTCCCACAAGAAGGAAATAAATGTAATGTGGCATTCATGGTTGGCCCATGGTTCCTCCTAAAATGTACAACATGTATATTAGGGAGAATCATGCTCCCAGTGGGCATCCTCAGTCTCAAGCCCACTCTCCAATCAAAACTTCCCATGAACATAGAGATACTAGCAATACATGGAAGCAAAAACCAATAGAAACAAGTTGTCACATGACAACCAGAAAGTGGATCAAGGTCCCATACAAGGAACCAGTGCAGTGCATCCCTTGCCTGCATCAAACCAAACAAAAAAAAGTGTTCTTCCAGCCACTTGTTTGCTGCCACAATCATTTTACAAAATATAATCATGAATCTACAAAAGGGTGTCAATGGTGCACACCAAAAGTCATGTGGCTTTCCCCAGAAACCACCAATGAGATAGCCAATCTCAATGCTAAAAATGGCTTCAAGTACATAATTATACAATATGAAAGAAGGAATAATCCTCCTTGGTACAATATGATGCTCATAAAAAGACAAGAAGTACAAAACATAAGGTGAAATTGTACATTCTTCATTGTGTAATCGAAGACTTGAGCTGAAATGACTCAACTGAAAATGCTCCCTTACTCCCAACGAGTAGGAAGGTGGCTGTGACATCCTCTCCATCATCATCCGGGCTCTGCATCTCTCCATATTCTGAAATATGTCTTGCTGAATGCCCTCCCAAATGAACTCCTCTGCCAAGGCAAGATATGCATCAAGATGCATGGAAAATAAGTCCTCATGTGCTACATACAATAGCTTCTCCTTGAGACTAGAATATCAAGTCAAGAAGACTCTGCCATGTGAATAGATGACCATATCATCCACCATATACTCATCATCTCTATCTGGGTCGTCGAGAATCATGCATGCACCAAGATCCTTGGAGTACTCTACTAAGAGCTGAGATCTCCAATAAGGATCAATTCTCCTAAGAGACAATGCTGGTGATCTGGCATGTGAGGTTCTCCTCTTGCTGTTGTCTGCTACTTTGACATTCCCCATGCCAAATTTCTCCTCCAAACTATTCACCTCTCCAAAATCCAAGAGTGGTGAATCCAAAGATAAAATGTCCCTCATCAATGATAGATCTGGTGGCCTCCCTGGTGGAATGCCTCTATGCAGTGAGACATCAATGTCAAGAGTGGACTGTACATATGGTTGGGCAACCTTGCCCTTTCTCTCATGGCACAATACAGTCTTCCTCCTCTTTGCACTAGCTCTCTGAAATAGAGAAGGGTGTGTGCCTCTCATCACCTAATGTTGCTCTTCCTCCCTTCCTCCTTCTTCCAGTTGCAGTGCTGCACAATCATGCTGCTCATTGATTGTGCTTGGACCTCCATGTATGAGATCCTGGGGACTTCCTTGAAAAGCTGCAAGAATCCCTCTAGTTGGAGCAAGAGCTCCTCCTTCCTCTGCATGAGGTGCTAGATCAACTCTAGAAATGACAGCGTTGTTGCCCTCAGCCTCCTCAACATGATTGGGCAACCCTCCAATGATTAGATCCTCTTTTGAAAAAGGGATCTCTTCGCCTCCTTGTGCCAAAATACAAGATGAAGGTCTTGCCTCCAATCAAGTATCATGCAAGATATCAGCCTCCTTGATGGTTTTATGGAATGATTCTGAGTCAATGGTTTCCTCCATCACAAGCAAGGGTTTTGTTTGTTCGAATGTGTTTGTTTCCTCCACATGTGTTTCAGAATTCCTCCTACCAAATCTCTTCATCAAAGTTCTAATGAGCATTGCATAGGAAGAGGTATTTGCATTTTTCAAATTAAATGACTCAAATAACCACCATGCATAGACCTTACCTCCCAAGTGTAGCACTGCTACTCTGATGGCTTCATCTTCGGGAATCTGATGCTGCTGTAGAAAGGTGTCTAGCTCTTCTATCCAAGCCTTGGCTGAACAAGTAGGGGAACCATAAAAGATAGATAGAAGAAATCTATCCTCATTATGTTGCTTGCTCCTGCTCACCATGATATTGTAAAACTCCAGAAAAGTATTATGATCTCTAAACTTCTGAGTTTGAGATTCATACTCATGCAAGAAACCTCTAAGAGTTCCTCTCTTCGGCATTCCTTCTTCTTCTTCTCTCATGGAAAAAATGGCCATGTGACTGAACTGTACCATATAGGGTGTGGCTGTATGCTTACATCCCCCATAAGAAAAACTAGAGTTTGACTCAGTTTCAAACCCTCTTGGAGATCTTGTACATATCTCCCTCCTTGTCTTCTCAAATTCTTCATGAATGCTCTGTACAGATTTTGGAAGAAGCTTTGTAAGCTTATCTTCCTTCTTCTCTCCATATAATGGAGTCTTCATCTTCTCTCTCCTTGATAGCATGATGGCTAAGATCCACTGGCTAAGCCAGAGATCATGCTTTGATACCACTGTAATATTACAAATTAGGAACAACTACACTATTGGGAATATCTCAAGATATTACCAATGTGGAGATCCAGTAATACATAAACATGACTGGAGATAGCAGTGAATAACATCAACTTCAGAAAATGCAATAAGATCTCATAGCCATCTTATTAATAATATGGTAGCAGAAAGTGTACAAGATCTTGAGTAAATGATTACTCAAGCTTAGGCAAATCCATCATCAAAGACACAAGTACAATAATCATGAAATACACTGCTACATATGTTAGCCAAGCTATGACTGCACAATCCTTGAAGGAGAACTGCTGCAAAATGTCATTAATCTATGGATATGACAATAGATAGCTCAAATAAGAAGGGGAAGCAAGATCTCAACCCCTGAAAACATACAATACACAATCCTCAAAAGGATTGGCTGAAATATACACAAAATGGCAAATCTGCAGAAATGCCGGAGTTGCTGGGTAGCAGCAGCAACTCAAGAACTGGACATAAGTGGAGAAGGCTAAATATGCTGCATCCAATGAAATGACCTCCTCCAATGGATCTCTAGAATTAAAGGTTGATCCTTTCACCTAAGATCTCACCCTCCAAAGGTATCTGCAAAGTCCCACTGCATATGCTCCACTAAAATAATGTAGTCACTGGATGAAACTGCATTGTAAAGCTAGGGAATGAGTTGGCCTTGATGCCAAAGTCCGCAATAAGCTCTGGAATGCCTCCAATCTGATCTCCCAAAGGGAATATAGACTCCTCCTCTGAAAAGTAGCTAATGGAGGTGGTGTAGTGAACCCTCAATGCAACACCCAGCAACACAACATTACTCTGCTATAGAAATAACACTGTCTTGATGGAGGATGCTTGCCCTCAAGCCCGGATGTGAGGAAAATCAGTGAAATCCCTCAAGAGGCCTCTCAAGAAGGAGAAGGAATCCTAAACGAGAATTCCTCCCCGCAACTCTTGCTAAACAACAAAGAATGCACAATTTTCTGAATAGACAATGAGATGAATAGTACAAGCATGAGAAACAATGGCTGCCTTGCCCTCCTTTTAAACAAGTGAAATCCCCTCTCCATGGGTCCCACTCCTCTTATGGTTTCCTCCACCAAATAACCCTTTCCCCATTCATACTGGGCTGCTTCTCTAAGTGCTCTCCACCTCTTATCCCAGCGCTGTTGACTTGGTCAAACTTGACCTTGTCCACTTGCAAATATCCCTGTTCACACATGAGGATGTGAAAACCAACTCCAATGATGATCCCATTTCATAATATGAGGGATTTTATTGAGATTATCATTATGAATGGGTCTCCTTACCCATTTATTCTCCTCCTAGGTGAAATCAGTGAAAATTAATATTCCAAATTATTGTCGGAAAATTTTGGAATATTACAGAGGATAGCCTTGTATGGGACCAGTACAGTGCAGTGGGCCTTTGATTGGCTTAAGGAGGAGATGAGTATTTGTTTGGTATCAGTTTTACCAAATTTCACCAAGCCTTTTGCGCTAAAAGGTGATGCTTCAGGAGTGGATGATGGCATAAGCATGGTGTAAGAGGGCTATTTCGTAGCCTTTGAGAGTCAGAAGATACTTCCACATTGGAAGGAGTCTTCCATATATGGTAGAGTGTTGCTAGTCTTCATACATGCATTAGCAAAACTAAGGAGGTTTTGGATGGGAAATAGCTTCCAAGTGAAGATTGATAACCATAAACCTTAATATTTTCTTGAGCAGAAACAACTGCAAGGGAGGCAACAAAAGTGGGATAGTAGTATTCTAGCATGTGGCTTTGGCGTTGAGCATGTAAAAGAGGGGAGTATTGAGGTGACATGTGCCTTATCACAAAGCCCAGCAACACTGTCATGGTTGAGTATGGACCTAGATTGGGAGTCCCAACTATTGGTGGAGTATTCCAAGAACCACTTCACATGTGAAGTGCTTGATGGGCAGGTAATTGATGAGAGGTATAGAGTGATGGATGAAGTCATCTATTACCAGGATCAGATGTTATTGACTAGAGGTTCTAAGCTCAAGGAAAAGGTTTTACATGCAGCACATGATTCACTCCTTTCCGGTCACCAAGACTTCATCAAGACATATTAGGTCATTTGGGAGAGATTCCCATGGGAGGGTCTCAAGGAGGATGTGCTTGAGCATATAAGGGGATGTGTAGTTTGCTTTAAGATTGAGGAGGAAAACAACCATCCTGCAAGGTTGTTACAATCGCTCACTTTTCCAGAAGAGAGATGGGAGAGCTCATCTATGGACCTCATCACCAGCTTGCCGACAATACATGGTAAGGATTGTATCTTTATATTCATTGATCAACTAACAAATAATTTTCCTTCCTTTGCCATTTATTTACAGTGCATTTCTTCACAAGAGGGAAAGCCTCTCCTTGGACTTCATGGTATTTTTAAGACCAAAATCAGTGATAGAGATAGCCACTTCCTAGATGGTTTTGGGAAAGTATTGCTCTATTTTGGGTGTACTTAGTTGACACCCAATGCCATTTACTACTTCCAAGTAGATGAATAGAGAGACACAACAAGCAAGTGGTTGGGAAGCCATTTTCCACATTCTATTCAGGGCCAGCAAGAAGCCAAACTGCACTGGTCTCACTTGAGGGACTATTGTTATCATCCGGCATGTCATATGGCACTCAGTGTATCTCTCTTCTTAGTTCCATATGGTGATGGTGTTCTATTCACTATTGATGGAATGGGTTGGGCAAGCAAGGTTCCTAGAACCAAATATTGGATCCTAGAGAGTCAGGATATATCCCGGCCTCTTAAGGACAACATTGTTGTAGCCCAAGATCAGCACCAGTCCCACACAGATCATAGATGTGGAGAGAGACAACATGGGGTGGAAAATTTTGTCTATCATTTTCAGCCATACAACCCATCTACATTGCAGAAGAAGGGGATTGAGGAGATTTTCTATGGGCCACACATGGTGATCCATATTATTGGGAGAGTGGTATATAGGTTGGAGATTCTCATTGGGATTAAGATCCCCAAAATTTTTCACATCTCATGCCTCAAGAAGCCCATTAGATAGCATGTAGTTTCCTCCATGGATCTCCCACTTCTTTATGATGTGAGCCATTTGGTTTTACCACCAAGGGCTAACTTGGACACTTGAAAAGGTAAGCTAAGGGACAGATTGATTGAAGAGCATCTAGTTCAGTGGAGGAGTTTATCGAATGAGGATGCTATAGGGGAAGGAAAGGAGGTTTTGAAGTATCCATCCTTGTAGTTTCTTAAGGACAAGAAACATTTGGGAGGGGAGGACTGTAATATTCCTAATTATCTTTAAGCTAGTTGGAATATGATTTTTTTCTTTTGATAATAAAATAGATGAATAAGAGGGTAGAGAGACCCATAAATCTCTTTAGTAAGTATAAAACCACTTATAATGTGAATTTGGATCATTGTATCAGCTAAATAAATCACTTTTGGGTGTGAATAGGGGCTAAAGCATGTGGATAGGGTCAAGGCTGGCCAAATCAACAACACACTATCATGGAGGTAGTGGAGAGTCACTGGAGGACAATGCAGTTAAGATGGAGGAGTGTATGAATGAGAGTAGAATCTTTACTGAGTGGGAACAAGGGTGAGGAAGCTCACAAAGCATATAAGGAAGAGGATGGCAACCATAGAATGAATTCTAATTATTTTTTATGTATTGGTCTTTTATGACTTTCTGCACACTTCAGCTATTTAGCAGAGTCTACTGTGATGTTTAGCACAAGGGTGTTTTCGAGCGAAAATACCACCCTCATCCTCGAGGGATTTAGAGTGCCCACTTAGGAGAGGTTCATTGAGCTTCGTTTACACCATCTGGCATCAGGCCAAGCTTCATCCATCATCCACAATGCAATCTCCTTAAGGATTGTGTTGTTTTGCAAGGCATTGGCGGTGGAGGGTTGATAGATCCAGTTTCTTAGCTTGTTTTCCAGTGAGGGGAGCAGCCCTTCATCCGAGAGGCTAGTAAGGAATTTCCTTGAGCATTATTCCACCATCTGGCATCATACCAAGCAACAACCATCATTTACAGCCTAGTCTCCTTTATAAACTGCGTTATTTTGCAGGGTACTTGTAGTGGAGGGTTAAGTATCCAAGTTCTTGACCTTGTTTTCCAGTGAGGGGAGCAACCCTTCATCTGGAAAGTTAGTGAGGAGGGGTATCAACCATTTATACATTAGATCAGCCACCTCCCAGCATTTATCCAGTTGCAGAGCATTCTTCAGCCCTAGGGCTGCACTTTGCATTTTGTGTATTTCCAGAAACCCCTTCTGGGTTGTCTTGGAATTGTGCTAGAAAGCCTAAATCTCTAATCCGGACATTTTCTAAGCACTATATCAGCAGATCCATGTATTTTCATTTACAACAACAGTTAGTCCCAAAAAAAACTGTGTTGTCATAGACTCCGGCATTTTGTATAGCAGCTTTTCTTCATATTTCATGTACTAGGTCCTACAGGCTTATTTTTCCTAGACTGAGTGTATTTTTCCTCAAGATATTGTACACATTTTCTTCTATAATGTCTAATAAAATGGCCCTATGATCTGCTCTTATTTGTTGTGTTGATATTTCACCGCAATTTCCAGTTTTATGATCTATATTCCTATTTTTCCTAATTTGGAATATTATAGTTTGGGGGTGCCTTTCCCTTGCTTTAGATTCATAGATCCAAAGTCTCGCTTCTTTTGTTTAAATTTCTGCTTGATCTTGGCAGCATATTGGTATGCTACACCAAGAAAGGATATGTATAGGAAATCCATTTCCTCCTGAATGTCTTTGGGCAATTAACTATGGTACTTAAGCACCAGATGTTTCTCTAAATATTTGATACCCAACTTTGTGCACAATGTATGGAATAGATTCATTAGCTCATGCACATCCTGAAAAGAATTCCAATAGGTTTCAACTGAAAATGGTGAGGGTTCTCTCTCATACCTATGTTCGTAGTAAGTTTCCCACCATTCCTTGACACAGGGGGCGACTTTGAGGTGCACAAAAGTAATATTTTCCCTATTGGAAGAATCATGAACTAAAAAATATCCTTCCAACAAATTTAACCATCCATATATGGCATCTGCATCTATCTAGCCTTCAAATATGGGAATGAAAAAGTTGAATTGTACCTTGAAGGGAGTGGTGCCTCCAGAGTGAATGTCAGGTGAATATGTGTCGCATGTGGGCATCTGCCGAAGGATCTGGGAAAAATTGTCCATCATCATGTTCCTTTTTCACTCAAGGGATTCTTCGAGCAATATTTTGAAAGGATATCCTGCTCCCTCATCTTTCTTTTATTCTGATATGGGAGGTCATCGAGGTTTGCGAGGCTGGTGTTTCCGAGGGTCAACAAGTTCGAGCCCTAACACCTTATACCCCGACCTCGTTAGGTACATGCAAATAAAAACAAAGGAAGAGCAGGCCACTCTAATACCATTGATTGGAAATTAGACATGAACGCAACTGAATACATATATAACCATAAATACAGAGATGTAGCAGAAATAACACTTCATTTCATTAATATTAAAGAACTGAAATATGCTTACAAACAAAATGGAAATAAACTAGCTCGAGTTATGGTATCTTATCTCTGAGAAGAGATCTAGAGGCTACATGCCTCTAAAATGTGTTACAATGAGGCTCAAATTCCTATTTATCATTGAGAAATAATGGAAAACCCTAAACATCCAAAAACCTAACCCTAGGAGATGAATCGCCAAAATTGTGGGCCCTGTTGGGGTAAATTGGTACTTGAACTTCCTGGGGTTGTAAATTAGGAATACGATCTTTGTTTTCCGTGCACAGTACCTCATTAGAAATATCTATCTTAGGACTACAAATCTTGACTACATATGTTATTTAACAACTCATGTTTAAGTTCAGGACCTGAAAAACTGCCAAAAATAGTAAATTGTGCTAGCATTAAGGAATCTAAAAATTGAAAGAAACAATGGTGGGGGTACAAGTGGAATAGGAGGGTGGAAACCTTTGTCCACCTGGATCAACTGACAAAAGGTACCAATTTATCCTCAGAAGCCTTTTTATTAATGAGGCCTCTAATTTCTTCAAATTTCCATTATTTTCTTTCATTTTCCTCCTCACATGCAACCTGTGACCTTTCACCTTCCTTTTCTCCTAATTTCCATTATTTTAATAAATAAAATGCCAATAAATGTCACTCTACCTTTTCCATTTCCTTTTCCAATTTCCATAGCCATAATAAACCATATGTACACCCATTCTAGGATGTTTTGCCCAACATTCAACTTGGAATATGTGTCTCGTGACCATGGTTATTATTTTTCCTTTATTAACTTTATTACATGGATTTTGATGAGGGTTGTTACAGAACCCTCCCCTTTGGGGGAACACAGTCCTCGGTGTTCAACGACACCTACAACCAACAAGACTGATGAAAGAAAAATATACTTCCCGTGGAGCTTTATAACTTATTTCGTTGCAGTATTTACAATGATCAACCTGTTGAGAAGCAAACCAACATGAAAACATAAAAACATGACAACCAAAAACACATACCAAAGACTTGTACCAAAACATTTACTCAACCACCGAATAGAGAAGGATAATTGCTCACATCTGATCCGCCATCTCCCATGTAGCTTCATCGTGCCCAAAGTTCTTCCAATGCAACTTAACTTGCTCGATTGCTCGGTTCTAGAGCATGAGCATATTTCTCTGCAAAATGCAATGCAGTTCCAGCTCAAATTCTCCTTCTGGCTCCACCTGCAATACAAACCAATCAATCAAATGGTAACCATATTTAACATACTTCTTAAGAAATTATACATGGAAAAAATCATGGATTTTCACTGTCGGAGGCAGTGCAAGTCGATAGGCTACTATTCCAATCCTTTCAAGAATCTTGAAATGTCCAAAAAACCTAGGTCCCTGCTTGGCACATGATCCAATCCTCATGGAGATTTTCTTTGGCTTGATGCGCAAGTACACTTGTTCCCCAACCTGAAACTCTTAAACAACCTATTCCGTTTTGCATAAATTTTCAGCCTATCTTGTGTTTCCTTTAGATTCTTCTTGATTACCTGCATTTCTTGTTCCATATTATCCAACATATATGGTACTATCAATACCCTGTTAACTAAATCACTCCAACTACTAGGATTATTACAACTTTTCCCATACAATGCCTCAAACAGACTCATCCTCAGTGAATCCTAACACTCATTGTTGTAAGCAAACTCTACCAGTGGAAGATACCCTTCACAATTTCATGGTTGATGCATCACATATATCCTCAACATTTCCTCTAATATCATGTTGAAGCTCTCTATCTGTCCATCAATCTACGGATGACAGGTTGTATTGAAGGTCAACTATGTACCTAAACCTACAAACAAATCCTTCCAAAACTTGGAAGTGAAATTTGCATCCCTATCTGACACAATCTTATTTGGAACACTATGAAATATGACCACATCTATGATTAACATTTGTGCCACAGCACTAGCTAAATATGTAGTCTTCACTAGAATGAAGTGTGCTACCTTAGTCAACTTGTCAATCACAACCATTATCAAGTCATGCTATCTAGATTTCCTCAGAAAACCTGTGATGAATTCCATGGAAATGACATCCCATTTCCACTCTGGAATCGAGGTCGGTTGTAGTAACCCACCTAGATGCTTACATTGTGCCTTTACCTGTTGACAATATAAGCATCTCACCAAAAAATCTGTCACTTATTTCTTCAAGTTTTCCCAATAGTAGAATTTCTTCACCACTGTCAATGTCTTTTTATATCATGGGTGACCTGAATATAGTTTCACATGAAACTCTATCAAGATAAGCTTCTTAATTTCACTGTCATCTGGAACATATATCTTGTCCCTAAATCTGATTAAGCCATATGCTGTGAGACAATAGTCCACATCTTGTGCACCTACACCTACACCTGTACCACTACTTGTACTTGTACGTGTACCTATACTTATATATGTACATGTACCTGTACCACTATCTGTACCTATACATGTACTTGTACCTATACTATGTTATAAACTGTTCCTGAGCTCCATGTACACTAACATATTTGGCCCAATTTTTTATGGCAAAAATGTCTCTATTGCGACACATAGGCGTCCCAAGAGCGACACTTTGAGGTTGGGAAAAACGTCTCTTCCTGTACCATCACATATGTGACACTTCTAATAATTTTCGGTAGAGCGACACTAGACACAACACGTGTCTTAATTTAGTCAATCTTTGAATCACGTTGTTTATTGTCGCTATTCCAACATCATGTGGATACATCGGTATTACGACACCGATGCCTTCCCAAAATGTGTCGCAATACCGACGACTTATCTTCGCATATGTCATCGCACATCCAACTCTATTAGTTTCCCAGCGACGGAAACAACTGTTGGAAGTGCCACAACAATCGTCTCTATTCTGACAACTGGCATAACATTGTTGTGATGGTTGGGCCATATCAGTGACCGAAACAACCGTCGGAAGTGACACCACAGTCATCGTTATTCCGACACTTGGAATAACATTGTTGTGACGGTTTGGCCATACTAGTGACAGAAACAACCGTCGTAAGTGCCATATACGGTAAATCCTAGAGGTGTTTGCCCTCGATCAGTCCCAAGAATCCTTGGCCAGTGAATGACAGGATATATGGTAAAGCCTAGAGAGTGGAGTCTTGATTAGGCCTAGGGATCCTCGACCATGGTATGACAAGATGTACGGTAAAGCCGAGAGTCTAGGAGACGAGAAAATTCCTCACGGTGTAGGTGGAGAAATCCAGTGGCATCCATGCTTGTTTAGTGCCTAGTGATCTAGTGTGGATTGCGGTAAATCTTGGTTCTATTGATGAGGGTGAGGTGGTTTTAGCCTCGGGAAGCCCTAGTTGATTTTGGTTATGTGTCTCACATTCATGCTTGGAATATGGCATGGGGGTGATTGGCTGAAAGACATATTTTGTTTAGCTAATTTATGGTCGAGTGGTATGTGGAAGTCCCAAACCTAGTTCGCTTATGCATTCATAAATAAAATTTTGTTCTCCTTTTTATTTCATGTGTAAATGTAGTAGTTGATATGTGGATTTTATGGTTGTTGTATCCTTATCATTTCAGTTCTTTATATGTTGGTTATGAATATCTTTTATGACAGTGATGATGTATGGCTCTCATCATGTTTTGATTTGTAAGTGAATTAAAAATTAATATATGACCTAATAGATGATAATGCAGCTAGTGTGATAAGGAATCAATGCTTCTTAGCAATTCTCAGATAAGTGTGAGACCCCTATGCTCAGATATGTTGTTATGAATTGCATATTACATCTTTGTGACATGTTTGACAAAATGCCTTTCATGGCTAGTAGAGGTACAATCAAGTCATTGATAAATTATTTGCATTAGTATCCTTATTCCCATGTTATTTTCATTTATGAAGGTTTCATGAAGTTTTGGACAGTAGCCTGATTCCTAGCCCTAAAAAAGTGGCACTGATTCTGGGGTCATTGGCACAAAACTAGCTGAAAAATTCCACAATATGTAGCTTTCCCTTGTTGTGGGAGTGACTGGAGGCCTAAATTCACACTCATGTCTTGTCAAGGGAGCGATTAGGGTGTTAGATTAGTGAAAGTTAAGTTTCCATAGGGGTTGGTCACGTGGAAGGGTTGGATGGCTCCTAGAGGTTTTGTAGCAAGTGTGGAAGGTTAGTTTTGTGTTCATTCGTTAGTTCCACTTCCTTAATTGTACATGGGGAGTCGAATCACATCATAATAGCCTCTCATCACATTTTTACCCGAGTGGGCCAGGTAGCTTGGGTAAATGTCGGAGGAGGGTGTTACAATAGGCTCATTGTTATGGCAGTAGCTTAACGTATATAATTGGGGAAATAACCATTAATGGAACATCTGAGTTATTTTTATAGAAATTAGTATTATAATACTTTTCTTTGGAAATTAGTAGTAGAATACTTTTTTTTGGAAATTAAAAAAGTCCATGTCCAAGAGAGAGATGCACCTTGTTGATCTAGAGATCAACACATGAAAGGTTAAAAAAAATAGAAACCCTTAGATATGGAGAATGATTATAGTGAATAAGGGAAGCTAAAATTTGTAAGGTTAAAATCTCAAGTAGACATAATATCCAAGGCTATATTCTTATTATTAGAAACTCTTCAAAAATGATCGACCCCTTCTAGGAGGAACTTGACCCTCATCAGAACAATAATTTCATGAGGAGCCAAGGAAGAGAACAAAGAATCAAATTTTGAAAAGGGAATGCTAATAATCAATCTTCTCAACATTTGTGTAAGTGGAATAGAAGCTCTAGACCAAGCCCTAAGAAGTTATAGGTAATATTGTATCATAAGTTACAATTATTAGAAGTGTATTTTATTATGCACAAATCATGGAAGTGAGTGGAAAATAGATTTTTCCAAATTCATGCTAGAAGCTCATGCCCAAACTTGGAAGAAAATCTATATCAAATACCTCTCCCTATGGGGGAAACTACCACTGGCTAAGTCGAATGTATTCAAAGACCTCCTTAAATTCCTATTTTACCTTAACAAGTATGAAGAAAATTACAAGAGGATTCTATGATACTACTAGTAATAGAGGCAAGGATAGAGTATACATGATTACACTATAAATCTATAGAAGCAAACCATTTAGTTGGAGATATCATTCGAAGAGCCCATTTATAGCCATAAATTAACTAGTTAGTTTGAATGATAGTCACATATGAAGGAAAGTTATGTTTTCCAAGCCCAAGATGATAATGAGGGTTATGTGCAAGGGATATACATTGAATCTAATAAGAAAAAGGCACAAACAAGTGGTTATAGGTAACTAGATTAACATATATCTTTAAATTGAGGTAAAATGGGAAGAAAGGGAAGTGGAAAACAAAAAAAATTCCCACTACACATGTTTGCAAGTACCCTAACAACCAATATAACTATTGTAACATTTATTATTACACTAAATGAAAATGTGTGATCTTTCATCTCATGTTGAATCTCAATAATAATAAAAAGTAATCTAAGACATTGAGGAAATACCAATTATTGTTGCATCCAGAGGCACTCTAAAATCTAGTATAGGAGAGATGTTGTGACATAACATTAGATTAAAAGAAATAAAATAATACTCAACTTAAATTAAAAAAAAAAAATGGAATCTAGATATTAATAATAAGAACGTTTCAATGTGCCATAAATAAATACTTCAATGTCCCTTGTAAATAAATATAATAGAGATGAAGTAATTGATAGTAGAAAGATAAAGTAAATGATAATTTTTCATATGAGGGAGAATTGTAATTCCTCCAGTGGTCAATATAGAGTTTAGGTGTGGTTCATTGGGTCTTGGATAGACAATGATTTAGTGCTTTGTTAAGACACTCATTGATCTGAAGTCACGAGTTCAATCCCCCCGATCGCAGGTGATATATTGGACATGATGAAGATGTAGTCTTGTCAAGTGTACAAAAAAAAACATAGAGTTATAACATAATATCTATATTAACAAATTTAAAAATATCATTCTTATATCTACTGAGATTTGAGGAATGAAATCTGCCCATGTGTAAAATTTTCCTCAAATTTTGCACTCAAAATAGGTTTTCATCTTATAAAACTAGATCCAAAGTTGAGATAAATCTAGATTTGATTAACAAAAATAAAAATGATGGATTTACTCATAAATTAAGATATACTTATAACATGTAATTGGGATTGGTATAGAAAATTGAAAATTAACTTTATAAAAACTAATATAATTTTTAAATGACGCACTCTTCTCAATATTATATAAATTAATAAAATATTGTAAAAATTCCAAATATGTAAAATAGTTCATTACATCATTTAAATCATAAAATAACAACCAATGATAAAAGTTTCCAATAAAATAAAATGAAAGTCTAAACGAAAAAGACATTTGAATCAAATTCCTATCCTAACACCATCCAACTTGTATAAATAGTTAATATAATGTTACGATAACATGGTTAATGACAAGAGCATATGATATGAAATGTGGGCAATCACTTCAAAGTCAAACGACGATTATGATTATGACAATCACTTCAAAGTCAAACGACAATCCCGGGAATCTGGCCAGGAGTTGTCACGATTATAACAACTCTATAAATTAAGTTTAGATGAATTGGTGTAGATGAATTGAAAATTAAGTTTATAAAAACTAACACACTCTTCTCAATATTATATAAATTAATAAAATATTGTAAAAATTCCAAATATGTAAAATAGTTCATTACATCATTTAAATCATAAAATAACAACCAATGATAAAAGTTTCCAATAAAATAAAATGAAAGTCTAAACCAAAAAGACATTTGAATCAAATTCCTATCCTAACACCATCCAACTTGCATAAAGAGTTAATATAATGTTACGATAACATGGTTAATGACAAGAGCATATGATATGAAATGTGGGCATGAATTTTCACGATTATGATTATGACAACCGCTTCAAAGTCAAACAAACCACAATCCCGGGAATCTGGCAATGAGTTGTCACGATTATAACAACTCTATAAACAATCCCGGGAATCTGGCAATGAGTTGTCACGATCATAACAACTCTATAAACAATGTTCCCAATTGAGGGAATCCAATGGTGAGCTGTCATTAATTAATAAAATACTTATGAATATGTCTATCAAAACATAGATTAATATTATCTCTCACCTAGTGCGTTTCATGTGTCCAACGAAAACTGCGGTTCTCCCGCCACTCCACTCAAATTAATGTTATTTTTTGTTTTTTTCGTTTAGCCATTTCACGACTCACCTTTCCCTATTGGTTTTTTAAAGTTTTAATATGTTTTGTTCAGACTTTGGGGTTGGGGTTGCTCAAAATTTTGTGTTTACGATCCTTCCAGTCAACATTGGATAAAAGCTTGCGCGATTTTACCGTTCACCAAATATTTTCTTGTTCAATATCTATGTGTTTTTTCTTGTTCGAGACCCGATATAGTTTCATCGATAAAAGCGATGACGGTCATCTTTCAATTCAACTTTTGTCTAAGAGATGGTTTTGGGATTGAGGTTAACAGGTTTTACAAAGTCCAAGAATTTAATAATTTTTGTGTCAATTGCTTTGATGCTATACACTTGCATTATAGAAGGACATTGTAAAATACAAGGTGTGGTTATGTAGCTCAAGTGAATGATGCTAGGATGTTCATCTTTTTCTTTTTTATTTGGATGTTGTTTAAATAAGAAAATGTAAGTTTTTATGGTAAAGACAATTAAAGGATTTTAGGTGAGACATTTAGAGACACCTTAGAGATAGGCATAAAGGTTCATTGCTAGATAAGATAACTTTGGGAGCTACTATCTACTACATGGAAAGTAGATAGGAAATTTATTATTGAAACTCGAAATTGTTGACCATTGAAAAGGGAAGAAACTTTGTCAAGCCACCTTGAACAAAGACTCAAGGGTTTAAACAAACTTGAAGCAGAGATCGGTCAATACAAGGAAGAGGTATTCTCCCTTAGATCTCAACTAGAAGAAGCAAGGAAGCAAGCACACGAAGTTGAGAAGGAAATAGAAGCTTTGGCATTCATAGAAGGACAAGTTGATGAAGCAAAAAAATAAAGAAATGCTATGACATGTCAACTAAAATAAAAAGATGAAGAGATTTTCCTACTAAAATCAAATGTCATCTCTCTAAAAATCGAAACAGATGAAGTAACAAGGATGATGGAAGAAATGAAGAAGCAAGTAGTTATGAAAATGAAGATTGTGAAAAGTTGAAAGGAGAAATTGTATTTTTTAAAAAGGAAGTTGACTTGCTGAATAATAACTTGAAATGCTCTCAAACCCTACATGACATCCTAAGTCATCAAATATCCCCCCTTGATAAATCAAGGCTTGGCTATGCACGTAAATCCTCAAGCAAGAATGATAATGCTTCCAACAACAAGGATGTGAGGAATCCATGAAGAAATGTTAATGCTCCTAGTTCTAGCAAAGGCAAGGAGAAGAGTCAAGACAACAGTGGAAGAAATCCTACTCCAAGGAGACTTGCACATGATGTCAAGAATGCAAAAGGTAATGAATATAATCAAAGAATCCCAAGGCAAAAAGACTTCAAAAGTACATCAAGGAAATATTCATCTCCCAGGTACCAAAGTATATTTCTTGGTTATTGTTATTCTTGTACAAACTTTATGCACATGGAAAAATATTGTAGGGCATATCACAAAGACAAATATAATGGTCCCCGTCAATCTTCTAGAAGCAATTTTTCAAGAAGAAGTTATGACTACTCATTCATGAACAAGATGGAGTGCTTCAATTGCCATAACATTGGACATATGGCACGTGAGTGTAACTTGACTTGGGTCCCTGAAACCATGACAACCAAGCCAAAGAAGAAAGTTACACAAGTATGGAGAAGGAAGCAAATTGGGTCCGAAAGTCTCTTGATCACTCCAGCCAACAACACATGTTGTTGACTAAATGAAGCCATCCTTAATATTCCAAGTATTTAATGATGAGACTTTGCCAAAAAGGATACCATGCATAATGTTAGGGGGAGCTGGTGACTCGTGACTATTCTTGCAGAAACTATCCATGAACAATCCTGAAACATCAACTCCATTGAAGATCAAGATCTATTACTCACCCAATGTACCATTGTTGAATATGTCTTACACTTGATCACAAGGATGCAATCTTTCTTGTCAAAGGCAAAAAGAAGAGCTAGCGGAGGTTATGCAAGCAGGGGGAGTCGATTGACCATTTACATGAAGATATGCAAAGGCTTAGGGGAAGTAACATACCTATGAAGGACTACTATTCATGAAGAAAAGAAGTAGCTTGATAGGGGAGTACTTGGGCACACCGTTTTCCATTGATGTCAAAGGGGGAGAGAATGTTGGAAGGGAAAGAATATTGCCATCAATGACAAAGGGGGAGATTGTTAATCAAGGTCTTCATTGATGTCAATATTCTTGAGATGCTTGGTTCCAGATGATGATGTCTTGCCCTAAGAAGTTTCCAAGTGTCTAATTGGTGATCTAGTCCCTAAGTACAAACCCATGAAGTGAAGAACTATACTTAATGAAGCCATACTTGTGATGATGTTATGCTCTTATATGATCACACTTAATGATGGTTTTTGATGAAGATTGAAAGACTAAGTGATGACGTGATTGATGATTGAAAGAGACCTTCCTAATGATACTTCCTATAACATATTACTGCGCCACTATGTAATACACTCATTTCTAATGTCCTACCATGATCCTATGATGAAGGTGTTAAACAATGAAGAAGCCAAAACCATGAAGAAGCCTAACAAGAGAAGCCTATCTTCCCTACCTCAAATTCTGCACTAATTAATGACCAGTCCCATTAAAAAATGTTTTTTACTATCTTAGAGGCAACCTCTCAATTTTATACCTATTCCATATTTTACAGCATAATTTTTCCTTTCCAATGAACTATTACTTGGCTCGAAACTGCAAGTGGTTTGGGAGATATGAATTTTTCAAGTTAAGGAAATAAATGTGTCCTTGAGCCGACTTGTGCTAGCCTACTTCATATCTGCATATTTACAGAGATGTGACTCTTCATTTTCTTAGCTATAACACTATAAATATACAGTTCAATCCTCATTTTTTAAGCATTAATTTGGTCAAGAAATAAGGAGATATACCATAGTTCACACTTTGTGAACTAGGGATATTGAGGAAGTTTTTTTAAGATTTGTTTGGGTTAATATTTGAGTTGATACTTTCAGATTTGCATCTGTGATCAAACTCAAACCTGTATACTCCTATCACAACAGCTCGGATCGTTTTGATGGTTCACTGCAATACTTCAGGACCTCGTTTTTGTGATGTGTCACAGTGATACATACCTACAATGATCAAACAACTCGGACTGGGGTTCTTTCTATGAGACATACCTTTTATTTTTTTTTGTTCAGATATCATCACATAAAGAATGGATTGGAAAACCAATTATGAAGGGTAAACAAGAATCAAAACCTTAGCAAAATTCTAAGCACACTTGTATTGTAGAATTTTGTTGGAGCAAGTTGTAGGCTGGACTTGGACAGTGAAGCATTAGGAATCCTGGAGTTGTTTCATACACCTCAGATTAATTATTGTAACACTTAGAATGTGAAAGAATTATCTGCCTAAGATCCTGTGATTGTGATTAATTTTCTGCAAGTAGCTAAGAACTAGTGCACATTAATATTCTCTGGTTTATGATTTATTCCTAGTTCAAAACTAGTGCACGGTAATATTCTCGGTCTGTGATTTGAAACAGATTTGAAGAAGTTTTGAAGGACACCTAGAAAGACCATGTGAAATTTAAATAGACCTTTTGGAACAAAAAGGAGATGATCTTGGGAAATATTTGAAAACATTTTGAAGCAGATCAAAGACATCCTACCACAATGTTTTGAAGAAATTTTATGAAGAAGTTTTGAGGACAGTTTAGTGCAAAATTCTTGGTGGAAATTTTGATATACATTGTTGGCTCGAGGGGTCCTGACCCAGGTTTGGCGGTTCAAGGTTTGCCAACAAACCCCTATACTACTGACCCTTTTGGCAGTGACCTGCTTGCGCAAGCCAAAGTCTCACCTGAAGTAATATGGGTGGGTGCTGGAACCAGGTTTCCGCACCCTGGGAGAGGGTAGGTAAGTCAAGCTGAGCTGCGTTCAGTCTTATAGTGACCATATCTTATATTACAGAGCCTAGATCTACAGATTCCTTTCGCATCCACGTGATCAATAGCAATGACATTCACAGTAATCAACATATCATGAACTTATATAAAGATAACACATCTATTCCATATCTTTTTGCAGAACAGACCTAGATCGCAGCATAAACAAGTAACACAAATATATTCGCAGCTTAAATCAATAACGCATCAACATATATTAATCAACCAACATCATAGAGTAATTATAATAGATTCAAGTATCCAACAATACTTCCACATTCATTAATCCTTCAGATCTACTTACAATACCTAAACCCAACTTGCGCACATAGCAGCAGGGTCCGCACATAGCAGGACAGAGAATCTCCATGCACACAGCAACAAGAGTCCTTCCCCAACAACCCTAACCAGATCTATCGATTCACACTTAACATTAATCTCTTATCATTCTTAATCTGTCCTATAACTCAAAAAGGTTCAACTACTTATACTATTTTAGCCTACACATCCAATGGTCCACAAACCGTGGTTTGCAGACTCTTGGTCTACCCTTGACCCATTTACAATGCTTTTAGGGGCTTTGACCCACCCCAAAACCCCTGCGTTAGACTAAATATAATAAAAAATGTACAAAATGGACTAGTTTCGCAGCTTGCAGGGGACCCTGTTCCAACAGTCCCCCAAGAAAATCTTGTAACTCATCTCGAGTCACTGTGGTGGTGGGGTATCCACCTATGTGTGTAGTGTGTTGACGGCGGCAATCATCGGGGGCAACACTTCTTGACTCTGAGCAACAGTGCTCTGCACAATATCCACGAGCTTCTGGGATGTCAGTCCTTCGATCGCCTCGGTGACACTCTCTAGTGTCTGATTCAGTCGCTTGACTGCAACATCGATATCCTGTGATAGAGGGAGGGCTGCATTGGCCCAAGGCTTCAATCATTCCGCGATGGCATGCTTTTTGTGCCAGAGTTCCTCAATCTCATCTTGGAGCGTGTTGCTAGTCTTCAAGTGTGCCAGATGCTGTGCAGGGACTAAGGAGGGCAATGTAGCTTCAACCTGGTCGAAAGCTTCTTCCTTCTGCTGCAAGTCCTGATTGATTCTTTGGAGGACGAGATCACACTGGATCTTGGTCCAAAGCTGCATGGCGTCTTTGAGTAACCGAGCACCCTGAGTAATTTGTCCTATAATGGTGTTGGTGGCCTCGGTCACTAGCGCAGTGCACTAGGCTTGTACCTCTAGAGGTGTTTCAGGCTGCAGCTTGGCTTGTAAGTCGGTGATTTGCTGCTCCAGCTGCGTCTTCACTACCTGCATCTCCTTCCTAGACGCCTTCAATGCTGCGACCAACCCTTCAATTTTAGCTCGGGGGGTAGCTGCGGCTGGGATCTCCTCTGTAACCTCCATGCAGAGCTGGTGAATTAATGTTTCGAGCTCCGCCTGCTGTGTGATAGTGCGGAGTACTTCGGTGTTCTGTTGTGCGATGGTCTGCTCGGCCACCCCTAGTTGTTGGTGCACCCGCTAGTCCCAATGATGAATCTCCTAGAATACAGCGGTGTGGAGGCCTTGTAATGCATCGTGGGGCAGCGTGGTCAGATTCAGCTGCACCCCTGTGTCTGCATGGAGTTGGACTGCTTGATCCGACGGACTGATCACGAGGGTAGCGCTAGGTAAGGTGCAGAGATAGCTTTCCTTTGTGGCGAGCATTGTACGGCTGGGTACCAAGGGAGGTCGTACTTGAGTCACGCTGGCCTGTAGTGCGTCTATTTTTAACTGTAGGGTGCAGAACTCAGCTTGGAGGGTGTCAATGGTAGCCTTATTGTGTTCCTCTAGGGCTACTTACTTGTCTTCTATGGCCATTGTGACGACGTCCGCTATTTGTTCGAGGTCCCCGTCAGTGAGTGTGACTGCCGCATCATATTCTCCCCGTTTCACGCGCTGCTTCTTTTGGGGCCCTTGTCAGGATTGCTTGTTTTCTTTGTTCCTACGAGGTTTACTTATCGTGGAAAATCTACCTAGATTTCAGCCCTGGTGGATTTTGGCGGCACATTCTTCTTCATGGGGGTTTTGAAGCCTATCTTCCAAGCAGGAGGCCATAGTTCGATCACACGATCAATGTCCTCATCTGCTACCATATATGGAAGGGATTTCTAGGTTTTACTCTTGAGACCGTGGATCTGTATGTGGTGCATCATAACTTGGAATGTTGCAATACTTTTTTATCTGTTGTATATCATTGGGGACAACCGTGGTCTAGAGTTGATGGCTGCGGCCAAGCTGCTCTGGAATAGGACCCAAAAAACTTGGTTAACTTCCACGTGCTGTGCGTCCTTGGAGTCCCATATATGGGTGAAGCGAACTCCTTCGCACATTTCCGGAGTGAGCTCGGGGAGGAACGACTCCTCAGGGGCCTCCCATGCAACCAGTGCTATAAGGAGCAGTAGCCAAGAATAGCAAAAGGCCTTCCCTTGTTCCTGAGATTCGTAGACATTGGTCAGGAATTTGTCACACAAATATTGGGCCCAATTAAGGCAGACCCCCTTCATACATTGGCCTGCTAATCGAATGACATAGGCAGGGACGGTTGTGATCTGGCACTTCCGCATTAGCTTGCATGCTAATATCATGGTACCCATCTGCGTGGTCGCTGATGGATTTGATGATAAAACCCCGAGTATTTCGCTCCACCTTATACTTTTGGCGCACAAATTCATTAGTCTCGCCTTCATATTTCTTGCCCACCCGCTCCGGAGGGTGCGGCCCCTACATGGGAAGGCCCGTAATCTGGTGAATTAGCGCAGCATCAATGGGGAATCAGTCTCAAATCCATAAGCAACCCTCATGAATCAAGGCGAGCAACTGTCGGGCTAGCTGGTCCTTGACATTGTAATGGCCAAAATGGGGCATTCGCGATAGGTTCAAGAGCTCGAATCCGACCAATCCACATACCCAGCGCTGAGGAATGACTGTGACCCCATCATTCTCATAAACTGTGTCAAAGTATAGCGTGAGGGCCAGCTCAGGGAAGGCTTCATAATTCACCAAGTCGTGATCATCAAATTTCACTTCGTGGAGCCACCTGCAAGGGTCATTGATGACAAGGACTTCGCCCAGGGTTAGCGGTGTTTGCAGATAGGTGATCAAACCATCCAAGTTTTTGGATGTGCACGTTGAAGGCCAGCGCAATTGGATGAAGGGGGGTAACCAATTGATCAGATTGGTGGGATGGGCTTCCTCCTGTGCATCCTGATCCTGAAGTGTTGTTCGTGGAGATTTGGCATGCATCAGGGAAGTCCTAGGTATTCCTGCAGCCCATTTTTCAGCTTTTGGGGGCTTCTCCGAGCCCTGTGCTTTCTCTTTTCCCTTATTTATTACTGGTGTAGGGAGAACTTCTTCATCCTCAGCCCCAATCTCCATTACATCCTCACTTTCTAGCTATGTTGGTACTGAGGGTTCAATAGGGTTCGTGGTCGTCATCCTAGCGCGGAAAAGGAATCTGAGCTCTGGATGGCTACTGTCAGAAGGAGTAGGTTGATCATAAATGAAAGGGATAGTGCAGACCATAAGAATCGTATAGCTCAAGTTCCCTCGAGACAAAGGTGATAAGTACAATTTATGCAAGTGAGGTGGATCCCTTATCTGAGCTACCCTACCCTTTTTATAGCGCTTGCGGTCACCCAATGGTAGGGTAAACTTCACCTGGAACTTAACATCAGATAAACGGTAAAAAGTCCCCAAAGTCCACCTCATTAAATTCTAGGGGGCCATGCCTTTCAACGGTAACTTTTGCTTCCTACCAGTTGTTAGTGTGCCAACGGCTAGTTTTCGCATCTCCTGTGCACTCAACATTCCTGCTACGCTTGGGTCAAACACTTGTGCCTTTTGCGCATCCTCCCCCAACACAGGCTTGTTCCCTAGGTACCTCACCACCAAAGACATATTTTCCTGACAGGTGTCATCCCAACCGAACCGGACCCCTTGCGGAAAGAAGTCTTTTAGAGGCGCTGTAATTAGCGCATATTCCCAAACAAAATTTCTGTAATACCCTGTATGGCCGAGGAGTGACTCTAGTTGTTTCCTTATTGTGAGGGTCGCTGAATATATGATAACTCCGCCTTCTGTATCTGCATCCCTATTCTTATCTAACATAGGGTGTGTCCCTTTACTACCCATTCGCAGCCTGAGCGACTTAGTAGTCGTGCGCACCCCTTCCAATTCTGCGTCAGACGCAGCTCACGGATCATCCTTACCCTCTGTTGGGGCTAGGCTATGGTAGCTGACCATGCTTGGTATCAACATTTCCCATGTGGGTATTTCCGGTGCGATAAACAGGTGTGATTTACCCCATACCCTAGCGTCAATGTCTCACAGGACTGCGTCAAGCACCCCGGTCCCGCCTGCTAACCCAAATGTTCCTAGGAACTCTTCCTTCAACGTCCCCTAGTGGCAGGTGCGTCGATGCAGCTTTGCATCTAAGTACCATGCAGATGGAAGTGGCCCTAGGTCATGAATCAGCAGGTGAACCCACTCCTTACTCGTCCTGTCACACCACTGTTCTTCCCATGGAAATAGATATTCGCGTGGATCTTCCGATCCAAGGAATTTTTTGAACCACACACTAGTTGGGGCTTCAAATTGTGGGATCATAATATCCCGACATTCCTCCCAATCCTAGACTGCCTCCTCTTGCATCTCCCACCAGCGCGCAGGTGTTCCACGCATGGCTAGCTTAAGGGCCCATAGCCTTCGTCCCTTGGGAACCTCTGCTTCGAATGCTCGCAAAAATTCCTTAATGCTACCAGAACCATCAAAGTAGGGTAGGTCTCTTACCTCTGAGGAAATGCAGCAGAAGTCCCTTGTGACTTGAAGACATCACAGCGCCGAGACATCATGCAATCGGTTTTGCCAATTCTCCATCTCCTCATCAGAGTCAGAGAAGAATTCATTACCTTTTCCTAGAAGAGTACTCCTTCCGCCATGGGGTTGATCCAATCTTCGTCCCGTGCAGTCAACCTATAAATGTGATCCACCTCCTGTTCATTGCGCACTGGCTCTGTGTATTGTTCACCTTCCGTAGGATCTAATGGTACTATCACCCTTGTACCATTATTCTCAAACACCATGCTTCTCTTTTTGAGGTTGATGATACCACCCATATCTATGGCCCAATCCAGCCCTAAGAGTGCAGGGTAGGGGTCCGCATCTTCTACAATTTCAATTACTTCAAAGTTAGCTCAGGCCTTTACTCCTGCGATATCCACCGCAATTTTAGACAACCTTCATAGTGGGATGATTTTTTGCTGATTTTCCATGCGTAGCTGAATAATGGACCATTCCAAATTAGGCTCTCCCATTCGTTGCCAAGTCTGTTTAGGTAGCATGTTCGCATCTGAACCCAGGTCCAAAATAACCTGACTCATCTTGTAGTCACCAATCTGCACAGACAACCACATTTCTCTTCCGGTGCATTTCTTATACTTGTATAGCTTGTGCACATCCTTGACCTCCGGAGGTAGATTGGGTTGCACTGCACAGCTATCTATTAATGCCCAAATATTCTCCATAGCCTTTGGGTTACGCAGTAGCTTCATACATGCCTGAAAAAAGGGCTCGACCTCCTCATCTGCCTTGAGGTTCGCAGGTGGCCGAGCAGTAGCTGCCTCTACATCAGCAAAGTCCTTGTGAGCTGTGACATGTTTCTTTCCCCCTTTTTAGGTCCAAACCTTCTTGTTTACCAAAAACTTGTCGAATCAGGGGTTCCATCGCAACCTCCTCCTCAGGTCCCTTGGTGGCCATCCCACTGAGTGTTACCACATTCACATTTGGATCTTTTTCTTGCAACTCAACCTTAACTCTCTGCACATTCTGCGTAGGTGTCGACTGTTTTTCCTGCATTCTTGTTATCAAGATTGGGCAATCTTCAATTACATGGTCCAGCTGTCTGTAATATCAGCAGGATTGCCTAGTGGGGTTCAAGCAGTCTCTTGCAAAGTGCCCTACTTCTCCACAGTTATAACAGATCAATTGTCCTCAGCCCCAACCTGCGCTTCCACCTTGACCGCCTCCCTTGCCCCTAGCCGGCGAGCCGCCTACGCCTACTAGAGGCCTTGGTGACGCAGGATCTGTTTGCACCCTATATAATTTTCCTCGATCTATCATCAGATCATACGTTCGACAGTTCTACTCATCATGTCCTACTGACTGACAAAACCTACACCATTTTTGTTTTACTTCTGGGATGTATGCACCTAGGTGGGGGCAATGGTTCGTATCATGCAGGCCAACTACGCGGCAATCCTCACACCATAAAGTAGGTCCGCTGGAGCCTGGATGCAACGGAATAAGTCCTCTGCTTCATCCTGGACGTAGCGAACTAGGTCCTCCTACTTACATATAGTTTGTTAGTAAAGGGCAGTTATCTTTGCTGTGACCATTCACCCTGCATCGTATGCACCACCTTTTAGGACTAGCTTCTGCTCCTCGCTCTTGTCGCAGGTTCTGGATCTCCATGTGCATTTCTTCTAGCTGCCCTTGGATCTGTTGGACACCCAGCTGGGTCTCATTTCAAGGCGTAGCTTCTAACTTCATCGCAGCTTCCAAGGCTTTCTCCTACGAGTCAAAAGTTTGGTGACCCATAGGTGTGCGTAGGTGAGGCAGTAACATGGCGATGAACCATTCTATATGATGTCTGTCATCATATTGAAATCCTCCTTCTCTAATCACTTTCTTTAGTTGTTGATCGGCCTCCCACATAGACTCAGAGGGCCCTTGCTTGAAATATTTGAGATCAACCACTATTTGCGAGTAGGACTTAGGCTTCTTAAATTGCTACTTCAAAGCGTTCTTAACCTCAATTTTTGCGTTCACATTTTGTCCAATGTATCCCATGTACCAGTCCAACGCTCTTCCTTCAAAGGCAAGGGACAACTATGCCCACCTCACTGCATCACTAGCTACGTTCTGCGCAGTCCATACCGATTTTGTGACAAACTAGAACTGATCCATGTCTTCATCTCCTACACCCTTAAAGGTCGGCAACTTCATGTGCATAACCATGTCATCTTCTGGTGGCGGAGGGGTAGGTGAATTCTTACCTCTAGGTTGGTTTGAAAGTGATGTGGCTGGAGGACTCTGTGAAGCTGCTTCCCTTCCTAGACTGTAGACCAATCTATCTCCTTCTAGGTTGGTCCTTTAGTATTTTCCACTTCGCGTTGTGCTCCTGTGCAGATCAGAGGTCATTAAGTTAGTATGGCTACACAGAATACTCTTTTCGCATAATAATATCTTGATCAACAATGGTAAGGTATTTAGAAACTTACCTTGGAACCTCGTGAAGAATCTTCGCTCTGCTTCAGAGTAGGAGACAAAATGATCGATGGAAAATTCTGTCACAAATCCTCCTAACACACTATCTACCCAATGGTCCACTGTGTGAGTGATGGTGTTATCAGTATTTTCTAGCTGTTCGATTAGTTCGAGGGTTCAGTCTGTGGTCTGCTCATCCTTTCAACACTTATAAAATTCTACCAGTCTTGCGAACCACTCCTGGAGCTCGATCACAATCGTTACAAAGAAGATCTCGTAGATCTCTGTGAAAATGTACTTATTCTTCCACTCTTCGGTGGTAAACCTCTCACTGTGGTTTTCTTTTACGACAAATTCATGAACTTGCTATTTAAACCATTCATCAATCTCCTTTCTCTCAGGCTTCCAGTACGGTCTTGGAATTAGCCGATCCCTCTCTTAAAATGCTTCAGGTCCCGGAAATGGAACCATTTTTTGGCTCGAGGGGTCCTGACCTAGGTTTGGAGGTTCAAGGTTTGCCAAAAAACCCCTATACTACTGGCCCTTTCGGCAGTGACCTGCTTGCGCAGGTCAAAGTCTCACCCGAAGTAGTATGGGTGGGTGTTGGAACCAGGTTTCCGCACCTTGGGAGAGGGTAGGTGAGTCAAGCCAAGTTGCATTTAGTCTTATATTAAAAAGCCTAGATCTACAGATTCCTTTCGCATCCACGTGCTCAATAGCATTGACATTCACAGTAATCAACAGATCATGAAATTATATAAAGATAACACAACTATTCCAAATATTTTTGCAGAATAGGTCCAGATTGTAGCATAAATAAGTAACACAAATATATTTGCAGCTTAAATCAATAACGCATCAACATATATTAATCAACCAACATCACAGAGTAATTCCAACAGATTCATGTATCCAACAATACTTCCGCATTCATTAATCCTTCAGATCTACTTACAAAACCTAAACTCAACCTGTGCACACAATAATAGGGTCCGCACACAGAAGGATAGAGAATCTCCACGCACACAGCAGTAGGAGTTATTCCCCAACAACCCTAACCAGATCTATCGATTCGCACTTAGCATTAATCTCTTATCATTCTTAGTATGTCCTACAACTCAAAAAGGTTCAACTACTTATACTATTTTAGCCTATGCATCCAATGGTCCACAAACTGTTTGCAGACTCTTGGTCTACCCTTGACCCATTTACAATGCTTTTATGGGCTTTGACCCACCCCAAAACCCCTGCATTAGACTAAATATAATAAAACATGTACAAAATGGACCAGTTTCGCAGTTTGCAGGGGACCCTGTTCCAACATACATCTTGAAGCAAATTTGGAGTTGTCTTGAGATATTATTGAAGACATCTTAAAGCACCTGTTGAAGAGCTTGTTGGGCAAAGCATTATGAAGACTCCCTTGACAATTTCTTGAAGAAGCCTTTGAAGAGGCTTATATCAGGTGAAAAAATTGGACTGCCTTTTGTAGACACCTTGAAGGTCTTGAAGATAATGTTGAATACCATGATGCATTAGCCATCATGAGGTATCTTGGAGATCAGTGGTTGGGTTCCATGATGGACAAAAGAGACACCTTCATGTGAAGAGATCAAGGTTGTCATTGATGAAATAATGTGGAGACTACAGTGAAGATAAGGATTAACAGGGTTCGTTGAAGAAGACATTGGGAGCCGTAAAGTACAACTAAGTATATCTTGACAAAGGATAGGGTTGGAGCCTTAGAGGATTAGCATCCTCAAGAAACTAGGTCAGAGCCTGAACCAGAAACAAGGTTGGAGCCCTTGAGGTTGGTGCCCAAGAATTGATAAGGTTGGAGCCTTAGAAGACCAAGTCGGTGGTTCAAAAATATAGGTTGGAGCTTGGGAGATCGAAGACCGGTGTCTTCATCTAAGGTTGAAGCACTAAATTTATTGTACTTTATTTATTGTAAAGAAGAAATTAATAAAAACATTTATTCTTATTGATAATTTTGTGTTCTAAATATAAGTGATTTAGCTAGTAAAAATAACAATTGAAAAGAAATAATGATTCAACCCCCCTCTCATTATTTCCAACACTATGTTGTTGTGCATTGAATACCATTTTATTTGGTGCGTTAAACTTTGTTGAATACCTTACACTGTGTTGAATGGTTCATTCATCCATGACCATGAATCAAATACTGGTATATATATGTGTTGAAAATTGTTGACTTGTGGTTGTATATGTGACATTGTTGTATGGTCTGGCATTGAAGTTTTTTCTATGGCTTGACATTCAAGATCGTGTAATAGTATTCCCCTTGTGCATTGATTTCATTTTGAAAACCATGAAGTAATGTGAAGCATATGCGTTGGTGAGATCTTAAATCTATAAATAATACAAACAGTGTGTATGGTGTATTATGTCGTGTGATTGGGTGTGTTTTCTATGTCGCACTCTTTGTAGAAATTATATACAATAAGCATGCATATATCCAGATTCCCCTGATCTAACAATATTTAAAATTCTTGCTAAATACAGAATCCTTCCACTGTTAATATTTTGCAGAAAATCAATTTCAAACACATGAAGCATAAAATAAAAACAATCGCACATAACACAGTTGTTTAACGGGAAAGCCTAAAGCTGAAAAACCAAAATATCATATATTATGTATCATGGAGATCATGTAACGATCTCATACAAATATTAGTACATCAAGCTCTTAGTACAATACAATCGTCACACACTAACAAGATGAAATTTGAAAATCCATGCACTGATTTCTGCCCTCTTGATAGCCTGCCTCCACTGCACAATCCCTGCTGAAGAATAGCACTGAATGAATTCGAATTACACTTTCCTTGACTGCGCAATCCTCATTAGCAACTCCAATGTGTGTGTGGTGCAGTCAATGCATCACTATAGTCATAACATATAGTCCATCTCACCTTTTCACCTACCTCTCCACTGGGTCTCCACTGGAACTGACATGCACTATAGTTAACTGCTGTATTTGTTCATTTGATTAATGATTTATTATTTGTGAATTAATTAACTAATTAATTCAATCCACTCTCACTAGTGTATCATTCAGTTAGACTAGATACAACTAGCTCAATTGAGTTTAACTCACTTTAACTGAGTTAAACTGAATACAACTCCATGAACTACTCTTCCAACTCTGTCGTAACTTTGCCACTTCAGTTCTAACTGAGTCCTCCATGCATGAACCACCAGTCAACCCTAGGAATTGCGTAATTCCTTTAGCCCACTAATTTTCCAAATCTGTATATTGAAATTAAGTGCTCCAAGAGAATAAGTTGATGTTTATTGTCAGATTATTATTAAGGGCTAATAATAATCGACATGCATCTATTTTTAGATCGACGATCTATAGATAGACTTTGCCCAATATTCTAAAAATAGAATTTCATCTATTTTTCCAACTTGACCAACCATCCACAAATAGCATCTTGCAACTTCTGAAATATGATCACCATGTCTAAAAATAGACATAGTCTAAAAATAGACTTGCACTTAAAAAATAGCCTGCGGGCCCACTTAGTGAAGGCGACTCATTTTCACTACGCTCCATCATCTTGTTGAATCTCAACACTCCCTCTCAACAAGATAGGGATGATCCTTCACCCCGATCCTGCCTCTCTGGTATTCGAATTTTCTCCTGGTGAGCGCCTTCGTTAGAATATCTGCATCCTGATCTTCCATAGGAATTTACTGAAGCAACATGATATTCCGCTGCACACAATCTCTAATATGATGATACCAGATATCAATATGTTTAGATCGATCATGAAACAAAGGATTGTTCGAGAGTTTAATGCAACTCTGATTATCACAATGTATCACTTTAGGATCTAAATGTGAACCGAACAAACTGACCAGGATCTTCCTCATCCATATAGCCTCACATGCAGCTTGACTTGCTGCCATGTATTCTTCTTCCGCTGAACTAAGTGCCACAGATCTTTGTTTCCTTTTGTACCAAGAAACTGTTGTAGATACAATACTGAAAATCCCTCCTAATGTGCTCTTTCTGTCTATTGGGTTGCTTGCTCAATCTGCATCAGTGAAGCCATGCAACTTCACCTCATCCTTATGTCTGTACCATAAGAAATACTCAGATGTTCCCCTGAGATACCTCACGACATGCTTTCCTACCTTCCAAAAGAGCTTGGTAGGCTTAACCATCGCTTGTGAAAGTTGGTTCACCGCATAGAATATGTCTGGTCTTGTATTAATTAAATACATGAGTGAATCCACCAACTGTCGATAAACAGTGGCATCCAATACCTCTGCTGATGTAGCATCCTCTTTCCTCCAATTTCCTAGAAGAGGAGTGTCAATAGGCTTGCAGCCTTGCATGTGAAACTTCTCCAGTATCTCTCAGGCATACTTGCCTTGAGACACAAACAGTTCACCTTCTCGCTGCCATATTTCCAATCCAAGGAAATAATGAAGGAGGCCCAAATCCTTCATCTTAAACTCCTTTGCAAGATCTGCCTTGCATGAGTGTATCAACTGCTCATCACCTGTTAGTATTAAATCATCAACATAAAGAAAAATGATTAAAAGCTTACCCTCCACCACAATTTGGTACAAGTTTGCATCCGCCTCACTCTTGGTGAAGCCAAGTCCAGTGAAATAGTTGTCGATCCATGTGTACCAAGCACAGGGTGCTTGTTTCAGCCCATACAATGCTCTTTTGAGCCTGCACACATGCAACTCACTGCTGAAGATATGGAATCCTTCAGGCCGCTCAATGTACACCTCTTCCTAAATGATCCCATTAAGGAACTTAGTCTTCACATACATCTGATGAATGTGCCAAACCATCTGTGCTGAGAGAGCAAGGATGGTCCATATGGAAGAATAACATGCGACAGGTGCAAAGGTTTCTTCATAGTCAATCCCCTCGATCTGTGAGAAGCCCCAGGCAACAAATCTTGCCTTATACTTCTCGAAACTCCCATCAGCAGCTTGCTTTACCTTGTAGATCCATCTTGATCCTACAACTGATTTACCCACCGGCCTTGGAACAATCTCCCAAGCACTGTTTCTGACAATGGAGTCATACTCCTCTACCATGGCATCTACCCATGTGGGTTCCCGCACTGCTTCTTCAAAATAATATGGCTTTGTCATGATACACTTGCTCATAAGAGCCATGTATCCGGTAAATCGGTCAGGTGACTGTCTCTGTCTGCACTGTGATGTAGGGACTCCTACATTCTATGCCGCATCTAGCTTCAGTCTCTCAGCTTTTGTGGTACGCTTTCTGCCTTGTCTGATGTTTGGTTTTGCATGAGTGGACTCCTCCACTCCATGAATCTCCTCCTATGGATGATCCACATCCAGAGGCTCATATTTCAGAACAAGCAGTTCCTCCACTGCATGCAAGTCTAGCTCCCTCTCAAGCATAGCTCGTGTAGCACCCACAATCATTCTGTTCTTCCTCTCTGCGATCCCATTTTGCTGTGGATTATGAGGCACTATGAGTTCTCTTCAAATTCCTTCTTTGCTACAGACGTCTTTGAATTCGCCTGAGATATATTCACCACCATTATCACTCCGTAGAGCTTTCACTTGCTTCCCTGACTCCTCCACCAATGCTTTAAACTCACAGAACTTTGAGAATGTTTCACTCTTCTTCTACATGAAAAGGATCTAGCATCTACGAGAATAATCATAAAAAAAATAACATAATACCTGTGTTTTTCTGTTGAAGCAACCGAGAAATGTCCACACACGTCTGTGTGAATTCTCTCCATGATCACCGAAGCACGGTTCTGACTCAAAGGTGGTCTTCAAAAACTTACCCATAGTACATCCCTTGCAATGATCTGACTGTGCAAGAGTGCCCTTGGGAAGTCCAGTAGAAATCTGTTGCAAAATTTTCGAAGCACCATGGTGAAGATGGCCCAATCTCCTATGCCATAATTCACCCTCATCCCGGCTCACCACTTCTTCTACTTTTCCCATCAGTACAACGCAACCATCTACCTCCAGCTTGTAGAGATTCTTAACTCAAATCCCTATCTTCTTGGTTTGAACCATTGTTTTATGTCGAAGGAAAGCTTTTCCCTCACTGAAAACAATGTCATAACCTTTGTCTTCCAATATTGGGACCTAGACCAAGTTCTTCTTTAGACCTGGAACATGCATAACTTCTTTCAACAAGAATGGATTACCTAAATCCCTCTCAAAGGTAATGGTCCCAATTCCTGTCGCACTATATCGACCATCGTCGCCCATCTCTATACGCATTTGGAGGTCCTTCTCCTCTAGATCACTAAACAATTCCTTGTCTCCCGTCATATGGAAAGATGCACCACTATCAAGATACCACACTGATCCCATTGTGCTTAAAAACAAGCATGCGATTAAAGAGAAATCAAGTTCAAATTGCAAGGCTAAGGCCTCTCCAGTTGCAGCTCCAACAACCTTCTTGTTCTTCTTCTTCTGTGGGCAGTTAGTGGCGAAATTCCCATGTTCGTGACAGTGAAAACACTTCACTTTGGACAAATCTTGCTTCTTGCCTTTAGCTTCGGATTTTGAAGGAAATTTCTTCCCCTTCCATTTCCTTGCTTTGGCAGCCAAAGCACAATTTTCTTCACCTTCATTCTTCGATGAAGAACCATCCCTAGTACTTCACCTTATCTCCTCCTGCACAAGATCCGACCAAAGTCGCTCCTATCCCAGCAGTTTCTCCCGTCCATTGACAGAGTCTTCGTAGATATGCCAACTCTTCGGAAGCCCAAGGTGAGCCAATCTCACCAAGTCTTCATCATCAATAGTAATCCCCACACTTCCCAGTTCATCCTTACAGTGGAGAAACTTCATGAGATATTTTGGAATACTGTCGCCCTTCTCCATTTTTATTTTTCTGAGCTTATCTTTAAGCACCAACTTCCTCTGGTCACTTCTGCTTGGAAAAAATATGTCAAAGCCTTCCACATTACAAATGGAGTGGCTTTCCCGTGAAGGCTGGACACAATATGGTCCTTCACACCTTCCAACATAATTCTTCTTGTCTTTGCTACCTTCTTTTTCCATGCGTCAAGTCCTATAGCATCACTAGAATCTGGCTTAGGAACATCACTATCGATGAACTCCTTCTGTCCATTATCCTCCAACACCACCTTCATCCTATCCTTCCAGGCTATGTAATTTGAGCTACCATAAATGGCATACTCCAATCAAAACCTATCGAAATACATTTCAATGTACACTCAACTTCTACACTAAGAATTTTCTGTAGCAAATTCGAATTGTCCACCAGCACAAACTCAAAAATTCTTCACAATTGCAATCTTCAAGAATTAACACTACTCTGATACCATGTAGAAATTATATACATAAGCATGCATATATCCAGATTCCCCTTATCTAACAATATTTAAAATTCTTGCTAAATACAAAATCCTTCCACTGTTAATATTTTGCGGAAAATCAATTGCAAACACATGAAGCATAAAATAAAAACAATTGCACATAACACAATTGTTTAACGAGAAAGCCTGAAGCTGAAAACCCCAACTATCATATATTATGTATCATGGAGATCATGTAACAATCTCATACAAATCTTAGTACATCAAGTTCTCAGTATAATACAATCGTCACACACTAACAAGATGAAATCTGCAAATCCATGCACTGATTTCTGCCCTCCTGATAGCCTGCCTCCACTGCGCAATCCCTGCTAAAAAATAGCACTGAATGAATTCGAATTACACTTTCCTTGACTACACAATCCTCATTGGAAACTCCATTGTGTGTGTGGTGCAATCAATGCATCACTATAGTCACAAAAGATAGTCCATCTCACCCTTTCACCTACCTCTCCACTCGGTCTCCACTTGAACCGACATGCACTGTAGTTAATCGCTGTATTTGTTCAGTTGATTAATGAGTTATTATTTGTAAATTAATTAACTAATTAATTCACTTCACTCTCACTAGTGTATCATTCAGTTAGACTAGATACAACTAGCTCAACTGAGTTTAACTCACTTTAACTGAGTTAAACTGAATACAACTCCATGAACTACTCTTCCAACTCTGTCATAACTTTTCCACTTCAATTCTAACTGAGTCCTCCATGCATGTACCACCAGTCAACCATAGGAATTGCGTAATTCCTTCAGCCCACTGATTTTCCAAATTTGTATACTGAAATAAAGTGCTCTAAGAGAATAAGTTGATGTTTATTGTTGGATTATTATTAAGGGCTAATAATAATCTACATGCATCTATTTTTAGATCGATGATATATAAATAGACTTCGCCCAATATTCTAAAAATAGAATTTCATCTATTTTTCCAAATTGACTAACCATCCACAAATAGCATCCTGCAACTTCTGAAATATGATCATCATGTCTAAAAATAAACATAGTCTAAAAATAGACTTGCACCTAAAAAATAGCCTACGGGCCCACTTAGTGAAGGTGACTCATTTTCACTAAGCTCCATCGTCTTGTTGAATCTCAACACTCTTTGTATATGAATGTGTGTTGATTGAATCTGACTCCAGATTAGAAGGTTGTGTTTAATTTGAGTGTGCACCTGAGATTGAAGACTGTGTGTGCATTGTTTTTTACCATACATCTATCTGTAAATGAAGAGGTGAGTTGCCATATTTATCCATTTTCAAATGCCTTTTAAGCCTTAAATAAGTTGAATTAATTTCATGAATCACACTTTGAACTTCAAGTAGTTCAATTGATGATCAAGTTGTTCAATCTTGAGTTGAACAATGATGACCCTCTTGCCATAGCATCAGAAGGAAGATCCATTATGCATGACATAAAAGCCACTGGTGTTGAAATAGATATTCCTAGCATAAATTATGTCAAGGCACTATATCCCACTTGTTCTCATTATCTTGAGTCATTGAAATCAAGTGGTAACCTTAAGGAGATTACCTTTGACTCCCTTGAGAAGAAGTTTGCTGAAAGAGAGAAGGATTTTGGGAAGAATATAGCTCCTCACTCTACTGAAGAGGTTGTGTTCCTTGCATGGAAAGTGAATAATCATGCACACGATTCTTCTAGAGGAAGAGCTGGTCGAAGAGGAAGAGGAAGGAAGAGTTCTAGAGATGGGGGGGGGGGGGGATTTTCCAAGGAGAAAAGTTTGATCTTCATTACATACGATGCAATAGAGATGGACATGATGCACTGACATGTAATTTCCTTTGGGAAAACATTTAGGAGGAAAGAAATGAATGAAAAGTCAAAAAAACTGAAAAGGGGAAAGGAAAAGCACTCAAGTCTTCTCATTATGTTGTGGAACATTACAACATTAGAGTAATTGAAGACCTATTTAATGCTTCACTTGCTTCATGGAAAGATGATTGGTTACTTGATTTGGGAGCAACTTGCAACATGAATTTCATAAGAGAGTTCTTTGAATGATTTACTGATAATGTTGATGGAGCAATATACTTTTCATACAAGTCGAAACTCAAGCCATCAGGGCTTGCACCATCAGGCTCAAGTTGCTTGGAATTTCAGGATTTCTTCTACATGATGTATTATACCTCAAGGATTTAAGGAGAAACTTGTTGTATTTGGTCCACATCCACCAGCAAGGACACTCCATTCACATATTTGATGGCAAGGTCGAGGTTAGAAAAGAATTAGATCACTCCCTTTTCATGACTGGGATAGAAGAACCTATGCTTGTGCAAAAAAAATTTCATACAGTTCTCACTTTGATGAAGGTACATTTAGATCAAGTATTTTATGGAATGCTAGATTTGGACACTTGAAATATGAAAACCTCCATTTGTTGGAAAAAAATGGTGTTACTAGTTTGCCTACTATAACTATGAAACTTAAGCAATGTGGTGCTTGTATCTTAGGAAAGCACAACAAATAGTATTTTAATGATTCTTATTCCAAAGCATATAGAAAACTTGAACTCATTCATTCTGATTTGTGTGGCCTAATGCATGTTCCTTTTGAAAATGGTAATAAATATATGATGACATTGATTGATGACTACACGAGAATGTGTTGGGTTTACTTAATGAAGAACAAATATGAAGCTTTTGAAACATTCAAGAACTTTCATGCATGGATTGAAAAAGATGCACAATCTCATATTAAATCTATTCGTACTGATAATGGGAATGAATATACATCAAATGAATATGAAAACTATATTCGCCAACGTGGGATCAAACATCAAACAGTCATGTCTTGTAATCCCCAATAGAACGGAGTAGATGAAATAATGAACAAAAAAAATCTTAAATATGGTACGTTCCATGATGTTTTTCAAGAATGTTAAACTAATGTTTTGGGCTGATGCAGTTCTATGTGTTGCTTTGAAGGAGAAGGAGATAATGCATGTAAAAATCCCACTTCAGATAAGGAGCTTGTCATTTGGGAAAATAAAGAAACGAACTCGGTGAAAGGAGTTGCAAATGTATCTTATTGGGGTATTCAAATACCTCCAAAGTATATTGTCTCTATGATGAAGTGAATAAGAATTTTATAATATCTAGAGATGTAATATTTCTTGAATATTCCAAGACTAACAATGTTTTTGGGCGACAACTTGATCGTTTGGATAGATTGGTACGTGAAAATTATTTTCAAGAATTTGATAATGAGATTTGTAGTATTCCCAAATGGGAAAACTCAACAACACATGCATAAAAAACGCATTTTCAGAAATGTATGCTATAATAATTGAAATCAAACCATGGATCCACTAGATCTGACATCATAACACCCATATCCAAGAGAAGATCAGAAACAAATCATATCAGGTGAGGTAAACAAGCCTCCCACACCTAGTATAGCCCAAAAATAATGCAACCCCAAAACTACTGCAACATAGAATTAATGCATAAAGTGACAGTGCAGTCTAATGAGGGTTTATACTAAAAAATTATAGAGACAAATAGATCTACTCATATATTAATCAATGTGGCTCAAAAACTGAGATCTAGTCTCCTTTATACAAATCCAAGAGAACCTAGGAAGGGTTTCTGAAAATACACCCAATACAAATGGTGATCTACAACCCAAGGACTAAAGAGTCACTACAAACTGAAGTAAATTAAGATAGGAGGTTGAAATAATATACATTTGATGCATATCTACTCAAAGATCTCCTCCAATGAAAGGCTGAACCCTTCAATCACAGGAAAACACTCTAAAAGAGCCACAAGACCCCTCACTGAAGCTGCCCTCCAAAATAACGCAATCCCAGACTGAAATTACGCTGTAAGTGATGGAAATAGATTGGCCTGATGTCAAATATCTGAGATGTGCTCAAGAACCCTCCAAACTGATCTCCCAAGAGAAGGAATCCTTCCTCCTATGAAAAACTAGATCAGAAAGTGGGTTTCTCAACCCTCCATTGCAACACCCTGCAACACAACACAATATTCTACAGAAAATATGCTGTAGATGAAGATTGAAGCTTGGCTAGAATGTTGGATGTGTGGAATGATAGATCATGACTCTCCCAAGAGGCCTCTCAAGGAAAGAGATGGAATTCCTAAACATGAATACCTTGTGCTAAACAACACCAACAATATTAGCTAAACATCTTAAGAGAGAAAAAGTCTAAACGGACATATCAAATTTTAATTCATAAAATAACCCCACATGGCTGCCATCCTCTTCCTTATAAACAATGTGAGCCTTCTCACCTTGGGTCCCACTCATTTGGGTTTCCACCATCACACAATCAATCTCCCTCCAAAAGTGCGTTGTCCCATCATTAGTGCCACTCCTCCATAACAACACTGTTTGATTTGGTCAAGTTGACCTCTTCAACCTGCTCCAGCCCATTTTCACACCTAAGGGTCTTCAATCCAGCTCTCTAATAGCTGTGTAAACCAATGCACATTCATATTGAGCTGCCTTTATTGATGATCCACTCCTCCCACATTAGTGCTGTTGACTTGGTCAAACTTGACTTTGTCCACATCCATTACCCCTTGTTCACACATGAGAGTGCTAGATCCAGTTATTATCATGATCCCTTTTCACATCAAGAGGGATTTTATGCTTATTCAAGATAAGTATGGATCTCCTTCCCCATTTATTCATCTAACTAGGTGCTAAGAGAAAAATCAATATTCCTATTAGCTGCATGCTAATTTAGGAATATTGTAGTACTCCCCTCCCAAATGTTGCTTGTCCTCAAGAAAATGCAAGGATAGAACTGAAGAGCCTCCTCTCCTCCTCCTATAGCATCCTCATATGATAAATTCTCCAAAGAACAAGATGTTGTCTCATCAATACATCTCCAAGTTTCCCCTGCCAAATATGCAAGCTAGCTTTTGGTGAGCATCCCAAATAGTTCTCATCATGTAGAAGTAAAAAACCCATGGAGGAAACAATATCTTGTCTAGAAGCCTTCTTGAGGCATGAAATTTGATATATATTGGGAACTATCACCCCATGTGAATCTCCCATCCCCATGCTATCATCCATACAAAATGAGCCACCCTCCAAAATGGTAACTCATGAAAAATATCCTCCACCTGTGGCTCCTGCAATGTAGGTGGGCTGAATAACTGAACATGGTAGATAAAATAGCCTACCCCATGCTGTCTCTCTCTCCACTTATTATAAGTGTAGAGTAGCTGCTGATCTTGGGCTGCAATAATGTTTCCCTCAAGTGGCAAGAAGAAGACTGGATCTCCAAATATCCTCTCCCTATAATCATGAATCATGCTGGCCCAAACCATCCCATATAAAGTGAATGGGACATCATCACCATATGGTATCAAAATCAGGAAAATGATGAAATTCATGTGCAAGTTTGGATGGTTCCAATGGTTTTTCCTGTGGATACAACATAGTCTTTTCAACTATTGTTTGAGATCGTCATGTGGCAAGTTGTCCTTCAACAAGTTGCTAGCTATGCATGTTTTCTCATCTACTATGAGGTAGTAAATAGCATTATATATCAGCTGAGCATGATAATAATAACAACACACTTGCCCAAAGTCACATAGAGAAGGGTTATCATCATAAGTGTTGGTCCTAGAGTGACCATGGAACCCAAAAATAATCTTGCCCTCTTCTGGAGCAATGCACTGTACATAGATGCTGAGATCATGAAAATACTCAATGAATTGAACAATAAGTACAAAAATACATTTCTTACCATGCATAGTGAATAGGCTGAAGATAAGGTCCATGGATGAGTCCTCCCATGAGCATCTCCTCATAAAAGTCTGCAAAGTGAAGGGATGCATACTCCCCTTGGAACACTCCATCAACAGAAACATACTCCCAAGTGACAATGCTGTTGGCCTTAGTGATAAGGCTCTTGTCAGTCCATGAATTCCTTCTTTGACATGCCATATGCCAAAGTCATCCACCATCATGTTGCTATGTGTGGCAATATCCTTCCTATGTGGAAGTACCTCCTTGTCCTTCAATGTTGAAGGGTAGCCTCTTTGCACTTTGATTGTTGCACCCCTTTCTCCAGAAATATCATGCCAAGTATGGGAAAAAATTTGCCCATACTCTCCCAAGAGTAGCCAAAGCAACAATAACTCTTGCTGCTCCCTCACACCTCCATCATACAAATAATGAGGTGAAGATATTATGATTGACATGAAGAATGTCATATCAACATAATGCACCCAAACCCCTTGCTGCCATATGATGCAAGTGTCCTGCCAAGTTTCTTCCACCAACATACTGTTTGGAGAAGGATATGTCACATGATGGAAAAACTATTTCAAGAGTAGCCAATGTAGCCATGCCTCCTACTTCCCTGTGTCATAAATATGCAAGTGGCTCACCAAACTCTTGCTCACCATCCACACCCATTCATCCAAATGTGGGTGTCTCCCACCATGCTCTATCTTGGTACTCCTCTAGTGAAGAATACCATCCTCCCAAATAAGATTCCTACCTCTACATTTCATGGGATGTCGAAATGAAACCTCTTGGTGATCTCCCAGAGAATACCCCACACCAATGACCATATTGAATCCATAAGGATCCAAGTATGTTGAAGGAAAAACCTCCTCATAGGCCTGTACAATTCTCATCCCAATAGATACATCACCATGATGAAAGACAAAGTGTCTCTCATTGCTCATCTACTCATACAATGTCACACAAGTGTAATGGTCATCAGAATGCTCTAACAATAGTTGGGCCTCCAACTCATCACTACTGCTCAATGACAGGGTTGTTGATCTCCTCAATGGTGTATTTGTTGTCCCATGCTCAAGCTCAATGTTTGATCCAGATTTTATGCAGGAACGCAACAAAATACAAAAATAACCATAAACATAGAGATGCAATGAAAATAATACATCATTTCATTAATATCAAATAACAGAAATATGCTTACAGACATAATGGAAATAAAATAGCTAGGGCGCTGGTAGCGAATCTCTGAGAAGAGATGTGGTGGCTATAGACCTCTGAACTGAGTTACAATGAGGCTCAAGGGCCTATTTATTATTGAGAAACAATGGAGAACTCTAAACGTCCAAAAACCAAACCCTAGGAGATGAAGCGCCAAAACTATGGGCCCCGTTTGGGTAAGTTAGTGGTTCAACTTCCCGGGGATGTAACTTTGGAATCCAAGTTATTTGATTATGTCTGGTTATTCCATTGAATTGTATTTTTCTGGGCTACTGTTCACGAGTCTAAGTTGGAGGTAAGGCGCTGGTTGAGAGCTGTGAAGGCGACGGACTTCCGTGTTTGCTTTCCTGGTGCACAAAGACTTTGTCTCTCCTCTGTTCAGGTGCTTACTTATACTTAACTTCAATGGCTGGTTATATGAATGAATTTTCTCTTCAGAAACCCTAAGATAGAAAAATAGCTCATAAGAATAGATGGTCTTTTCTCGATAAGTTTTTGAATAAAACTCATGAGGATGATAAGCTCTATGATGAAAAAGTTTTAATACAAGAATTTGAGCCTCAGCCAAATTGGACATTGCCAGAGATAGATATAGAAAAGTTATATAAGATTCCTATTTTCCAGTTTCGTGCTGCTCAGATTTTTAGATTTACTTCTGTCAATATTCCAATCTCTACTGGTCAGTCAGTTTACCAGATTCCTTTGATTAAAAAAGAAGATGTTGAATGGGGTTTATACAATGGCTATAGATATGTGCATATTGGTATGATACAGTTTAGGATAAATCCTTTGGTTAGACCAGGCCTAAATACTTCATGTCTTACATGTGTACTAGATACAAGGATGAATAACTTTAATGATGCTTTGTTAGGAGGTTTTCAGAGTCCTCTTAATAATGGCCCAGTCTGGTCATCTGTTATTCCCAAATATCAAGTTTCATTAACTGATCCATACATTAATGAATTCTTGAATGCCTATATTCAATTTTATGGTTTTGATGTAGCCCCTCAGTCTCAGATTGCTCAACTTCATGCATCCATCTGTCTAAGATTTGTTACTTCCACTATGCCTCCTTTAAATCCTAAGTTAAAGGAGAGAGCTTTAAAAGAAGGTGTGATTGTTGGCCCTGGAAATACTGCTCCACTGAAAACTGGTTTTGCTACATGTACCCTTCCTGATGAATGGAATAGTACTTACACTCCTCTTTCTCAGAAATATCCTCAGCTTAAAGCCTCTAAAGAGCCATAATGTTTGTCAGTAATCCAACATCCTGATGGATCAACTGCCCTGAAGTTTACTTCACCTACTTTGGCCCGATCTATGTCAGCCAGCCCTAGATCTACATTTTCAGGCGGAAGAGATCACCTGTCCTGCTCTTCACAACTTCATGTTCCTAGAAATTTTCTTCTGCAATCTACTGTTCCAAGACGAACCCATAGAAGATCTCAGTCCCATAAATCTTATGACTGCCAATTTTGTGTTCCATCCACATCCTCTAGCTTTCAGACTGAAGATTCTTGTTCTCCTAATCATGAGTCGCAGATATTTATTCCTGATATTAAAAGCTTTTTTCTTCCTAGAACTCAGCATGAGATGTCTGCAAAAATAAATTAACGGTATCTTGAACCTGGAAATGCTAGAAGAACATTTACTAATGGAACAAAGAAAGCAGATTCACAATGGTTACATATGACAAATCTGTCAGATCCCGATTTGACTGAGTCTGAGAAAATGCAAAATTATACAAACTATCAAATTGTTTGTATGTTGCAGAATATAGATGATATCGCCAGAGATGTCTTAGAAATCAAAGAGCACATTAAAAGATTGCATTCTGGTTATAATGAAATTTTAGGAACCCAACACGAGCATTCCCAGCAGCTGAATGATATTAATTCCAATATGGGAATTATTTTCAAATCTTTGGATCGCTTGCGAGATGCTCTTCCTGCTCCTATTTCACCTCCGCATTATCGAGAGGTTGCTCTTTCCAGCTCCAAGTTCACTATTTCCTCCTCTGAAGCAGAACCCTCACATCACAACATTCTTTTTAAGGGGGTAGAAAATATTGATAAAATAAAGCTTGAAAGAATCCAAAAAGGAATTGATTTAGCCAAAGAGAAAACAGAATTAATAAAGAATAGGCTAAATACTTTTCCATCTTTAGAAAGCCTAAGAGTACCAAAACAGTATGTTAGTCTTAGAAGTTTGATTGAAAATGGCCAACCATCTGCTCCTAAAGACATTTTAGCCATGTCTGGTGTCACTGCCACAAATAGAACCCCTGGTGAACCTACACAAGGTGAATCAAGTTCTAAGAGAGAAAGGCATGAACCTTTCTTCTTCTCTCACAAAGGGAAGAAAGATGAAGATGACAGTACCGCTCATGAAGCATCAGCTACCAGTCCCTTTGGTAGATATTCAGAAAATTTACAAAGTACACTGAGCAGAATGGAGAATCCCTCAGGGAAAGGATATGGAAATACTTTGCTGGTTAACATTGATTGTTTAAGTTATGATGAAGTTATCAATGTTTTGAAAAATGTGCATGCTTGGGCATTACAAAGAAAAACAGAAACAAAAGGGAGTTGGTCAGATATAGTCACACAGATTGTTTGGTCATTCACTGGTATTTTGAAATTATGGTGGGATAAGTTGTCTGATAGAGAAATGACTCAGATTATTGATAATGAAGATGATCCCCTGAAAGCTTTGTTTGATGCATTAAAGCATGAATTCGTGGGTATAGTGCTAGAAGATTCAGCTCATCATGCCCAGCTATTTATGTCTCAGAGATTATGCAATATTGACTATTTTCCAGAATATTTCTGTACTATGCAAAAATTACTTTATCAGGCAAATGATTCTCATAATGTTGCATATCTGAGGTATTATATAGCATCCATGCCAGGAAGAATACCAGATCTGATAAATCAATACATAGAAGCTAATAAAATAAAGATTGAGAATTCATCTTTTGCAGCTGTTCAACAACTGATAGTTTCTGTGCTACAAAGAGAATGTGCTACTGAAAAAGCTAAAAATAATTTCAAGAAGCAAATGCATTTTAGTACAAAGCTCTGCAATAATTTTCTTGAAACTTATGACTTTGGTTGTCATTCTAAATCCAAGCATAAGGCTTCTAAGAAATCATATAAATCATGCTCTTGTAGAACTGAGAAATATTTGCCTAAGAAAAAGAAATATTATCCTTCAAAGAAAACTTTCAAAGGAAGAAGGGTAGTATTTAGGAAAAGGGCAAGACCTTCAAAGAAAATTGTTTGTTTTATATGTGGAAAAGAAGTCATTATGCAAATACTTGCAGAGAGAAAAAGGATAAGAAATAGGTGAAGATCATGGATATATTTTCTACAATCCATGACCCAAAAGAATGGGATCTTATATCTCATTCTGATGGTGAGTATTTTGAAGTCTCCAGTTCTTCTTCCTGTGATAAGTCAGAAGAAGAAGAAATTCCAAATATAAGAAGATTGGATTTGAATACTGATTCTTTTGATTCAGAAGAAACATTTATTCCTGACATAAAAATGTTTCATTTTGCCTCTTCAGAAAATTTGCAGATTAAGATTGCAGAAGTGAAAACTGAATTGTCACAGCTTGATCTAGTTCAATTTACTGCTAGAAGGAGGTTGATAGAAAAACTTGAAGGCCTAGAAAAGCAGTTTCCTTCATCCAGAAAACAAAAATTCATGGAAGATGATATCATTCAGAAAGAATTTGATTCCCTGTTCAAACCACTACAGATCACAGAATGTTCAACAGATTCAAGTATGGACAAAATCAGTTCATTAAAAAAGAAAATAGAAAATTTAGAATCTTTTATTCATCATACCAGATTAGAGATGATCCAGTTGTCATCTAAACTCCAGATGCTTATTTCGGATTATGATGATTGTAATTCTAAATTGTCAAGTTTGTTACTTAAAGATGTTCCAGAAGAACTTCGCCAGAATACTACAAGTGTTGAGGTAATTAATGTAATGGGAATTGGTGACAGAGTAGTGATTCCTATAAAGATTAAATTACCAAATATCAAGGAATATACTATGGACTCTCAAATTGATTATGGAGCCATGGGTAGTTGCTGCAAGTATGGTGCTATTCCTGCTTATTATTGGCAGCCTACTAAGTTACAATTTAGGGCTATTACCAAAGACTTGATGGAAATAAATCACATAGCCCCTGGTTTTCCTATTTGTTTGGGTAATGTACAGGTTAAAGTGACTTTGTATAGTTTTGATACAGGATGTGATTTTTTATTAGGTCAAGACTTCTTGAATGATCTCCTTCTAGTCACTTTTGGGAAAGGAGTTGTCACTTTCACTACTCCAAAGGGTCCAGTCACGTTGCCATCCTCAAGTGACTATAGAGTAAATTTGTAGCCAACTGAAGAAGATCAGATTCAATGCAGTTTGCAAGAATTAACAAAGATTCACAAGATAGTAAAGAATGCCGAACTACATGGATCCAAGGCATTAGAAAATATTTCAGGTAAGCTCAGAAAGGATTGCATATCTAGCAGACATGATGCATTTTGGACACGAGAGAAGTACTTTGTGGCACTACCTTACAAGGAAAACTATATTCCTAAGCCACAGAAGGCTAGTGCTAATCATATGAGTCAAACTGAACAAGATTTGTGCAAGTAGGAGATTAGCCAGCTTTTAGAGCAGAAGCTAATTGAACCATGTAAAATCCCTTGGGCTTGTCCAGCGTTTTATGTCAATAAGCATAGCGAGCAAAAAAGGGTAAAGAAGCATCTTGTAATCAATTACAAAGCCTTGAATGATGCATTGCTTCCTATCAGGTATCCTCTACCTAAAAAAGAGCTTCTCCTTGCTAAAATTGCCAATGTTAATGTTTTCAGTAAGTTTGATCTTAAAAGTGGTTTTTGGAAAATTAGCATTGTCCTTGAAGACATATATAAAACTGCATTCACTATTCCGCATGGCCAGTACCAATGGACTGTTATGCCATTTGGTCTGAAAAATGCTCCCTCAGAATTCCAGAAGCGCATGGAAGACATTTTTGGAGGGGTAGAGTACATAATTGTATATATAGATGATTTACTTGTGTTCAACAGAGATATAAATAGCCACAAACAACATTTAGAAAGATTCTATGAGCTGGTCTTGAAGCATGGACTTGTACTTTCTAATTCAGATGAGAAATTTCAGATTGGTAAAGTCAAGATAGATTATCTGGGTCTACACATAGAACAAGGTCATGTAAATCTTCAGCCTCATGTTCTCACTCATTTGCTAAAGTTTCCTGATGTGATTATAGATGTCAGAACATTACAAAGATTTCTTGGTTGCCTAAATTATATAAGGCAATTTTATGAAAAGCAATCTGATGATACAAAAGTATTGCAAAAAAGATTGAAAAAGCAACTAGCAGGATGGTCAGAAGAAATGACTGATGCAGTCAGAAGCATTAAAAGGAAAATTCAAGAATTGCCAAAGCTTAAGCTTCCTGATACTAATCTTCCTTTTGTCCTTGAAACAGATGCCTCATATCACACTTGGGCCGTAGTACTGTTGTAGAAGCATGGAAGGAAAGAATTAGTTTGTACTTATTCCTCAGGAACATTTGATGATACAGAGAAGAAGTATCCCTCTTCTCACAAGGAGATACTTGCAGTAAAACGAGGAATTAAAAGATTTCATATGTTCTTGAAGAGTGTCAGATTTCTTGTAAGAACAGATTTGAAGCACATGAAAAATATTTTGGCAAACAAAAGACTGCTAGAACAAGGTAGTACCAAAATTTTGAGATGGGCATTATGGCTTGATGGCTTTGATTTTGACATAGTATACAAATCTGGTGCTGAGAATTATCTTGCTGATATGTTAACAAGAGAAGGTTCATCAGAAATCAAAGAAATCAAGATGTTTAGACCTTTAAGACAGGAAGAAGCTTCAAGTTCAGTTCAGTCTAGTCGAGTCAGTCAAGTAGTAGTATGTAGTCAATGTCATTACCAGTTTTGTTGGGATTGTTTTGTAAATAAGTTTATGTCCCTGCCATTGTGTCTTAGAGAGATAGTTTTGCAAAAGTGGTTTGCTTCTGAAGATAGTATGTGGTCATATGCTAGAGAATTACCATATAGAATTAGGCCATGGCGAGTTTATTATACCTTGTCCAGAGAAGCTAATCCATCTTACTATGCATTCATTCAGAATACTAATTAGACTTGGCATGACTATTTCACCATACATCAGAAAGCTAGGATACATGGGTCTGTCCGAGTTATATTTTATGCTGTAAATTTAGATAATGTTGTCAATTGGTGGAGTCCATGGTTCAAATTGTTTTTAGTCAAGTATATGCATAGAGTTAATTGGATGTTAGATCATAGTCATGAGTGTACATTAAGTACAATAATCTGGGAATTGCATGTAGCTGCACAAAGTGATTATGTCATAGAATTCACACTGGTTCATCAGGATACAATGGTGATTTCCAATGAGCATGACCAGTCTTTTAACCTGTTCGTTAGTTTCCAGGGAATAATTTCAGTTGAGGAAGAATATAGACCTCACAATCTGTATTCATTTCCTTTTTATTGCTGCTTTCGAGAATATGATCCGGCATGGTTATACATTCCAAATGAAGTATTGGCTCTTGAACTTAATGGCTTAATAGAATATTATCAGGAGAGAGATGATGCGCATCGTCATAATGATGATAATGACTAATGTAAGGATCACTCATTTGATATCCTTGAAAATATTGTACATATATTGCTTTATAGTGTCCATGAGATTTGCTCCATGTGAAAAATCTCCAATATGGCTTTACTTTTCGGTTTCTGTGGGATTTAGTCCAAATAAAATATCCACTGTGTATCTAATTTTCTGGTTTCTGTGGGATTTAGTCCGAATAAAATCTCCACTGTGTATTTACTTTATTAAAGAGCCGATGTCCTAGATTCCGGCCTTTTGTTAAAGTTCTGTAATAATTAGGTAAGGTCAGATTCGGTCCCCATATGGCCTAGCCTCCAAGGGACGAGATAACAAGTGGCTGTCTCCACTTGCCCGAATCTTATGATGGTCCTGTAGACTTTAAGGTACAGATGCTATCGTGATAGACATCTTGCATGATGATCTAGCCGAAAGCAGATTCCTTTTGTTTCCTGTTTCCGGTAAAAGCTTTCACCGGATGAACTTCTAGGAGGTTATAAATATTTGCTTTGTAAGATCATTTGGCATTGGAAAAATTGGTGAAGAAGTAATAGAAGACCTTTGAGAATTTTGAGAGCATTTAGAGAGAGCATTTTGAGAGTTTGTTGTATTGTAAAATTGGTATCAGAGCCATATGGTTATTTGTCCAAGTTATTTGATTCTGTCTGGTTATTCCATTGAGTTGTATTTGTCTGGGCTACTATTCACGAGTCTATGTTGGAGGTAAGGCGCTGGTTGAGAGCTGTGAAGGCGACGGACTGCCATGTTTGCTTTCCTGGTGCACAAAGACTTTGTCTCTCCTCTGTTCAGGTGCTTACTTATACTTAACTTCAATGGCTAGTTATATGAATGAATTTTCTCTTCAGAAACCTGAAGATAGAAAAATAGCTCATAATAATAGATGGTCTTTTCTCGATAAGTTTTTGAATAAAACTCATGAGGATGATAAGCTCTATGATGAAAAAGTTTGAATAAAATAATTTGAGCCTCAACCAAATTGGACATTGCCAGAGCTAGATATAGAAAAGTTATATAAGATTCTTATTTTCCAGTTTCGTACTGCTCAGCTTTTTAGATTTACTTCTGTCAATATTCCAATCTCTACTGGTCAATCAGTTTACCAGATTCCTTTGATTAAAAAAGAAGATGTTGAATGGGGTTTATACAATGGCTATAGATATGTGCATATTGGTATGATACAGTTTGGGATAAATCCTTTGGTTAGACCAGGCCTAAATACTTCATGTATTACATGTGTACTGGATACAAGGATGAATAACTTCAATGATGATTTGTTAGGAGGTTTTCAGAGTCCTCTTAATAATGGCCTAGTCTGGTCATCTATTATTCCCAGATATCAAGTTTCATTAACTGATCCATACATTAATGAATTCTTGAATGCCTATATTCAATTTTATGGTTTTGATGTAGCCCCTCAGTTTCAGATTGCTCAACTTCATGCATCCATCTGTCTAAGGTTTGTTACTTCCACTATGCCTCCTTTAAATCCTAAGTTAAAGGAGAGAGCTTTAAAAGAAGGTGTGATTTTTGTCCTTGGAAATACTGCTCCACTGCAAACTGGTTTTGCTGCATGTACCCTTCCTGATGAATGGAATAGTACTTACACTCCTATTTCTCAGAAATATCCTCAGCTTAAAACCTCTAAAGAGCCACAATGTTTGTCATTAATCCAACATCCTGATGGATCCACTGCCCTGAAGTTTACTTCACCTACTTTGGCCCGATTTATGTCAGCCAACCCTAGATCTGCATTTTCAGGCGGAAGAGATAACCTGTCTTGCTCTTCACAACTTCATGTTCCTAGAAATTTGCCTCTGCAATCTACCGTTCCAAGACGAACCCATAGAAGATCTCAGTCCCATAAATCTGATGATTGCCAATTTTGTGTTCCATCCACATCCTCTAGCTTTCAGACTGAAGATTCTTGTTGGCCTAATCATGAGTCGTAGATATTTATTCCTGATATTAAAATCTTTTCTCTTCCTAGAACTCAGCATGAGATGTCTGCAAAAATAAATGAACGGTATCTTGAACCTGGAAATGCTAGAAGAACATTTACTAATGGAACAGAGAAAGCAGATTTACAATGGTTACATATGAAAAATCTGTCAGATCTCGATCCGACTGAGTCTGAGAAAATGAAAAATTATACAAACTATCAAATTGTTTGTATGTTGCAGAATATGGATGATATCACCAGAGATGTCTTAGAAATAAAAGAGCACATTAAAAGATTGCATACTGGTTATAATGAAATTTTAGGAACCCAACACGAGCATTCCCAGTAGCTGAATGATATTAATTCCAATATGGGAATTATTTTCAAATCTCTGGATCGCCTGCGAGATGCTCTTCCTGCTCCTATTTCACCTCCGCATTATCGAGAGGTTGCTCTTGCCATCTCCAAGTTCACTATTTCCTCCTCTGAAGCAGAACCCTCACGTCACAACATTCTTTTTAAGGGGGCAGAAAATATTGATAAAATAAAGCTTAAAAGAATCCATAAAGGAATTGATTTAGCCAAAGAGAAAATAGAATTAATGAAGAATAGGCTAAATTATTTTCTGTCTTTAGAAAGCCTAAGACTAAGAATAACATACTGTTTTGGTAGTCTTAGGATTTCTAAAGATGGAAAAGTATTTAGCCTATTCTTCATTAATTCTATTTTCTCTTTGGCTAAATCAATTCCTTTCTGGATTCTTTCAAGCTTTATTTTATCTATATTTTCTACACCCTTAAAAAGAATGCTGTGATGTGAGGGGTCTGCTTCAGAGGAGGAAATAGTGAACTTGGAGCTAGCAAGAGCAACCTCTCGATAATGCAAAGGTGAAATAGGAGTAGTAAGAGAATCTTGCAGATGATCCAGAGATTTGAAAATAATTCCCATATTGGAATTAATATCATTCAGCTGCTGGGAATGCTCGTGTTGGGTTCCTAAAATTTCATTATAACCAGAATGCAATCTTTTAATGTGCTCTTTGATTTCTAAGACATCTCTGGCGATATCATCCATATTCTGCAACATACAAACAATTTGATAGTTTGTATAATTTTTCATTTTCTCAGACTCAGTCGGATCGGGATCTGACAGATTTGTCATATGTAACCATTGTAAATCTGCTTTCTTTGTTCCATTAGTAAATGTTCTTCTAACATTTCCAGGTTCAAGATACCGTTCATTTATTTTTCCAAACATCTCATGCTGAGTTCTAGGAAGACAAAATCTTTTAATATCAGGAATAAATATCTACGACTCATGATTAGGAGAACAAGAATCTTCAGTCTGAAAGATAGAGGATGTGGATGGAACACAAAATTGGCAGTCATAAGATTTATGGGACTGAGATCTTCTATGGGTTCGTCTTGGAACGGTAGATTGCAGAGGCAAATTTCTAGGAACATTAAGTTGTGAAGAGTAGGATAGGTGATCTCTTCCGCCTGAAAATGTAGATCTAGGGCTGGCTGACATAGATCGATTCAAAGTAGGTGAAGTAAACTTCAGGCCAGTGGATCCATCAGGATATTGGATTACTGACAAACATTGTGGCTCTTTAGAGGTTTTAAGATGAGGATATTTCTGAGAAAGAGGAGTGTAAGTACTATTCCATTCATCAGGAAGGGGACATGCAGCAAAAATAGTTTGCAGTGGAGCAGTATTTCTAGGGCCAACAATCACACTTTCTTTTAAAACTCTCTCCTTTAAATTAGGATTTAAAGGAGGCATAGTGGAAGTAACAAATCTTAGACAGATGGATGCATGAAGTTGAGCAATCTGAGACTGAGGGGCTACATCAAAACCATAAAATTGAATATAGGCATTCAAGAATTCATTAATTTATGGATTAGTTAATGAAACTTGATATCTGGGAATAACAGATGAACAAACTAGGCCATTATTAAGAGGACTCTGAAAACCTCCTAACAAAGCATCATTGAAGTTATTCATCCTTGTATCCAGTACACATGTAAGACATGAAGTATTTAGGCCTGGTCTAACCAAAGGATTTATCCCAAACTATATCATACCAATATGCACATATCTGTAGCCATTGTATAAACCCCATTCAACATCTTCTTTTTTAATCAAAGGAATATGGTAAACTGACTGACCAGTAGAGATTGGAATATTGACAGAAGTAAATCTAAAAAGCTGAGCAGCACGAAACTGGAAAACAGGAATCTTATATAACTTTTCTATATCTATCTCCAGCAATGTCCATTTTGGCTGAGGCTCAAATTCTTTTATTCAAACTTTTTCATCATAGAGCTTATCATCCTCATGATTTTTATTCAAAAACTTATCGAGAAAATACCATCTATTCTTATGAGCTATTTTTCTCTCTTTGGGTTTCTGAAGAGAAAATTCATTCATATAACCAGCCATTGAAGTTAAGTATAAGTAAGCACCTGAACAGAGGAGAGACAAATTATTTGTGCACCAGGAAAGAAAACACGGTAGTCCGTCGCCTTCACAGCTCTCAACCAGCGCCTTACCTCCAACTTAGACTCGTGAATAGTAGCCCAGAAAAATACAACTCAATGGAATAACCAGACATAATCAAATAACTTGGACAAAGAACCAGATGGCTATGATACGAGTGAGCCACATGGGTCTTAGACTAATTTTACTCCCCGTTTTCCCAAAAAACGTCATTTAGGGCCTCAAAACAGCTCCGGAAGTTCAAGACCTGAAAAATTGCTAAAAAATAGTAAGTTGTGTTGCAACTTAAAAACTGAACGAATTGATGGTGGAGGTTAAAATGGAATAGGTGGGTGGCCACCAATACCCACCTGGATCATTAAGACCCCAAAACGGCTCCGGGAGTGCAGGACCCGAAAACCTGTTAAAATTAGTAAGTGGCGCTGAATGTGAAAAGCTGCAAGAATTGATGGTGTGGGTCCACATGGATTAGGTGGGTGGCCACTGATATCCACTTGGATCATTCCTCCCTCCTTAGAAAGCAATGGTCCCCATTGCATTGAGATCCTCCCTGAGATGAGGAAAATTTTGTTGAACTGGGTATCATGGACCTGTGGGCAGACATGCTGGATGCGTTTACTAAATTTGGTTTCTTTATCAGCTTCAGACAATACATGTGTGGATTCTGTATGTGTATTTGCAAGAGGTATGGCAACATCTGGCGGCAGTGCGTTGGGGGTCAAATAAATGGAATGCTTGTCCTGACAATGTAGAGGAACCTCTGTGAGTGAGGAGAAAATGTCCTCGTATTCCTCCATGAATTTGTCCATCTTTTGCAGCCATGTAAGGGAGCCCTGTTTCAAGGTTGTGGCCACAATATTCTTTTTTCCTTGTGAGCGAGTTGTAAGGAAAATGAATTTTCTGGTTTGGGAAACAATCTTACTGCGTTGTTTTGCAGTAGTCAAAGAGATGACATGAGGCAGTACTACCTCCGGTATCCTGTACAAGTTATTTCCCAAAGTAATAATAACAACACAAGGCCTAGAATCATACACAGCATGTCACCTCCATAGGTATGGTTGGTCCAATAATACATCAGCTACATCAAAAGGAGCAACATCACATAATACCTCATCCATGAATGGCTTGATGCTGTACGGAAGGCGACACTGTTGGCGGATGCAGATATCTCTCCCTGGGTGAAGCCACCCGATGGTATATGGCTGTGGGTGTTCTATGGTCGGTAGGTCAAGCCACTTCACGACCTCTGCTGAAATGAGGTTCTTTTGGCTTCCGCTATCAACAAGAAATAGCAGTGGAGAACCCTTCACCCACATTTTTGAATGGAAGAGGCGCGCCTCCTCCTCTGGATCCTCTGGGTCGTCCCTCTGGATCTTGTTGGTGGCAAAAATGGCACTGGGATCCGCATCAATGATCTTCTTCCCTTTGTCATTGCCTTTGTCTGGTTCTAACTCAGGATCAGAAAAGGCATCGGATTCGGGTGCCTTTAGTTCGGCCACCAATGACTGTTTGGCCCGACACTCGTTTGTGTTGTGAGTGGGGCTGTTATGAAATTCACACCACTTCCATGTGTCCTTCTTTTGATTTGTGGTGTTGTTCTGAGTCACACCGCTTTGGCCTTGCCCCTTGTTCTTCGGTTCAGGGACACCTTTCGGCTTCGCAGATCCAAAGTCTCGCTTCTTCTGCTTAAATTTCTGCTCGATCTTGGCGGCATAGCGATATGCCGTGCTAAGAAATGTAATGTCGAGGAACTCCATTTCCTCTTGAATGTGTTTATGTAGACAACCGTGGTACTTGAGCACCAAATTTATCTCTGAATCTTTAATACCCAACTTTGTGCGCAGGGTATGGAACATATTCGTCAGTTCGTGCACATCTTGATCCCTTTGTTGTCGCAGCATGGTCCATTGGATGTATTTGTCCTCATAGCTCCCCACAAGGTAATATTGTTCCTTGATGCCGTCTCAGAAGGAATTCCAAGTGGTTTTGGTCGAGAACAGAGAGGGTTCACCTTCGTCCTCTTGCTCATGGTAGGTTTCCCACCAGTCTTTGACATGGGGGGCAGCTTTAAGGAGTGCAAAAATAATCTTTTCTCGATCAGAGAAATCATGGACTGAGAAATACCCTTCCAGCAAATTCAACCATCTATCTACAGCATCTGCATCTATTTGGCCTTCAAATGCAGGAATATCAAAGTTTACATATACCTTGAAGGGAGTGGCGCCTCCAGAGTGGCTGTTGGATGCAGATGCGCCGTAGGTGGGTAGTCGTTGAAGGATCTGAGCGAAGTTATCCATCATCACGTTCCTTTGTTTCTTGAGGGCCTCTTCGAGAAATATTTTGATAGGATCTCCTGCTCCCTCATCTTTCTTTTCTTTCGCCATGGGAGGTCGTCGGGGTTTGCGAGGCTGATCTTGCAAGGGTTCAACCAGATTGAGCCCTAACTCCTTATACCCTGACCGCGTTGGGGACATGCAAAGAAAAACAAAGAAAGAGCAGACTGCTCTGATACCACTGATCCATATTTTATGTAGGAACACAACAGAATATAGAAATAACCATAAACATAGAGATGCAGCGGAAATAATGCGTCATTTCATTAATATCAAATAACAGAAATATGCTTACAGACATAATGGAAATAAAATAGCTAGGGTGCTGGTAGCGAATTTATGAGAAAAGATGTGGTGGCTATAGACCTCTGAACTGAGTTACAATGAGGCTCAAGGGCCTATTTATTATTGTGAAACAATGAAGAACTCTAAACATCCATAAACCAAACCCTAGGAGATGAAGCACCAAAACTATGGGCCCCGTTTGGGTAAGTTGGTGGTTCAACTTCCGGGGATGTAACTTTGGCATCCAATCTTCGTTTGACGCGCTCAATAGCTCGTTAGAAATATATATCTGAGGACTACAACTTTTGAGTGAGTCACATGGGTTATATACCTACGTAGCTCACCGTTTTCCCAAAAAACATCGTTTAGGGCCTCAAAACAGCTCCAGAAGTTCAGGACCCGAAAAACTGCCAGAAATAGTAAGTTGTGTTGCAACTTAAAAACTGAACGAGCTGATGGTGGAGGTTCAAATGGAATAGGTGGGTGGCCATCAATATCCACCTGGATCATTAAGACCGCAAAACGGCTCCGGGAGTGCAGAACTCGAAAACCTGCTAAAATTAGTAAGTGGTGCTGAATGTGAAAAGCTACAAGAATTGATGGTGTGGGTCCAAATGGATTAGGTGGGTGGCCACTGATATCCACTTGGATCATTCCTCCCTCCTTAGGAAGCAATGGTCCCCATTGCATTGATATCCTTCTTGAGATGAGGCAAATTCTGTTGAACTGGGTATCATGGATCTGTGGGTAGACATGCTGGATGCGTTTAGTAAATTTGGTTTCTTCATCAGCTTCAAACAGTACATGTGTGGATTCTGTATGTGTATTTGCAAGAGGTATGGTAAAATCAGGCGCCAGTTCATTGGGGGTCAAATCAATGGAATGCTTGTCCTGACAATGTAGAGGAACCTCTGTGAGTGAGGAGAAAATGTCCTCATATTCCTCCATGAATTTGTCCATCTGTTGTAGCCGTGTAGGGGAGCCATGTTTCAAGGTTGTGGCCATAATATTCTTCTTTCCCTGTGAGCGAGTTGTAAGGAAAATGAATTTCCTGGTTTTGGAAACAATCTTACTGCGTTGTTTTGCAGTAGTCAAAGACATGACAGGAGGCAGTACTAGCTCCGGTATCTTGTACGAGTTATTTCCCCAAGTAATAATAACAACACAAGGCCTAGAATCATACACAACATGTTGCCTCCACAAGTATGGTTGGCCCAATAATACATCAGTTACATAGAGATGAGCAACATCACATAATATTTCATCCATGAATGGCTTGATGCTGTACGAAAGGCGATACTGTTGGCGGATGCAGATATCTCTCCCTGGGTGAAGCCACCTGATGGTATATGGCTGCGGGTGTGCTATGGTCGGTAGGCCGAGTCGCTTCACGACCTCTGCTGAAATGAGGTTCTTTTGGCTTCCGCTATCAACAAGAAATTGCTGCGGAGAACCCTTCACCCACATTTGTGAATGGAAGAGGCACTCCCCCTCCTCTCAATCCTCTGGGTCCTCCCTCTGGATCTTGGTGGTGGCAACAATGGCATAGGGATCTGCATCAATGATCTGCTTCCCTTTGTCATTGCCTTTGTCTGGTTCTGACTCAAGATCAGAAAATGCATCGGATTCAGGTGCCTTTAGTTCGGCCACCAATGACTGTTTGGCCCGACACTCGTTTGTGCTGTGAGTGGGGCTATTATGAAATTCACACCACTTCCCTGTGTCCTTCTTTTGATTTGTGGTGTTGTTCTGAGTCACACCACTTTGGCCTTGCCCCTTGTTCTTCAGTTCGGGGACACCTTTCGGATTCACAGATCCAAAGTCTCGCTTCTTCTACTTAAATTTTTGCTCGATCTTGGCGGCATAGCGATATGCCGAGCCAAGCGATGCAATGTTGAGGAACTCCATTTCCTCCTGAATGTGTTTATGTAGACAACCGCGGTACTTGAGCACCAAATTTATCTTTGAATCTTTAATACCCAAGTTTGTGCGCAGGGTATGGAACAGATTCATCAGTTCGTGCACATCTTGATCCCTTTGTTGCCGTAGCATGTTCCTTTTAGTGTCAGTATTTGCAGCCTTCCTCCAGTGATCAAACATGCTCTTACAAGGTGATTTTAAGGTGTCAAGATCAAATTTTGTCATTTCAGTGAGTCTTCAAGTAAAATTTGGTCACTAGGTATTAGGTCTAGGGTTTGTTTTTACTCCTTTCAAAGTTGTCCAAATGTCGGTCTTGTGTCACCATTCAGCTGAGTATACCGTCATTCAGAGGGTTGTCATCATTATGCCTGATTCCAAAAGGTCATTTTACATCTTGTTCATGCTTCTGTTGTGCCTAGGTAAGGTTCATTTCCCTCTCCTGGGGTTTTGGAGGTAATTTCTCTTGGATGGTCAAATCATCAGCAAAACTTGTATCTTGATGTTCATACACCTTCCCCTATCCTTAATTTACCTTATTAATCACTTCCTATCACTGAGATCCCCCAAATTCCTCATTTTCGCACAAACCCTAGTTTCTTGCTACAACTTGGCAATTTTCTAGGCTAGGCCTGTGTTTTGCCCTTTTGGACCCCTTCCCCTCACTCAATCTCTGAAATTCCACTTTCCCCTGCTTCCTAATATCCCTCCCTACTTCCAAAAATTTTCTCAAGAATTTAGAATCCCCTTATCCCCTTCATTTCGCTTCATTTCGACAAATCCCTTGTTCCACACATCGGGATAGGTTTTACTCAAATGATGTTTCTGAGCAATAAAAGATGAATTTGGGAAAACTGAGAGAGATTTTTGTCCACAATATTCCAAGGAAGAAAAAAATTGTTCACTTTTTACACAGGTGTCATGGTTTTAGAGAAATGTCAAAAATACCATTGCCTCAGGAGAATTGATGCACCTCTGAAGTGACCTTGGGAAAATCAATATTTCTCCTAGCTTGGTTGGCCAAATGACTTGCTTGATGAGTCAAATGATAACTAGATAGAAATATATTTCCAATGAGATATCACGAGTTCAATTTGGAGTTGAGGAAGACCTTAAAAAGTTTACTGCAACAACACTCTGCCTTGAGGCAGCCTCATTCTGCTCATTTTTACCAGTCTTGGGAAATTTAATTTTTGACAAGGCAAATGAACTCCAAATTGAAAAATTCTAGTTGGGTTGGAAAATAGACTCGATAAGATTTCCAATGAGCTATCCTGCACCCAATTTGGACACTGGAAATGCCTCCAAAAGCCCCCTGCAAAACGACACTACACATTGAGATGGCGCTACGCATTGGGCTAGGGTTTGCAGTGTAAATTTATAACTGGCGCTACGCATTGAGATGGCGCTATGCATTGGGCCAAAAAGCCTGAAATCCATTCAAATCTTCCACCAAATCTCTCAAATTGCTAAATTATTCATTTCCCAACTAAGTTAACATCTCCATATTGCCAAGGTATGAGTTTCCATCAGTGTTTATGGTGTTTCAATAGGTGAAGAAGATTCAAACCCTATTTTCTTGCTCAAGAATTGTTTCCTTAGGGTTTAGAGTTTGGTTCTTATGCCATCACTCCCTCACTCCTTCATTCCCTTAATCATTTTCTCCATTTCTTTACATTCTCATCTACCCATTCCACATTTCCCATATCCCTAATCAACTAACCCTAAATCCCTAATCCCACTATCCCAAACCCTAGTCAAATATCCCCAAAACATTGATGTCTCTCCCATCCCTCATCACTGTTCATTTATCACTACAGCCCATTCCCCTATCCTCTTTCATCACTAAAGTCACTCCATCCCTCTCTCATTCCCATTATCCTTATCCCACTTGTAAAATTCCCCCAAATCCCAAGTTTATCCCAAAAAATCAAGTGGCTGTCCCATTGTCCCTACATTCGTCAAATCACAAGTTTTCAAAAGGAAAATCCCACTTGATTAAACCCCATTGTCCCCACTGCCATATTTCTCTTATAGTACCTCCCATTTGACACATATTTGGCAATCTAATCAAAGACACCAAAATTCTCATACAAGACAACACAGACCTTGCAAATTCTCATGGAGACAGATATCGATACATCCTATGATCGAGAGACTTGGCTCGAAAGGGTCAATATCCATTTGGAGAAGCTATTGGAAAATTCCAACAAGGACAAAGACATGCTCAGACACATGAAGAACCATTATTGGGCCCGCACACATGTTTGCAAAGCGAGAATCAAGATCCTGAAAGCGAGGCTAAGGAGGACACTGAAACGTCGGAAAAGGCATGATCAGCTCCAAATCTTGGCCGAAGCTTCGTTGGATAAGCATAGTGCTTGATGAGGGACCTTCATCTCAAATTTCAGCAAATTTGGGAAATTTTTTGTCATTTTTGAATTTTTTGGTCACAAAACAGATTTTCCTGCCCGACGCGTAGCGCCACCTTGTGCGCGCTTACGATTGGGAGATCCTCTGGAGGAAAAATTTGTATTTTTGGATTTTTTATGAAAATTTATGCATGCTCAGGAATGGCCTAAGAATTTCATCAAGTTCTGGGTTGCCTAAACGGTTAAAAACACCTTGAAAATGGCCTTTCTGCCACTTTTTGACACACAGGAACCAGTCTTGGGAGATTGAAGTTTTGGAGGGGCAAATGACATCCAAATCTAGAAATTACACTTGGGTTGGAAAGTAGACAGGACGGGGTTTCCAACGAGCTATCATGAGCTCAATTTTGACTTCGGGAAGGGCTTGAAAATTAGCTCCAAATTTGTGATACACATAGAGATTTTGGGCACGACGCATAGAGAATTTTGGCCTATTTTTCACTCAGCAGCTCAAAATTTCGCCTAGTTTTGGCCAGTTTCACTTTTTTATGTAAATTGATGTAAATTCATGACCATGATGTAATTTTGGCACATTTTTACTTGTTCTAGAAGATTCATTCACCAAAAGGTGAAATGTAAGTGAATGAATCAGTTTCCTAGCATATAGAGGCAAGTTGTTTCATTGCCTATTTTTCAGTTCCTAGTTTAGATATGGTTGAAAAAGCTCCTAGAATGATGAGATCGACCCCTAGAGGCATGGGAATGGGTTAGGCTTGTCTATTTCTTGTAATTCATCAGCCATTTTCAGGGTTGGATACTTGGGAATTGTTTGGCACTTCATTGTACATTCATTTCTGCAATTTTGGCAAAGGAAAGACCAGGGTTTTGTAGCACTTTTTGGGATCCATGTGGCTCTGTGTTTTGATGATGTGTTTCTCTATGAAATTTTAAGTTCACTGATGTTTATGTGTATCATTTCCCTTCTCTATTCTTCTTATATTAAACAAATGAGTGACAAAGGTAGAATTCATTAGATTGTCGTGCTCTACCTTGGAATTTTGTTTAATTTTTCATGTTTTCATCTGTTTGAAGAGGATCCTTGAGATATCTTGCACTCTTCAGCTCCTCACCAATCTAAACCCTCCATCCATTCAAATCAAAGCATCAAAACCATTGCCTTCCTTGCCCCAATCAAAACTCTGCAAAAACTAGGCCTCATCCCCGAACCCAAAACTGCCTTTCCCTTGATTCCAACAAAAACCCCCAAAATCAAAATCAAACTTTCCTACTTATATACCTAGCCTAAAATTAGTTTTTATTTCATTCGTCTCAAGCCCTATTGATACATTTTTCCTGAGATTGACCTGGAGAGAGCCCTCTCCTGATCTGGTAGGGCTAGCTACGAGACTGAGCGTGGTTTGATGTTACCCTGAACTCTGCCTTCCTTCAGCCTGAGGTGGATTTAGGAAATAACGTAGTGGCGACCATAATGGGAACTAAATGGTTTGCTCATTGGTGTTATTTGTTTCATAAGCTATAGACAGAGCCTGAAGTTAGCCAGGTAGCCTTCGAAACGCTCTTGCTTTGCATTAGCGAAAGTAGATAAACACTGCTTCAGTCAATCTCCAGTCTAGTTTGTAAAACGTAACATCTAACTTGTGAATTTCCCCAGTACATGTATCAAGTTAGATCTGATGGTTGATGGTGGACAACGATCAGACATAAGAAGGCTGAAATCATTCACCTGGTGACTCCAGTGTCGAAGAATCCTAAGGTTCAAAATTTTTATGGCGACTCTCCTCTTAAAGAATCAGTAGCCTGAGGAATTTCTTGGTGAATTCATTGTTATCAAAATGTTTTCACTGGATCGAAGGTATGCTCCCATGAGCCGAGATCACATTCCAGGTTTCCCAAATAAAATTCCTAAGGTATATTGGCAAAGGAATTTGCCTACGTTTAAAGATGATGATAGGAAGGATGTTGCTTTACATCTGGTTAGATTTCACATACATATTCGCAAGTTGAAGGTTGATTTTCCTGAAGACTGCTTGAGGAAGATATTCATGGCCACTCTGGAAGGTGAAGCCCGATCTTGGTATGAAAGTTTGCCGCCTGCTTGTATTTACTGTTGAAAGGATTTTAATACCATGTTCTTTGAAAGGTATAAAGAGCCTTATCCATCCTTAACTTTAGTTCAGAACTGTTGTATCCATGTTCATAGTTTTATTGAAAATCTTGAAAAAGTTTATGAAGATGATGACTTCATGGATGACGAGATCATGGAGGCTCTGTACGAAAATCCATTTCAGCAGCATAAAGAGAACTTAGAGGATATCCATCAAGATGTTCAAGAAACTTTGCAGCAGGATCAAGATCTTAGTACAATGGAAAATGATGAAAGAGAAGGTTTTATTTCGGATCTGTCCATAGAAGAAGGCAATATGCAGGAAAGTCAAGTTTCAATTTCAGAATGTGATAAAGTCAAGTCAGCTATTTCAGATCTAGATTCAGATCGTGATGATCAAGAATACCTTGCGCTGAATCCCATGAAGGAGAACTCTACTGTTGAGATCATCTGGAATGAGGAAGATAGAGTTATTGATCCAAATGTAATTTCATTAGAACAAAGCCTTCATGAGGAGGTAATCTAGTTAGTTCATGAAAAACAAGATGAGATCTTTGTTCAAGTAAGTGAAAAATCTTCTTTCAATAACTCAGTGATAAATGATAATTTGATTGCCATGTCATATAAAGATGATCAACAATGTTTTCAAATTTCAGAAGATCAGGGAATTAAGGACCGTCATTCAGGTTTTTCATGTTTTAAAATGTTATTTCATGAAGACAATCACTGTTTGAGCAAAAGAAAACAAAAAGAATTATCTCCTTTGTCTGAAGATGAGATAGATCAACTCCTGAAAGGTCATGTTACAGCCCAAGCTAAAGCAGATTTGCAGTGCCCACATGGTCAAGAAAGTGTTGGTGAAACTTCTTTTTCTTTTAAAAATGATGACGGTCTTGTAATTAGTTTTATAGATCAGCAAACAGATAATATTTCCTTTCATGAAGATGATAAGGCTGTCATGTTTGATAATCTTGAAGATTGTTTTCTATTTAAGAATGACCTAGACCATGAAGTTGAGGAATATGAGCTTGAGAGAGAAAATATGCCAGAATTTCTCATGGTCAAGGAACTTACATCTAACACTCAGATGGCAGAAGTTTATACCTCTGTGTGCCTTCCTGTCACTCGGTAATCAATTGTTCTTTCAGATCAGAATAAAGCGAGTAGTTGTAATTTTGCTGTTGGATCTCAAGACCAACTAGTGCTTCAGGATTTTCAAGATCCCTTCGGCATTCTTTTGCAAGCATCAAAAAAGATAAATGTTGCCTGGTTCGTTATCAGAAGCCTTGGTTTCAGTGGTTATTGTGAGTTGCCTACATGTACATCGTTCTACCTGCTCGGGAAAAGTGAGAGCAGAACTTTGGTATGTAGCCATCTGCTGGATTGGTTACATTGGAAGACTCACTACACATGATTGTACATATTCCATCAGCAGGCAATTGGTTGTCATCAGGATTTGAAATATCGATGGACTGCTGCCATTAAAAAGCTTTTTAAGTACAAATTTCAGTTAAGTAAGTCTTGAGTCATTTTTGTTTTAGTCAGTTTCAACATAGTTTCAGTTTGGAGGCTATAAAACTGAAGGTCTGATTTCAGTTTTGGTGTGTCAGTTGTTTGAGTCATTTTCGAGTCAGTTTTCATTCTTGTTATTAAGTTAGTTTATGTCGGTTTTCAGTCATGCATTTTAGCTTGAGTTTTTGACTCCATTGCCCAATGGATGAAGGCACTGTCTGCTTTCCAAATATCTGTAGTTCTTGGCACCTCCAAGGAGCTACCATCCCCATTGGAGCCAATGTTAGTGTCAATCTTTACAGCCTTCCTCCAATGATCAAACATGCTCTTACAAGGTGATTTTAAGGTGTCAAGATTAAATTTTGTCATTTCAGTGAGTCTTCAAGTAAAATTTGGTCACTAGGTATTAGGTCTAGGGTTTGTTTTTACTCCTTTAAAAGTTGTCCAAATGTTGGTCCTGTGTCACCATTCATCTGAGTATACAGTCATTCAGAGGGTTTTCATCATCATGCCTGATTCCAAAGGGTCATTTTACATCTTGTTCATGCTTCAGTTGTGCCTAGGTAAGGTTCATTTCCCTCTCCTAGGGTTTTGGAGGTAATTTCTCTTGGATGGTCAAATAATCAGAAAAACTTGTATCCTGATGTTCATACACCTTCCCCTATCCTCAATGTACCTTATTAATCACTTCCTATGACTGATATCCCCCAAATTCCTCATTTTCGCACAAACCCTAGTTTCTTGCTACAACTTGGCAATTTTCTAGGCTAGGCCTGTGTTTTGCCCTTTTGGACCCCTTCCCCTCACTCAATATTTGAAATTCCACTTTCCCCTGCTTCCTAACATCCCTCCCTACTTCCAAAAATTTTCTTAAGAATTTATAAGCCCCTTATCCCCTTCATTTCGCTTCATTTCGACAAATCCCTTGTTCCACACATCAGGATAGGTTTTACTCAAATGATGTTTCTGAGAAATAAAAGATGAATTTGGGAAAAATGAGAGAGGTTTTTGTCCAAAATATACCAGGGAAGAAAAAAATCCTTCACTTTTTACACAGGTTTCATGGTTTTAGAGACATGTCAAAAATACCGTTGCCTCAGGAGAATTGATGCACCTCTGAAGTGACCTTGGGAAAATCAAGATTTATCCTAGCTTGGTTGGCCAAATGACTTGCTTGATGAGTCAAATGATAACTAGATAGAAATATATTTCCAATGAGCTATCACGTTCTCAATTTGGAGTTGAGGAAGACCTTAAAAAGTTGACTGCAACAGCACTCTGCCTTGAGGTAGCCTCATTCTTCTCATTTTGACCAGTCTTGGGAGATTTGATTTTTGACAAGGCAAATGAACTCCAAATTGAAAAATTCTAGCTGGTTTGAAAATTAGACTCAATAAGCTTTCCAAAAAGCTATCCTACGCAAAATTTGGACATAGGGAAGACCTCCAAAATCCCCCTGCAAAACGGCGCTACGCATTGAGATGGCGCTATGCATTGGGCTAGGGTTTGCAGTGTAAATTTATAACTGGCGCTACGCATTGAGATGGCACTACACATTGGGCCAAAAAGCCTAAAATCAATTCAAATATTCCACCAAATCTCTCAAATTGATAAATTATTCATTTCCCAACTAAGTTAACATCTCCATATTGCCAAGGTATGAGTTTCCATCAATATTTATGGTGTTTCAATAGGTGAAGAAGATTCAAACCCTATTTTCTTGCTCAAGAGTTGTTTCCTTAGGGTTTAGAGTTTGGTTCTTATGCCATCACTCCCTCACTCCTTCATTCCATTAATCATTTTCTCCCTTTCTTTACATTCTCATCTACCCATTCCACATTTCCCATATCCCTAATCAACTAACCCTAAATCCCTAATCCCAATATCCCAAACCCTAGTCAAATATCCCCAAAACATTGATGTCTCTCCCATCCCTCAACACTGTTCATTTATCACTACAGCCCATTCCCCTATCCTCTTTCATCCCTAAAGTCACTCCATCCCTCTCTCATTCCCATTATCCTTATTCCACTTGTAAAATTTCCCCAAATCCCAAGTTTATCCCAAAAAATCAAGTGGCTGTCCCATTGTCCCTACATTCGTCAAATCACAAGTTTTCAAAAGGAAAATCCCACTTGATTAAACCCCATTGTCCCCACTACCCTATTTCTCCTACAGTACCTCCCATTTGACACATATTTGGCAATCTAATCAAAGACACCAAAATTCTCATACAAGACAACACAGACCTTGCAAATTCTCATGGAGACAGATACCGATACATCCTATGATCGAGAGACTTGGCTCGAAAGGGTCAATATCCATTTGGAGAAGATATTGGAAAAGGCTAACAAGGACAAAGACATGCTCAGACACATGAAGAACCATTATTGGGCCCGCACACATGTTTGCAAAGCGAGGATCAAGATCCTGAAAGCGAGGCTAAGGAGGGCACTGAAACGTCGGAAAAAGCATGATCGACTCCAAATCTTGGTTGAAGACTTGTTGGCTGAGCATAGTGCTTGATGAAGGACCTTCATCTCAAATTTCAGCAAATTTTGCAAAAAATTTGTCATTTTTGAATTTTTTGGTCACAAAACAGATTTTCCTGCCCGACGCATAGCGCCACCTTGCGCGTGCTTACGATTGGGAGATCCTCTGGAGGAAAAATTTGTATTTTTGGATTTTTTATGAAAATTTATGCATGCTCAGGAATGGCCTAAGAATTTCATCAAGTTTTGGGTTGCCTAAACGGTCAAAAACACCTTGAAAATGGCCTTTCTGCCACTTTTTGCACACACAGCAACCAGTCTTGGGATATTGAAGTTTTGGAGAGGCAACTGACATCCAAATCCAAAAATTCCACTTGGGTTGGAAATTAGATAGGCAGGGATTTCCAACGAGCTATCATGAGCTCAATTTTGACTTCGGAAAGGGCCTCAAAATCAGCTCCAAATTTGTGCTATGCATAGAGATTTTGGGCGCGGCGCATAGAGAATTTTGGCCTATTTTTCACTCAGCAGCTCAGAATTTCGCCTAGTTTTGGCCAGTTTCATTTTTTCATGTAATTTTTGATGTACCTTGATGTAACTTCATGACCATGATGTAATTTTAGCACATTTTTACTTTTTCTAGAAGATTCATTCACCAAAAGGTGAAATGTAAGTGAATGAATCAGTTTCCTAGCATATAGAGGCAAGTTGTTTCATTGCCTATTTTTCAATTCCTAGTTTAGATATGGTTGGAACAGCTCCAAGAATGATGAGCTCGACCCCTAGAGGCATGGGAATGGGTTAGAATTTTCTATTTCTTGTAATTCATCAGCCATTTTCAGGGTTGGATACTTGGGAATTGTTTGGCACTTCATTGTACATTCATTTTTGCAATTTTGGCAAAGGAAAGACTAGGGTTTTATAGCACTTTTTGGGATCCATGTGGCTTTGTGTTTTGATGATGTGTTTCTATATGCAATTGTAAGTTCACTGATGTTTATGTGTATCATTTCCCTTCTCTATTCTTCTTAAATTAAACAAATGAGTGACAAAGGTAGAATTCATTAGATTATTGTGCTCTGCCTTGGAATTTTGTTTAATTTTTCATGTTTTCATCTGTTTGAAGAGGATCCTTGAGATCTCTTGCCCTCTTCATCTCCTCACCAATCTAAACCCTCCATCCATTCAAATCAAAGCACCAAAACCATTGCCTTCCTTTCCCCAATCAGAACTCTACAAAAACTAGGCCTCATCCCCGAACCCAAAACTGCCTTTCCCTTGATTCCAACAAAAACCCCCAAAATCAAAATCAAACTTTCCTACTTATATACCTAGCCTAAAATTAGTTTTTATTTCAGTCATCTCAAGCCATATTGATACATTTTTCCTGAGATTGACCCGGAGGGAGCCCTCTCCTGATCTGGTAGGGCTAGCTACCAGACTAAGTGTGGTTTGATGTTACCCTAACAGGTCCATTGGATGTATTTGTCCTCATAGCTCCCCACGGGGTAATATTTTTCCTTGATGCTATCTTGGAAGGAATTCCAAGTGGGTGTGGCCGAGAACAGAGAGGGTTCACCTTCGTCCTCTTGCTCATGGTAGATTTCCCACTAGTCTTTGACATGGGGGGCGGCTTTGAGGAGTGCAAAAATAATCTTTTCTCGATCAAAGAAATCATGGACTGAGAAATACCCTTCCAGAAAATTCAACCATCTATCTATGGCGTCTGCATCTATTTGGCCTTCAAATACAGGAATATAAAAGTTTACCTGTACCTTGAAGGGAGTGGCACCTCCAGAGTGGCTGTTGGATGCAAATGCACCGTAGGTGGGCAGTCGTTGAAGGATCTGAGCAAAGTTATCGATCATCGCGTTCCTTTGTTTCTCGAGGGCCTCCTCGAGAAATATTTTGATAGGATCTCATGCTCCCTCATCTTTATTTTCTTCTGCCATGGGAGGTCATCAGGGTTTGCGAGGCTGATCTTGCAAGGGTTCAACCAGATCGAGCCCTAACTCCTTATACCCTAACCGCGTTGGGGACATTCAAAGAAAAACGAAGAAAGAGAAGACCGCTCTGATACCACTGATCCAGATTTTATGCAGGAATGCAATAGAATACAGAAATAACCATAAACATAGAGATGTAGCGGAAATAATGCGTCATTTCATTAATATTAAATAACAAAAATATGCTTACAGACATAATGGAAATAAAATAGCTAGGGTGCTGGTAGCGAATCTCTGAGAAGAGATGTGGTGGCTATAGATCTCTGAACTGAGTTACAATGAGGCTCGAGGGCTTATTTATTATTGAGAAACAATGGAGAACCCTAAACATCCAAAAACCAAACCCTAGGAGATGAAGCGCCAAAACTATGGGCCCCGTTTGGGTAAGTTGGTGGTTCAACTTCCCGGGGATGTAACTTTGGCATCCGATCTTCGTTTGATGTGCTCAATAGCTCGTTAGAAAGATTTATCTGAGGACTACAACTTTTGAGTTAGCGACATGGGTCAACCATGTTTCTCCCCGTTTTCCCAAAAAACGTCGTTTAGGGCCTCAAAACAGTTCCGGAAGTTCAGGACCCAAAAAACTGCTAAAAATAGTAAGTTGTGTTGCAACATAAAAACTGAACGAACTGATGGTGGAGGTTCAAATGGAATATGTGGGTGGCCACCAATATCCACCTGGATCATTAAGACCCCAAAACGGCTCTGGGAGTGTAGGACCCGAAAACCTGCTAAAATTAATAAGTGGTGCTGAATGTGAAAAGCTGCAAGAATTGATGGTGTGGGTCCAAATGGATTCGGTGGGTGGCCACTGATATCCACCTGGATCATTCCTCCCTCCTTAGGAAGAAATGGTCCCCATTACATTGAGATCCTCCCTGAGATGAGGCGAATTCTGTTGAACTGGGTATCATGGACCTGTGGGCAGACATGCTGGATGCATTTAGTAAATTTGGTTTCTTTATCAGCTTCAGAAAATACATGTGTGGATTCTGTATGTGCATTTTCAAGAGGTATGGCAACATCAGGTGGAAGTGCGTTGGGGGTCAAATCAATGGAATGCTTGTCCTGAAAATGTAGAGGAACCTTTGTGAGTGAGGAGAAAATGTCCTTGTATTCCTCCATGAATTTTTCCATCTACTGCAGCTGTGTAGGGGAGCTCTGTTTCAAGGTTGTGGCCACAATATTCTTCTTTCCCTACGGACGAGTTGAAGGAAAATGAATTTCCTGGTTTGGGAAACAATCTTACTGCTTTGTTTTGTAGTAGTCAAAGAGATGACAGGAGGCAGTACTACCTTTGGTATCCTGTAAAAGTTATTTCCCAAAGTAATAATAACAGCATGAGGCCTAGACTCATACACAACATGTCACCTCCACAAGTATGGTTGGCCCAATAATACATTAGCTACATCAAGAGGAGCAACACCACATAATACCTCATCCATGAACGACTTGATCTTGTACGGAAGGCGACACTGTTGGCGGATGTAGATATCTCTCCCTGGGTGAAGCCACCCGATGGTATATGGCTGCGGGTGTGCCTGGTGGTAAATGAAAACCACTTCGCAACCTCTGCGAAAATGAGAGTTCTTCCCAGCTTCCGCTATCGACAAAAGTGCAATGAAGGGCTGCCTACACCCATTAATGAATGAAGCGCTCCCACTCCAAATATCCTGCGGGTCCTCCCTTTAGATCTTCGTGGTGCTGTGTGTGAGATCACTTCAGCAATCTTGCTTCCTTTGTCATTTTCCTTTTTCTAGTTCGACTTGGTCGAGAAAATACATCGGTTGAGTGCCTTTAGCTTGGCCACCAATGACATTTTGACGACGTGCGTTTGTCTTGTGAGTGAGGCTATTATGAAATTCACACCACTACCTTTGTATTTTGATTTGTGGTGTTGTTCAATCGCATAACAGCTGCCTTAGCTCCTATGACATAAGGACAACTTTGATTCCAGATCCAAAAGTCTACTTCTTACTTAGTTATGCTAAATCTTGGCGGCATAGTGCTACGTGCCAACGTGCAATAATAAGAACTCATTTCCTCTACGAATGTGTTTATATGGTATGTGATTACTTGGGCTTTTAAATGTGCTCTAAATATATCACCCAACTTTGTACGTGAGAGTATAGAACATATTCATCCCGGTTCGTACATCTTAGTCCTTGTTGGAATGACATGGTCCATTGGATGTATTTGTCCTCATAGCTCCCCACGGGGTAATATTGTTCCTTGATGCTGTTTCGGAAGGAATTCCAAGTGGGTGTGGCTGAGAACAGAGAGGGTTCACCTTCTTCCTCTTGCTCACGGTGGGTTTCCCACTAGTCTTTGACATGGGGGGCGGCTTTGAGTAGTGCAAAAATAATCTTTTCTCGATCAGAGAAATCATGGACTGAGAAATACCATTCCAGCAAAATTCAACTACCTATCTATGGCGTCTGCATCTATTCAGCCTTCAAATACAGGAATATCAAAGTTTACCTATACCTTGAAGGGAGTGGCACCTCTAGAGTGGCTGTTGGATGCAGATGCACCATAGGTGGGCAATCGTTGAAGGTTCTGAGCAAAGTTATCCATCATCGCATTCCTTTGTTTCTCGAGGGCCTCCTCGAGCAATATTTTTATAGGATCTCCTGCTCCCTCGTCTTTCTTTTCTTCCACCATGGGAGGTTGTCAGGGTTTGTGAGGCTGATCTTGCAAGGGTTCAACCAGATCGAGCCCCAACTCCTTATACCTTGACCGCGTTGGGGACATGCAAAGAAAAACAAAGAAAGAGAAGACCACTCTAATACCACTGATCTAGATTTTATATAGGAACACAACAGAATATAGAAATAACCATAAACATAGAGATGCAGTGGAAATAATGCGTCATTTCATTAATATCAAATAACAAAAATATGCTTACAGACATAATGGAAATAAAATAGCTAGGGTGCTGGTAGCGAATCTCTGAGAATAAATGTGGTGGCTATAGACCTCTGAACTGAGTTACAATGAGCCTCGAGGGCCTATTTATTATTGAGAAACAATGGAGAACTCTAAACGTCCAAAAACCAGACCCTAGGAGATGAAGCACCAAAACTATGGGCCCTATTTGGGTAAGTTGGTGGTTCAACTTCCCAGGGATGTAACTTTGGCATCTGATCTCCGTTTGACTCGCTCAATAGCTCGTTAGAAATATCTATCTAAGGACTACAAATTTTGAGTGAGCAACATTGTTCTATGACCCATGTTGCTCCTCGTTTTCCCAAAAAACATCGTTTAGGGCCTTAAAACAGCACCAGAAGTTCAGGACCTGAAAAACTACTAAAAATAGTAAGTTGTGCTGCAACTTCAAAACTAGACGAACTGATGGTGGAGGTTCAAATGGAATAGGTGGGTGGCCACCAATATCCACCTAGATCATTAAGTCCCCAAAACGGCTCCAGGAGTGGAGGACCCGAAAACCTGCTAAAATTAGTAAGTGGTGCTGAATGTGAAAAGCTGTAAGAATTGATGGTGTGGGTCCAAATGGATTAGGTGGGTGGCCACTGATATCCACCTGGATCATTCCTCCCTCCTTAGGAAGCAATGGTCCCGATTGCATTGAGATCCTCCTTGAGATGAAGCAAATTCTGTTGAACTGGGTATCATGGACCTGTGGGCAGACATGGTGGATGCGTTTAGTAAATTTGGTTTCTTTATCAGCTTCAGACAATACATGTGTGTATTTTATATGTGTATTTGCAATAGGTATGGAAACATTAGGTGACAGTGCATTGGGGGTCAAATCAATGGAATGCTTGTCCTGACAATGTAGAGTAACCTCTGTGAGTGAGGAGAACATGTCCTCGTATTCCTCCATGAATTTGTCCATCTACTGCAGCCGTGTAGGGGAGCCCTATTTCAAGGTTGTGGCCACAATATTCTTCTTTCCTTGTGAGCAAGTTGTAAGGAAAATGAATATCCTGGTTTGGGAAACAATCTTACTGTGTTGTTTTGCAGTAGTCAAAGAGATGATAGGAGGCAGTACTACCTCCGCTATCCTGTACAAGTTATTTCTCAAAGTAATAATAACAGCACGAGGCCTAGACTCATACACAACATGTCACCTCCACCATTATGGTTGGCCCAATAATACATCAGCTACATCAAGAGGAGCAACATCACATAATACCTCATCCATGAATGGCTTGATGATGTGCGGAAGGTGACACTGTTGGCGGATGCGGATATCTCTCCCTGGGTGAAGCCACCTGATGGTATATGGCTGCGGGTGTGCTATGGTCGGTAGGTGGAGCCGCTTCACGACCTCTGCTAAAATGAGGTTCTTTTGGCTTCTGCTATCAATGAGAAATTGCAGCGGAGAACCCTTCACCCACATTTCCAAATGGAAGAGGCGCTCCCCCTCCTCTGGATCCTCTGGGTCCTCCCTCTGGATCTTTGTGGTGGCAACAATGGCACATGGATCCACATCAATGATCTGCTTCCCTTTGTCATTGCCTTTGTCTGGTTCTGACTCAGGATCAGAAAATGCATCAGATTCGGGTGCCTTTAGTTCGGCCACCAATGACTATTTGGGCTGACACTCGTTTGTGCTGTGAGTGGGGCTGTTATGAAATTCACACCACTTCCATGTGTCCTTTTGATTTGTGGTGTTTTTCTGAGTCACACCGCTTTGACCTTGACCCTTGTTCTTCGGTTCGGGGACACCTTTCGGATTCGCAGATCCAAAGTCTCGCTTCTTCTGCTTAAATTTCTGCTCGATCTTAGCGGCATAGTGATATGCCATGCCAAGTGATGTAATTTCGAGGAACTCTATTTCCTCCTGAATGTGTTTATGTAGACAGCCGCGGTACTTGAGCACCAAATTTCTCTTTGAATCTTTAATACCCAACTTTGTGCACAGGATATGGAACAAATTCGTCAGTTTGTGCACATCTTGATCCCTTTTTTGCTGCAGCATGGTCCATTGGATGTATTTGTCCTCATAGCTCCCCACAAGGTAATATTGTTCCTTGATGTCGTTTCAGAAGGAATTCCAAGTTAGGTTTCCCACCAGTCTTTGACATGGGGGGCGGCTTTGAGGAGTGCAAAAATAATATTTTCTCGATCAAAGAAATCATGGACTGAGAAATACCCTTCCAGCAAATTCAACCATCTATCTATGGCGTCTGTGTCTATTTGGCCTTCAAATACAGGAATATCAAAGTTTACTTGTACCTTGAAGGGAGTGGCGCCTCCAGAGTGGTTGTTGGATGCAGATGTGCCGTAGGTGGGTAGTCATTGAAGGATCTGAGCAAAGTTATCCATCATCACGTTACTTTGTTTCTCAAGGGCCTCCTCGAGTAATATTTTGATAGGATATCCTGCTCCCTCGTCTTTCTTTTCTTCCGCCATGGGAGGTCATTGGGGTTTGCGAGGCTGATCTTGCAAGGGTTCAACTAGATCGAGCCCTAACTCCTTATACCCTGACCGCGTTGGGGACATGCAAAGAAAAATAAAGAAAGAGCAGACCACTCTGATACCACTGATCTAGATTTTATGCAGGAATGCAACAGAATATAGAAATAACCATAAAAATAGAGATGCAGCGGAAATAGTGCATCATTTCATTAATATCAAATAACAGAAATATGCTTACAGACATAATGGAAATAAAATAGCTAGGGTGCTGGTAGCGAATCTCTGAGAATATATGTGGTGGCTATAGACCTCTGAACTGAGTTACAACGAGGCTTGAGGGCCTATTTATTATTGAGAAACAAAGGAGAACTCTAAACATCCAAAAACCAAACCCTAGGAGATGAAGCACCAAAACTATGGGCCTCGTTTGGGTAAGTTGGTGGTTCAACTTCCCGGGGATGTAACTTTGGAATCCGATCTCCGTTTGATGCGCTCAATAGCTCGTTAGAGATATCTATCTGAGGACTACAAATTTTGAGTGAGAAATTTTTTTCTACAACCCATGTTGCTCCCCGTTTTCCCAAAAAACATTGTTTAGGGCCTCAAAACGGCTCCAGAAGTTCAGGACCCGAAAAAATGCTAAAAATAGTAAGTTGTGCTGCAACTTAAAAACTGAACGAACTAATGGTGGAGGTTCAAATGGAATAGGTGGGTGGCCACCAATATCCACCTGAATCATTAAGACCCCAAAACAGCTCCGGGAGTGCAGGACTCGAAAACCTACTAAAAATAGTAAGTGGTGCTGAATGTGAAAAGCTGCAAGAATTGATGGCTGCACAACGCAGTGTAAGTCTGCTGCTCCAAATCAGAAATATGTTTTGACCCTTGGTCATGCAAAGGCATATTTCCACAACCCTCCATAATATTTTCTGAAATAAAAGAAAGTGGAAACTCATGCATACCTTGGTGAAGCTTGGGAACATCTTGTATGGCTACAACGGTTCCTCCCTCCATAGTTGTGTCAGCGCTGGTACAAGTCTCCTCAAGTGGTGGTGAAGGCTTCTCCCCTTCTGATTTCTTCTTGTCAAATCTTTTGATCATCCTTTGAGTGAAATCTGCAAAATCAGTCACTCTTTCATGACTCAAATGACTGAACCACCAAATGTTTGCTTTACCCTCAAGGTGTAGCACTGCAATCTCAACAACCTCTCTTTCTACCACTGGATGTAGTGGGAAGAATGCATCTAGCTTCATCACCCAAGCCCCTGCTGTACATGTGGATGATCCATCAAAAGTAGACAATAGAAATCTATTGCCCCTCATTCTCCTAATGCTGCAAGGCCTCCTTTCTTCCTCAAGCTGAATAAACTATGGAAGAGTTAGAGTCTCCTTAAAAGCTCTAGGTTAAGACTTATATTCTGCAAGGTACCCACTCAAGATCTCATGTTCCAAATGCCCTCCATCTCCATGCCTCTTTTCTTCTTTCTTAAAAGGAAAGGGCAATGTGTAATGCTTTGGAGCTCTCTACAAAACTAGTTCTTTCTTTTGAGAATAGGAAGTACATGGTCCTTCCTCTTCTTGAAACCTTCTAGAAGTTTCATTGCATCTCTTCTCTTTCATCTGCCTAACCTCCTTGGAGAGGTTCTTCATAGATCTGAAAAGTGATGAGACCAAGCTCCTTCCTTCCATCATTTTAGATCTCTTCTCCTTCTCTTCTTCTTCTTATAGCATAATGGCTGAAAAATCATAGGCTGAGCCAAGATGATCCTTCGATACCACTGTAGTATTACCAAATGGGAAAACTCAGCAACACATGCATAAAAAATGTATTTTCAGAAATGTATGCTACAATAATTGAAATCAAACCATGGATCCACTAGATTTTACATCATAACACCCATATCCAAGAGAAGATCAGAAAAAAATCATATTAGGTGAGGTAAACAAGCCTCCCACACCTAGTATAGCCCAAAAACAATGCAACCCCAAAACTACTGCAACATAGAATTACTACATAAAGTGATAGCGCAGTTTAATGAGGTTTTATACTAAAAAATTAGAGAGGCAAATAGATCTGATCATATATTAATCAATATGGCTCAAAAACTGATATCTAGTCTCGTTTTCTGGCAATGTGGATAATCCGGGAAGTTTTTTAAAAAATCCAAGAGAACCCGGGAAGGGTTTCTGGAAATACACCCAATACAAATGGTGATCTACCACCCAAGGATTGAAGAGTCACTAAAAACTAAATCAAATGAAGATAGGAGGCTGAAATAATATATATCTGATGCAGATCTACTCAAAGGTCTCATCCAATGAAAGGCTAAACCCTTCAATCATAGGAAAACACTCTAAAGGAGCCACAAGATCCCTCACTGAAGCTGCCCTACAAAATAACACAATCCCAGATTGAAATTACACTGCAAGTGATGGAAATAGATTGGCCTGATGCCAAAGATTTGGAATGTGCTCAAGAACCCTCCAAATTGATCTCCCAAAAGAAGGAATCCTTCCTCCTATGAAAAAATAGCTCAGAAAGTGGGTTTCTCAAACCTCCATTGCAACACCCAATATTTTGTAGAAATTGCACTGTAGCTGAAGACTGAAGGGTGGCCAGAATGCCGAATGTGTGGAATGATAGATCAGGACTCTCCCAATAGGCCTCTCAAGGAAAGAGATGGAATTCCTAAACAGGATACCTTATGCTAAACAACACCAACAATCTTAGCTAAACAACTGAAGAGAGAAAAAGTCTAAATAGACATATCAAAATATAATTCATAAGCTAACCCCATATGGCTACCATCCTCTTCCTTATAAACAGTGTGAGCCTTCTCACCTTGGGTCCCACTCATTAGGGTTTCCACCATCACACAATCAATCTCCCTCCAAAACTGCGATGTCCCATCATTAATGCCACTCCATAACAACGTTGTTTGATTTGGTCAAGTTGACCTCTTCAAGTTGCTCCAGCCCCTTTTCACACGTAAGGATCTTCAATCCAGCTCTTATATAGCTGTCTAAACTAATGCACATTCATATTAAGCTGCCTTTATTTATGATCCACTCCTCCCACATTAGTGTTGTTGACTTGGTCAAACTTGACTTTGTCCACATCCATTAGCCCTTGTTCAAACATGAGAGTGCTAGATCAGGTTATTATCATGATCCATTTTCACATCAAGATGGATTTTATTCCTATTCAAGATAAGTATGGGTCTCCTTCCCCATTTATTCATCTAACTAGGTGCTAAGAGAAAAATCAATATTCCTATTAGCTGCATGCTAATTTAGGAATATTACAAGATTCCACATCCTGAAGGGGGGATCCCTATACTGGATTAATCTATGAATCTTCTTCTGAATCACTCTCTCCCACACATGAAGCTCCAACCAATGATGGAACGTTGAGTGATGTGATAGAATTGGGAGACTAAATATTGATTTAAGCCTGTCTCATCCAACTGAGCAGCCTGGGCCATCTCAAAAAGGTCCTCCAAAATGTTTGAAAAGGACACTTGAAAGTGTTCATCGTGATGAGGTTGGAAAGATGGGAAAAAGAGGTTCAACTAGACAAAATGGAGGTGATGTAGATGATTTTGATTCACCTATTGATATGGATGTTTCTTATGATTTTGAACTAAATTTGTCTACATATTTCGAACCAACTTCCTTCAAAGAAGATGATTCTCATGATGAATGGAAAGAAGCGATGTAGAAGGAATTTGATTCTTTGATAAAGAACAGCACCTGGAAGATGGTTGATCCTCCATTGGGAACCAAACCAATAGGCTGCAAGTGGGTGTTCAAGAACACATATAAATAAGATGGCTCACTTGACAAGAAATAACAATACCTTTGGAGATTTGCTACCATCTTTCCTACACCGAAATTTCTAGCAATCAATGAAGTGTGCGCCTCCCTTATGATACTGTTTCTTTCTCCCTATGGTATAAATAACTTGCCCAAGTGATACAATAAACTGTTATGCACATGATAATCTAACTCTTCATTTTGGTTTCTTTGACTCAAGATTTCATACACATCTTGAAAACCAGTATCATATGCATATTGTTCAATGTAAATTTCATGCATAACTGAATTGTGCTTGATTATAATAGATGAATTTACAATAGGCCTAGAGAGCATATCAGCTACCTTATTGTAGATTCCATTTTTATAACTGATAACCAAATGAAATTGTTGTAGAAATCCCATCGATCTGAAATGTCTTGAGTGTTGCAACCTTGAATGTGATTGTAAGTACTGCAATGGATGATGGTCGGTATGGATGATGGTCTCTTTCCCCATCAAATAGTGCTTCCATTTCTTTATACTTTGTACCAATGCATATAAATATTTTTAATAGGTGGGATAGTTAGTCACAACTCCATTAAAATTTCTAGAATGAAACGAAATAGGCTTACCATGTTGCATGAGAACTGCTCCCATGGCATAATCACTTGCATCTGTTTGGATCTCAAATGGCTATCTAAGATCCGGAAGAGCCAATACTAGTGCTGAACTGATATTTTGCTTTAAAGCATCAATTTATTTTTGCTGCATATCTCCCCAATGGAATAATTTCTTGAAACTTGTCAATGCATGTAACAAATATGTAATGGAAAAAAAATTAGCAATGAATTTTATCCAATACCGAGCTGCCCCAAGAAAGATTCTTACCTCGGCAATTGTATTGGGCTTGGGCCAATTCAGAATGTAATCTAATTTGGAAGGGTCTATCTTCAGCTCACATCCTCTAACAATTTGTCCCAAATACACTAAAGAATTCTTGCCAAACTCACACTTCAACATATTTAAAAATAACTCCTCTTTTTTCAAGACATCAAGTACCTTGTTCACATGCATGACATGTTCATCTCTTGATTTGCTGAATATTAAAATATCATCTAAGTAAAAAATGGATAATTAATCTAAAAATGGTCTTAATACATCATTCATAACTCTCATGAAAGTAGCTGGAGCATTTGTTAGAACGAATGGCATAACTAGCCACTCAAACAATCCTTGTCTAGTTTTAAATGCAGTTTTCCAAAAGTCCTCCTCAGCTATTCTAACTTGATGATAACCAATTCCTAAGTCTAGCTTAGTGAAATACTTTGCATACTTTAACTGATCAAGAAAATCATCAATGCATGGGAGTGGATAGCGATTCTTTACCGTGATTTTATTCAATGCACAAAAATCTATGCACATGCGCCAAGTCCTGTCCTTCTTTGGTACCAAAACAATCGGTGAACCACATGGTGAAGTAGATGGGCACATGGTACCTTTGTTAATAAATTATTGGATTTTATTCTTGATTACCAAACTCTCCATAATTGACATGCGATACATAACAATGTTTTGAAGTGGAACATCCTGCTGCAGTTAAATCTCATGCTGAATTCCGCTCTTGGGAGGTAACCCACTTGGTTCTTGAAACATCTCGCCATTCTGACTTACCACATCAAAAAAATCAGATTTTAATTTTTCATCACATCAAAAGATTCATATTCAACATCATCCTTTTTCTTGATCATGAGAAGCACAACATTTTTACTTGCATTAACTAGCCTCTTCATTTGCCCTACATTAACTAAAGAAATATTCAGCTTTTTGTGATGAGCTCTCACAATATACTCCACCCCATCCTTAAGAAAATGATATTTTTTCTCATGGTGATAAAATACCACTTTCCTGTCATACAAATATGGACTTCCCAAGATAATCCCAGAAATGTCAAGTGGAACCACATCTAACTCGACTTCATCAACAAAGTTTGTAGTAACAGAAAATCGAAATACACATTTCCTTGTAACTTGTAAATTGGAATTCTTAACTATCCAACCCAAAGGGTATGGTTTATGATGTGGTATAGTTTCAAGGTTAATATTTTTGACCAAGTCTTCTGAAATCAAGTTTGCTTGTTACCCACTCCCAAACAATGCATCAATCTTTGTATGATTTGCAATCACTCTCACATGGAACAATTCTATCCTTGTGTTTTCATTTGGAGTGTTGTTGTGACTATTTGAGAAACTATTACTTGTTATGGCTTCCTTTCCCTTGTTTACCATGGCTATGATCTTGGTCTCGTCTCTAGAATCGGATCCAAGATCATGTTGTGTGGTGGCAGTCATCTTTTGTTTCCCCTTGTTATTTGGTTTCTTAGGCCTTAGTTCAGGATGTATTTTCCAACAGTGGTCTTCATCATGCCCCTATTTGGAACAATGTTTGCATGTATTTTTCTCCCCTTCTTTCTTAATGCTTGCATTCTTCTTTCCCTTCCATTTTCCTCCCTTCTCTTTTCCCTTACCCTTGAATGGATTCTTCTTACTACCCTCTTCCTGAATGTTATTTCACCTTGCTTCAAGATGCATGGCTTGCACACATACTTAATCTAAGTTACTTGGGTTAAACATAATGATAATATGTTTCAAATAGGAATGTAAACCCCAAATGTATTTCAAGAGAGTGTCTTGGGAATTCAAGTTTACTCCTAACAACAAAGCCCCGTTTCTAAACTCCTGGTTATACTCTTGAATTATTTGGCCCTTGAGTTGCCTAAAGTTTTTCCAACTCATAATTTCTTTTTTCATATAGGCTAATGGATAAAACTGTCTTTTAATGGAAGAAATAAATTCAACCCAAGAAATGGATATCTTACCATGGATTCCATTTCCTCTTGAGTGTTTGCCTCCCACCAAACTAGTGTTGCTACTTCTAGCCTCAATGAAGCCAATTGGATCTTTATGTTGTACTCTTGTAGATTCTAAATTCTTTAGTATACTTCCAATTGATGGATCCAATTTTCCAACTTCTCTGCATTTACTTCACCATTGTACAGGGGAAGTTCAAACTTGATGTCCAACTTGAGTAATGGAGTTTTTCCTTTTGAGGTTTTTGAATGAGTGTGGGTGATTTTTGTGGTGGAAGTGGAAGATGATGTTGATGAAGAGGATGAGGATGAGTATGGTGGAGATGGAGTTGGCTTTCCTCCACTCCCCTTCGAACTCTTATCTTCATCCTTCTTATCCTCTGAAGTTCCTTCTCCATGTGGAGGCTTAGAACCTTCTCCTACCCTTTCTGTAGTGAATGCATCAAACATGATTTTAACAATTCTCTTAATGTCATTGAAGTCTCTCTTGAAATATTCCTCTTCTGAATGTCCTTGAGTCTCTCCAACACCTGACATAATGGCTAAGGATTCAAGCTCAACTTCTAATGCTTGTACCTTTTCAATCAACTCAAATTCATGTGCAATTTTTACCTCTTCAATATCAACTTTTGGAGATAGAACTTGAGGTTCTTCAAGTGCAGCTATGAGTGGAAATTTGGGTGAATATGATGCTCTCTTAGCTCTCTTTCTTCTAGTCCTAACCTTAGGTCTAGTAACCAATAGCTTCCCTTCTCCTCTTTGCAACTTCAACCTTGTAAGCATCACAAAATTTCAAATATTAACACCCTTCTTGCGCAATCTCAAGCAAAGCAAGAAATAAAGTTTGCTATGATACCATCTTGATTTGAATTTGATTGTTAGTTATTGCTATGCTAATATCAGTTTCAGATTTAATATGAAAGTGCTTATGTTTGCTTCTTGTACAAGGGTTTATAGGTGTGATTATGACTGATAAACAAACAAACTTGCGGAGATTAAGTTGATTTCATGAAAATAAAGCAAGGAAAATAAATGCTGAACATCAGCATATAAACACACAACAAACCATGACAATTGAATCAAATGCACATGGTTTTGATGAAGGATTTCACCCCTCCTGGGCTACATCTCCTTGGTCCAGCTTCCATGGCATGGGTCTTTGTATTAGCTTCAATTGTGAAAAAATGTTGTTTACAATCTCCTGTTACCTCTGCAACCTGCTGCAATGGCTCCAAAACATCAAAATATACCAAGAATGGCTCTTCTTGAGCCAAAATTGGTCAAACATTGCCTCAGTTATGGCAAAACCAATTTTCCTACATTTTCTCCACCAAATTTGGAAAATGTCCAAATAACTCCACTAATTCTGGAGCTTCGCCGCATTTGGTGAACTTCGCCAAATTTTCCACTAAATTAACCGTAGGTTAATTAACACCTAACTACATATTAATGGTAGTTAAATATGGTCTTAGCGCTAAGCATGTTTTAGGGTTGGAGCCCTCCAGCACAGTCATGGGTAGTGGTTTTATGGTGAGGGGTCTGGCCTGTAAGGTTGGCCCCATCCTCCGCCTAATGGTACATTGTATAAAATCTAAATATGTGTGCGACCCCATACATATTAAGTAACACTATGTGGCATATTGGTTGGTGCTGGCGCTAGCATGGGGGAGGTCGCGGGGTCGACCCCGACCTTTGCCCCTCCTCTGTGATATAATTTAGCAATGTGAAACTTTGAAACTTGACTTAGGATATAAAATATTTTTGCGCTAACCTTCATTGCCATGAGAGAGGGCACGTGGCAGCCCATGGCTGCTCCATGTTTCCCTTCTCCATTGACCCAATTTCCACCATATAAAAAAAATAACAATGCACCGATAATTAAAATTTCAACCTTAGAATAAGAAGAAAAAATTTCAATTCCCAAGAAAAATTGGCGAATCTGACTGTGACACTTGTCACAGTGTCAATAGATGAAAATTAGAGAATATTCCTTATATTTTCCCGAGATTCTGACTGGACTGCCAAGTCATCACTGTGTCACTATTCTGCACATTTTTTACATGTTTGGGAAAATGGACAACAGGTCATAACTTCTTCATCCAGAGTCAGATTTGGATGAAACGAATTGTGCTAGAATCCTAGCAAAGAGATCTACGCGGTCATTCTAGTTTGGATATTTTTTGAGAACTTTCATTTTTGAGCTAAATACTGAGCCTCTGATCATTCCTCCCTACTAGAAGTCTTTTGGACCCCAAAAGATACTATCAATTATTCAGCAGGTGAGGGTACAACTCCCTCACCCTTTCAATCTCCATCCATTTGGTCTTGGAATGATTTTGTCCCTTGAGTCCCACTCTAAGGTATTCGACATTCCCTCTCCTTGAAGTTTTGGTTCTTTCGTCAAGTATGATATCCTATTGAAGTTCATCAAGGTGTTTTGGCGATAAATCATCTATTGATGGAAACTGAACATGCTCTCCTTGATCATCAATAAAAGGAGGCTTAAACAATCTCAAATTATCAACATTAACAACAGACTATATTTGCATATAAGGAGGCAAATCTATCTTAAATGCATTGCTACCAATATTTTCCATAATTTTAAATGGACCATAACAGATTGGCTTAAGATTTTTACCTTCCCCTTGCAATATTTTTCTGTTGATATATAACCAAAATTAATCTCCAACCTAGAATTTGTGATCAACACAATGTTTATCATGCCTTGCCTTGTAGTTTTTTTGACTCTTTTCAAGTTGTTCTTGCACTGTGTGATGTATCAACTAAATTTTCTCAATGAACTTCCTTACCTTATCTATGTCACTATGACCATCTATAGCAACATGTTTTTCAAAGATGAAGTCCAAAGGCGATCTTGGAAAGTACCCAAGACATGCCTCAAATGGAGATGTGTTTGTGGAAGAATGCTTTGCCCTGTTGTATGTATGCTGAATGTAATGCAACTATTCATCCCACAACTTAGGATGTTTTCTGCAATAACCTATAAGAAAATGAATGAATGTCCTGTTAACCACCTCAGTCTGACCATCTATTTGCGGATGAAATTTTGTACTCTTCTTCAACTTTGTGTCCATCATGTCCCATAATTTTGACCAAAATTTCCCAACAAACCAGGAATCTCAGTCACTTACAATAGAAGTAGGAAGACCAAAATGAACCCATACATTTTGAAAGAAAAGATGAGTTTTTTTTTCAGCTGTAATTGTTTTTTTACATGGCATTAAAAGACACATTTTGTTGAACCTATCTACCACAACATACAAGTAATCATGACCGTTCCTTGACATTGGAAGACCACCTACAAAATCCATTGAGAGACTCTCCCAAGGATGTGAAGGAACCATAAGTGGAGAGTAAAATTGAAGTTTCTTGTTACTAGGCTTACTTATTGCACATAAATAACATCCTCTAATAAAATGAGACAAATTATCAATCCTGTGTGGCCAATAACAATACCTTTGGAGATTCACTACTGTCTTGCCTACACCGAATCATCGAGGAATCAATGAAGTGTGCGCCTCCTATTAGCTCCTCGTAATTTGCTAGATTTATTGAGATACAAATGGATAGGGGTAACATCAAACCAGACTTTGGAATCCAGGGACCTAGCCTTCCTAGATTCAGAGAGGGCTCTCTTTATTGTTTGCAAAGGATATATTCTTGTTTGCTTTTTAAGGTTAATTTTAGGCTAGTTATGAAGTATTGTGGTTTGTTGTTTGTTTGGTTGGGTATGATGATTAGATAGAATAGATAGAACAAGGAAATATTCAAGTTATTGGGCAATGGAGTCTAATAAATTCATGATAGATTCATAAATGGATCAGGAAATATTGTAAGGAAAATCTAGCTTGGTTGGTGGATCTTCAGGGTTTGAAGGATCATGAGATGGACATCAAATATGAGAACAAAAAGTTGGACAAAGGGCAATCAAGAATCCTTTATCATATACTTTAAACAAAGGGACTTAGAAGAATCATATGCATAGAGAGGAAATCAAAGGCAGATCAGACCCTAGACTCTTTGATTCAACTAAAGCAGATAATTATTCAAGACAAACATTCCAATGAAATATAGAAGGCGGGAAACCTATTTAACTTCTAGTGATTTCATCATCAAGGACATAAAACATTTAAGATACACAAATAACTACAATCAAAGAGGAGGGAACTCCTAAACATCTAAGATTATAGCTATGAAGATCTTTAAAACAATTAACTAAGAAAGTGCAAAGAGTATGATTGAAACAAAACTTCTTTGACAAACCTAAGTAATGATACTTTAAAGAGAGATTTCAAGAAAAGTGTTTTAGTGACATCAAATAAGTAAGGATAACCTTAAATCATGCTTGATACCTACTGTATTAAACCATTTAGGAAATAAACAAGCTTAAGAGGTTTAGAGAGCAATGAAGGATTCTCTAACATGTCCTAGCCAAAGAAAACATCAAGGCAATGAAGAACAAATAGAGCTAAGGTGTCTTCAAAAACATTTCTTAGTCTAAATCCTTTTCTCTACTGCATCATAGAAATATGGAAACATAATGAAACTGGAAATAAAAATAATAAAATAGAATCACTTCACCATCAACCAAGCTCAGGGATCCGATAAGCAAGCCTCTTCCATCAACAAGCAAATCAGGGCATTCACAAGGTCCAAGATATCAAATTTCTTTAAACCTCCAAGAGACTATGTATTGCTTCAGAATAAGTCATCAAATGCTAACATTTACAATGGAATCCTCATGCTTTATTTATCTAGCAAATGAGGAGGTGGAAACCATAAGAGGTTTCTAGAAACCCTAAAAAAACTCATAAATGTCATAAATGGCCAAGAGACCATGCAAGGCCCAAGGCACATAATATCCCATGAAATAAATGCCATAATAATTTCTTCCACCTAATTCTAGAGTGTTTTGCCTTAAAAAAATTGAAAATATGATTTTGCAATAAATGAGTGTGTTTTGTTGACTTTTGCCACTTTTGGTCCTCTGTGCGCAACACCAAAATATCAAAAAATTTGTGTACTTGCAGCGTTGTTTTGACCTCCTTCCCAGTGTCGGATTTTTCTCCATGATGGCTCGTTGGAAATCTTGTCAAGTTAGATTCCCATATCTATCTTTGGTTTTCTGAATGAGTGCCATTTTCTTGTCCAAGAACCCATTCTCCCAAAACTGCTCTGTGCGCAGCACCTTGCCTGAAAATGAGGCAGAATGGTCAAAATTTAGGTGTCTTGTGACCTTTTGGGGGGTCAAAACTGCTCCAAATGATCTGAAATTTTGTGATCAGACTGGGGTAAAAAATGCTCCAAATGATCTGAAATTTTGTGATCAGACTGCTAGTGATGAGAGGAATCCAAAAATGCAAAGTTTGAAAGGTGAGGATGCACCAAATTTGTGCGGTCAAAATTTGAAAAAGACAAAATTTTGTTAAAATTCCCTCAAATTTGGTGGAGAGGTCCCTTAAGAGGTCTTGGACACCTGCTGAAAATCTTGAGCCATGTCTCTAAGTTTTACTTGGTCTTTAGCTTTTTTGAGTGCTCCAATTTCAATGAAAAGGATATCTTCATCTATCATTAGGAGGATGACTAATGTCATGACTGTCTTCTTCGTTGCCTTGTCTTTTTGTAATGTTCCCAAATTTTCATGGAGAAAATTGGAACATTAATTTTTGCTTATTTCATCTAGGAGGTGAATAAAATGGGTAAAAGGCCCATGAGTTGGAATAATATCCTTCATAAATGTGAAAAGGATCATTGGAGCAGCTTATTTTGCACCTTGCAGTGTGAAAAGGGGCAATTTGCATGAGGACAAGGTCAAGTTTGACCAAGTCAACAACGCTGCCTAAGAGGTGTAGCTTGCATGAGAAGACAGTGCAGTTTTGGAGGGAGAAATATTCCTTGTGGAAGAAACCCTAATGTGTAAGGCCCATGGCAAAGAGGCATTCACTTGTATAAAAGGAGGAAGGGGCAGCCATAGTGAGACATCTTTGAGCATTTGATCATTTATCTATTCAGACAAATTGCATACTCCGGCTGTTCAGCTGAGTTGCAGCGCTGCTTAGCACAAGGGATTCCTGTTTAGGATTTCCTCTCCTTCTTGAGAGGCCTCTTGAAGGATTTCACTTCATCTTCTCCACATTTTGGCTCAAGGCCAAAGCCATTATTCAGTCACTTCGTTATTTCTGCTGAAGTATAACGTAGTGTTGATGGGTGTTGCAGTGGAGGGTTCCACAACACTTTTCTTTGGCTCATCTTTCAAAGGAGGGACTTCCTATTCCTCCGGGAGGTTAGTGAAAGGGATTTATGAGCTGATTTCACCTCTTTGGCACCAGGCCAAGTATCCTCTATCTCCTACAGCACAGTCCAGTGCCTTGACTACGTTATTTTAGAGTGCATTTGTAGTGAGAGGTTGCACCGGCATTGTGGAAGGCAAGATTCCCAGTATTAGGATCAGACTTGTACTTGGGAAATCTATTGGAGGAGGTTTTTTTTAGATTGAGCATCATCTTTAGCCATCTCGATGTATTTCTAGTATTGAGCTTCAGCTACTGCCCAGCAACTCCGACATTTCTACAGATTTTCCATTTTGATGTATATTGTAGCCAATCCTCCCGAGGATTGTGTATTATTGTTGTATTAGTGTTTTCAAGGGTTGAGAGCTTTCTCCCCCTCATTTATTTGAGCTATAATTGTCATATCATGTATTTTTTTGCAGTGTCTCGTATAAACTACGTTATTTTAGCCAAGGCTATTCATATGTAGCAATGCTCTTGCATTTTCATGTATATGTCACATTGAGGCTTCCATTACCTAGCTGGAGTGATTGATTCCTCCACATATTGTATAAATTTGCTGCTATATCAGATATTTATTTTTTGTATGTTTCTTCATGTGTTCACAACTATAAAATAATGTTGTCTTTCCATCTCTTGCTCAAGATTTTTTGCAGTCCCTCATCGGGCATTTTCTGAGGACATCTGAGTGTGGTAGATATGTTTAACCACCTTAGAAGGATTTCTTTGGAGCCATATCTTGTATTTTAGTCTTAGATGCATTTATCTAAGGGATCCAGGTCCTGGTTTCAAATCCCGTAGCTTCCATTACTGGAAAATGCGTTTTCCAGTCATGCCTAGCTAGTTGTCCCAAGTTGGGAACATTACAGCGGTATCGAAGCTGCTTTCTTGGCTCAGCCTGTGAGTCTAAGCCCAAGAAGATCAGAAGATTGAAGAGGATGAGTTTTATCTCATCATATTTCAGATCCATGAAGAACCTCCCCACCAAATTTGAGTTTTATCTCATCATATTTTCTGAACTACCTTCTTCAAATGTTTGTGCTGGTCGTAAATTTCTGAGCGGAAGTCCCAAATCTGGATAAACCATGACTCCTATACTTTCTCCCTTTTTCAAAAACTATTATCTCGGCCTTTTTATTTTGAAACTCAGAGCCCAAATGTTAGCTGACTTTTATAAACTCAGAGTTATAATGATGGCACAGAGAGTAGGGTTTTATCATGAAAGACCGTAGTCTTATTTACAGAGCTTGAAGACGTGTCACAGAGAATTCAAATCATAGATACAGAGGAATGATAGTGGTTTGCAGAAAGCATAATCATAATAAGTTACAGGGTATACAGGTCATGTTGACAGAGAAATGATACACTCATAAGCAGATATAATTATACATATGCGCCCTGACCTTTCAATTAAATCCATATATGTGCTCTGACCTTTCAATTAAATTCATATATGTTTCCTGGCCTAAGGTTCAACCACGCATCAAACGTTCTCCAGTCATAAACCTTGGCATTATATTAAGAATGGGTCCCACCAATTCATGCACTTCTTCAATCGACGACTCCTAGATCGTCGCGTTGCAAACTCTGATCAGACGATCACCAATGAATATCGCATTGTAAAATTTTTCGAGTGTTAACGCTCCAAATCTACGCGAAATTAGTGGTATTAGAATACCACTACCTCTTTACATGTCAACAGCAAACACATATCGCGTTCTTTTGATAAAAACTTAAATACAACTTTTCTCCTATGCGATACCGCCAGTTTTCTATTTCAAATCCGCTTTTACTGTATCACTCAAGATTCTGCCTCTTATTCTCATGGTTCTGCACCATTCCACTTCTGCACCACTCTGATTCTGATTTCGCTTCTCCTTTAACAAAATGTCTTATCCATTCTGAATGTCTTCCCTTTGACAGATTTTCTCATTGGCTTGTTGGTACTTTGTTGGCAGATATGGCTCGGAATAGGTTAAAAGGATGATATGGGTAGGAATGGTAGGAATAGAAATGGATGTTATGAAAATAGAAATGTTCGTATAGAAATAGGCAGAGTAATAATATATATGAGCATATAGAAATAGACAGAGGAATATGAGTATGAGGGTTATAAAAAAACTTTTGAAATTGATAATAAGCAATCATAATTATTTTTTAACACTAAAATAATCCAGGAATTTAAATGCTAAAAACAAAAAATTTTCAATACATTACACTTATTGGCTGATAAAATCCTGATTTTACTTTTTGCAGGTGTAACTAATTTGCTTGTACAGGTGTGACTGATCTACAGGTGTAAGGTGTGACTGATCCAATTGTCTTTATAACTGATCCTTGTCTTCTAAAACAGGTCCCTTTGAAATTGAGTATAACAGGTCCCTTAAAATTTGAAGAGCCATGTTTGTGAAGCTTCTATTCATCTTTGGTGTTGATGCAGCCTTGTTTAGAATTCTGATAGGAAACCTTTGAAAAATTGTTGAAGTAGCCTTGTGTACCTTTCATGCAGTCTTTGAACAGGTCCCTCTAGTGTTTGTAGTATTGACATAGCCTTTGAACAGGTCCCTATGTATAATCATGTTGAAACAGGTCCCACTGCATATTTTGTTGCTTGAACAGGTCCATTTACTAATTAGAACAAAATATCTCTTTATTGAAATACTGAATCACTGAAACAAATTCCGTGAAAAATTGAGAATGAGGAGATGAGATAGGGAAAAACCACTGTTTCTTCTCCCCCACTAAGTCTTTGACTTGTCCTCAAGTCATTATTGAATTTGTGAAAACAGGAAAGAAGTAGAACAATGAATTCTTACCAGCCAAATGATTGGCTTTCCAGTTAGAATTCGGGTTTAGAGTGTGCCAGAGTCTGGTTTTCACATCTAAAACATTATTTATTTATTTTATTTTATTTGTTTTTCTTTTTTTTTAATGGTTTTTTTTATGTTTTTTTTTTTTTTTAAATATTTTTTTAAGAAATTGAAATGACTGAGGTAGATATATCACAACTGAAGGCTGTGATATCTCAACCTCCTTTTACTGAGATACAGTTTGAATAAAATCTTCTTTGTTGATGGGCTTATGATAGAGTTTCAACCTATGTCCATTGACAATAAAGGTGTTACCTTCTCCATCAATTGTAGTAAGTTTGACTGATCCATTTTCATATACTTGAACTATTTCATATGGGCCCATCCAATGTGTTGTGAACTTGGCTTTATGATCTCTGAATTTGGAGTCAACGAGTAAAGCCTAGTCACCTTTTTTAAACTGTTTCTTCTTTATGTGTGAATCATGCCACTGCTTCCTTTGTTTCTGCATTAGGATTGTTCTCTCCTCTGCTTGCTGCCTCATTTCATCTAACTGGTTCAATTGCATAATTCTTTCTTTTTGTGCTTCATTGAGATCAATGCATAAATCTGCACCCATTTTATAAGTATGGATCTGAAATTCAATAGGAAGCATTACCTCTTTTCCATACACCAGTTGATATGGTGTAAATCCTGTAGTGTCTTTCCATGTGATTCTGTAAGCCTAGAGAGCATCCTTGAGATTTTCCTCCCAGTTATTTCTGTTCATTGCTACTGTTTTAGTGATAATTCCTTCCAAAGTTTTATTTGTAGATTCCACCTAGCCATTGGCCTGTGGATGGTAAGGTGTACTTTTCCTGTGCTTGATTTTATATTTTTCTGTGATGTCTTGAACCAACCTTGAAGTAAACTGAGTACCTCGGTATGTTACTATCTCTCTAGTTACTCCATACCTTACAAAAATTTCTTCAAAAAGGAAGTTTACTATTGTATGTTCAGTTGCCCAGACAAGTGCTTTTGCCTCAGCCCATTTAGTCACGTAGTCAGTACATACTAAGATGTACTTTTTTCCCTTTGAAGGTGGATTGATAGGTCCTACAAAATCTAGAGCCCATTTTTCAAATGGCTCTAAATGTACTTGAGGTTGAAGTGGCATTTCATCTGAAGCAATTGGTCTACCCATTCTTTGGCAACTGTCACAACTTCTCACATACTTCTTGGAATCTTTAAAAATTGATGGCCAATAGTAGCCAAGACTGAGGATCTTGAATGCTTTCCTTTTAGCTGCAAAATGCCCACCACAAGGTTCATCATGGCAAGATTTTAAAATATCAATTATTTCATCATTTCTTACACATCTTCTAATAATCATATGATAACCAGTGTAAAATAAATCTCCATTAACCCATGAATATCTAGCACTTTGCTTGATGAGTCTTTTCTTCTCCTTTGTAGTAAAATATGGAGGTGTCTTTCCTGTGGATAGATAATTAGGTAAATCAGCATACCATGGATCCACTATTTAAATTGCAAATAAATTTTCATCGGGAAAAAAATCTTCAACTGGAAAAACCTCACCTGGATTATGGAGTCTAGAAAGAAAATTTGCCACATGGTTCTCTTTACCTGGTCTATCCAACACTGTAATATTAAATTCCTGTAGCAATAAAAACCATCTGGTGACTCTGCCATTTGTTATTGGTTTGTTCATTAAATACTTAATGGCAGAGTGGTCAGTATGGAAAAAAACTTCATAACCAGTTATATAATGTCGAAATTTATTCACAACATGTATGATTGCAAGCATTTCTTTTTCAGTAACTGTGTAGTTAGTTTTGCAGGTGTCAGTTTTACTAATAAAATAGATGGCATAATTCAAAGACTCTTTTTTTTGGCTTAATGAGGCACCTACTGTAGTATCAAATGCATCTGTAAAGATGTGAAAGGGTAGGGTCCAATTAGGTCTTTTTAAAACTGGTGTGGTTGATAACTTTTCTTTGAGTGTTTCAAAAGCTTTTTGACAATTTTCATTCCAGCTGAAAGGTGCATCTTTTGCAAGAAGATTAAATAAGGGTAAAGCTATCTTACTAAAATGTTCAATAAACCTTCTATAATAGCTTGCATACCCAAGAAAACTTCTTACCTCTTTTTGAGTCTTCGGAATTGGCAAATTGACAATGATTTGGATTTTTGATGGATCTACTTTAATGCCTTCAGAAGAAATATAATGACCCAATACTACCCCTTCATTTAGCATCATAAAACACTCTTCATTACTCAGGGATAAATTGGCTTTAATACATCTCTTCAAAACTTTCTCAAGATTTTCTAATGAATGTTCAAATGAATTACCATACACTGAAAAATCATCCATGGAAACTTCAACACACTCATGAACTAAATCAGCAAAAATAGCTAATAAAACTCTCTAAAATGTAGCTGGAGCATTACAGAGTCAAAATGGTAAAAAATTATAGGCATAAGTGCCCTAGGGACAAGTAAAAGTGGTTTTGTCCTGGTCCTCTAAGGTTATCCTGATCTGGTTATGGCCACTGAAACCATCAAGAAAAGAAAATGATGATTTCCCAGCTAATGTATCCAAAACTTGGTCAATAAATGGTAGTGGAAAATAATATTTGAGGGTTTCTTTGTTCAACTATCTGTAGTCAACACAAATCCTCCACTTACCATTTTTATTGGGCACTACTACCAATGGAGATACCCACTGACTTTCAGAGATGGGATAAATAAAATTGACTTTCAGTAGTTTTTGTAATTAATCTCTAACAATATCCTGAAGGATGGGATTCATTCTTCTCTATGGTTGCCTCACTGGTCTTATATTACTATCTGTGTAAATATGGTGAATTCATGTTTCAGGGTGGATTCCCTGCATATCAGTTTAGTCCCAAGAAAATGCTTTTTGATATTTTCTCAATAATTGAATCAATTTTTCTTCCTGAGATAAGTCTAGGTGGGTGCCAATATTTAATGTTTTTCCTGCACTAATCGCTATGGTCTTACTATGTGTGTTTGTGATAGATTGAATGGGAAAAATATTTTCAAATAATGTTTGCAAAGAATGAATAGTACATGTTTCTTGAAAACTTTGTGCTAAAAGTTGATCTGCAACATTGTATTGTTCGTTTCTTAATTCTTCAGAAATATCAGGTTGAGAAAGGAACAATTCTACCAAATCATCATTATTATGTTCCTGAAAATCATATATTTGATTGATGCTAAAAACAGATTGAACTTCTTCTTTAGCATTGTATTTGTCATCAAGCCATAAGTTGTTTGCTACTGCTGGTGATTGTGATGATGGGTACATAGTGAGTTGTTTTCTTTCAGTTCCTCGTGAAATAATCATATTACCTGATCTACACCCTATGAATGCATCAGTAGTTGCTAACCATGGTCTACCAAGGATGATAGGGTGTCCTCCTAAATTAGATTTTGGCTGAAGGACTAAAAAGTCAACTGGATACTCCCAAGAGTCCAGTGAAACAATTACGTCCTCCAAAATCCCTTCAAGAATCACTTTAGACCTATCAGCTAGTTCTAGGACAATTGGTGTGTATTGCAAGTTTGTGAGCTGTAGTGTTTTCATTGTTTCAAGGGTCATCATGTTTATTGCAGCCCCAAGGTCAATCAAAGTGTTTGGAATAGGTATTTTGTTAATGATTGTAGTGACTCTGGGAATACCAGGATCAACATACTTTTCCATTGAAATGGTGTTTGTCATAAGGTCGGCTAGATGTCCAATAACATGAATAGTTTGTGGGTCAAGTCTTTTCTTTGTAGGCTTCTTGAGGCATAGTTCTTTGATTGCTTTAGTATATATTGGAATGTCTTTTATGGCTTGAAGTAATGGAATTTTTATATAGACATTCTTTAGCTCATCGAAAACATCAAACTGGGGTAAAGACATGGGGAGTTTTGTTTGGATCAATCTATCCGGAAAAGGTGGTGGATGCATCGGTTGCATTTGTTTATTTTGGATGTCATCATTTTTTTTCTTTTGAATTGGAGTTTCATCTCCATTTTTTTTGTTTTCTTTTTGTTTGTCAGCTATTGGAGGTTCTTTTTGAAGTATCCTACCAGAACTAAGCTCGATATTTTGTAAAGGTAGAGTGGGGTAAGATGTTCCCTCATCTACACTATAAGCTGGTCTATTTGCTCTATTATTTGGATTAGGTACAGGTTGAGCAGGAATCTGAGTAGGTCTAGGAGGATGGTTAGATGGAAGTTGTAATTGAGATGGATTTATTGGTGGAGGAGCAGGCAATGTTTGTTGAGTGTTTTGAGGTTGATGGACAACTTGCTGCTGAGGATATTGCTGATATGTTTGAGGATACTGCTGATATGGCTGAGGATATTGTTGGTATGGTTGAGGATATGGTTGGTATGGTTGAGGGTATTGCTGAAATGGTCTCCATTGTTGCTGTGGGTAAGTTTGGTGTTGCCACGACATGGGAACATTCCAAGAATTCTGAACATACCTCTGATCTTGTGCAGGAAATTGCAAATTTTGGCTTGGAAACATACCTGGAGGTGGAGGTCATGGTTGCCATGGTCTCTTAGCACCCATGAAATACAAATTCTCCATATCTACGTTGGCTTCCAAATTACAATTATGCAAAATCTTAATTTTAGAGCAATGAAAGATATCATGATTTTCAGTGCAAAAGGCACAAAATTGAACATTTTGAACATTTTCTAAAGGGCAGTCTTTCAAAGCATGTTTCTTCCGGCACTTTGGACAAAAGACAACCATTATTTGATCTTCCTCTTGAGGGACCTCTCCACCAAATTTGAATGTTTGATGCATGGTTGAACCTTATGCCAGGGAACATATATGAATTTAATTGAAAGGTCAGAGCACATATATGGATTTAATTGAAAGGTTAGGGCACATATGTATAATTATATCTGCTTATGAGTGTATCATTTCTCTGTCAGCATGACCTATATACTCTGTTATTATGATTATGCTTTCTGCAAACTAGTATAATTCCTTTGTATCTATGATTTTAATTCTCTGTGACACGTCTTCAGGCTCTGTAAATAAGACTACGGTCTTTCATGATAAAACCCTACTCTCTGTGCCATCATTATAACTCTGAGTTTATAAAAGTCAGCTAACATTTGGGCTCTGATTTTTAAAATCAAAAGGCCGAGATAATAGGTGTTGAAAAAGGGAGAAAGTATAGGAGTCAGGGGTTATCCAAATTTGGGAATTCCACTCAGAAATTGAAGTAAGCTCAGAAATTTACGACCAGCACAAACATTTGAAGAAGGCAGTTCAGAAAATTAAGGACAGCTCATTGGAATGCAACAAGAAATGTAACAAGTTGAAAAACCCTGGTTAAATTTTTATTTCACAGAATATAATCAAGAAGGGTTAAAACAGAGATTTTTCTAAAAATGACAAATAGAGCAGAGCCTGAGAAATTTTATAGTTCAAAATACCATGAAGACTGTGTTAAAATTTTGAGGGAAAAACACTGGTTATCTTTTCTAGAGAAATTCAATGGAAACAATGAAGAAGTTACAAAACATTTTGCATTTTCATTTAATGGAGAAAAAGCTTTGATAGGAAATTTATCTTTCAGAATCTCAGAGGATGCAATAGTTCAGTCATTAGACATTAGTCCAGAAGGGGAAAAGTATTTCAAAACCAAGAAATTTAGAGAAAAATCATGGACTCAGTTTATGTCTAGGTTAAGAGTTTCTTTTGTCAACTGGAAAAAGGGTGTTCCTAGAAGTTGGTTAATCCACCCATGGGACGAAATGGTATACATTCTCCAAAATTTTGTCACATGTGAAGGGCCTTATAGCATAGTATACCTGTATCACATAAAAATCTTGCTGCACTTAAAGGGTCAATGCACTATCAGTTTGCCCTACTTTCTTTTACAAAGTTTGACTAAAATGTCAAAGACCATCTAGAAACAAAAGGGTAATGAAGATAGAAGCCTGTATCATTTTGGTTTGATAAAAATTTTAATTGAATTTGAATTGCAAAAGAGAGGAATAACATGGGAAGGATTTTTAATTGCCAACCAAATCAAAACCAAAGAAGATGAACAGGAGAAACAAGGAAGCACAAAGTTTATGGTTGATTTTGATGAGGAAACCCCTGAATTTAAGTCAAGCACTGTTGCTCAGCCCAGTAGTAGTGTGAAAACAAGGAGAATGAGGCAAGAAGATGCCAAGAAATTTGCAAAAGACAAAATTTTCACTACTTACACAAGAAGATCAAGGAGGATAAAAAGAAACAAAATACAATATGACCAACCAGAGTAGGATATAAATACACCAATGGAAATTTAAAGCAGTGCTAATTCACAGCCAGAACAAGATGCAGAAATGGAGACTGAATATAACAAGGGAGAAAGAAAAGAGCCAGTACCTACAAATAAGAAACAGAGAAAGCTAAAGAAACAAATTGAAGAATTAAAAGAGGAACTTAGGGAAGAAAATATGTTAGAAAAATTCATAAAGAAAGAAAATGAAATGTTAAGAGCCCAAAGCAAGAAGATTCAATAGAAAAATGAGAAATTGAAAAGGAAAGTCAAAGAGCTCAAAACTGATCAAATTGAAATATGCAAATGGGCAACAAAATGGTACACACAGAAAAAGGCTCTCAAAGAAAAATACAAGAACATGAAGCATGAGTTTCAAGCCCAGAAGAATGTAGATGTATTTCTACAAGCAGCAGAAGCAGAAGTAGAAGCAGAACATAAAGGGAGCACATCAGGTTAGCATGAGGACATGCTAAATCATTGAGTTTGGGGGAAATGTTGGTATGATTTTATGGCTATCTTTTCCTCCTAAAATTCCATCATTTATCCACCATTTTCTTCCATAAATCCCTTATAGTTTATTGAAATTGATTAATATAGCATTATAATTGTTATTTTTACATTAAATTTAATTTATAGAATTTGTGTGTTAAAAATTGAAAATTTTCAAGAAAATTACAGGATGTGATAACTTCTTGTAAATAGTTTATGTTCTGACACGTGGCATAGTAGGTAGATCAAAACGAAGGACAAGGACATGATCTGGAACGTACACACATGATGCAAAATCTATCCAGCATCAGATTTGAAGTTCCTAAATAGTTGGTCAACGCTGGTCAAACACAGCCAATCTAGTAGAAAAATATGAAGTCATAATGAATGAGCTTGATATTTTACCTATGATTAGGAATTCCAAACTAATTCGATCTGTTTTGGAGATCATTTAGGATTAGAAGGAACGAAAATAGCCTCTTTTTATTGTAATTTTTGATAAATAAGTGAATGGAAGCATGTAATAGACTAATGATGCTAGTGATATCATTGAATGTAAGAGAAGACTTGAGACTGTGTACGTGCTTTAGAACTCTGTTTTAATGTAACTCATTCCCAGATCTTAATCAGAGACAAAATTTCATCATTTATGGTGTTTTTAAGTTAGCGTTCTCATCATTTGAAGTTTCCCAAGTGTGCCTTCAAAGCGTGGAAGGGCCCCCATGTGAAGTTGATACACTTTTCTTTACATTTCTATTATATTTAGTATTCAGATCTGATTAGTATTTTATTTTATTTTCATACTTCTGAGTTCATCGATTTTGATTAGAAGTGCTTGTGATTTTATTCATCATTTTTATTTCATGATTCATAGTTATAATTGAAGAATTCAATTACAAAATTAATGAACAGTCCTTGTAAGAGGTTTAATTGAGTATTGAATTCCAAATCATTTCTGTGATCTCTGTTTTAATGAATTCGTTTTTTAGTATGCTTTAGTGTGTTACTTTGAAAGAGTTTTTGTGAACTATAACCTTGTAAAAGGATTGAAAACTCAAACAATTAATAGCACTCTGTTTTTAGAAAAATAGATTAGATTTAATTACATAAGTGTTTAAAGTGTGTGAGGAACCACATCCCAATCTCTTGTAAAAGAGTGCCGGAGCCTACCACAATAAACATTTACTTAGGAAAACAGATCCTTTTAGGTATATAAACATTAGACACGTACCTCTAAGATTACCTACCTTGGTTGACAATAAATTGAGCCTAATATAGAGCCCTAGATTGGTCTTTACATTTTGGCACCGTTGCCGGGGAGGCGCAACTAGAGGATTTAAAAAAAAAAAAAAAAAAAAAAAAACAGATTTAGTTTTAATTCAACATTTTAGAAGTCATGGTTACTTATGTCTAGACCTAGAGATGATAAAGGTAGATTCATAAAAACCCCCCATCCAAGAACTAATCCACCACTAGGAGCAGACCCTTTAGAGAAGATTGAACACACAACTCCAGCTGGGAAAGTCACTGTACAAGAATTAGAGGACAAACAAAAATCAGGGCAGAGACTCACACTCATTGAAAGAAAAATTTTATTGGCATACGAAGCAAAGAAGAAACATCTCCCTGAATCCTCTATAACAAGAGAAAGTAGCAAAACAACCCAACAACCTCTTCTTGAACCTACTTATTTTTAAAAATCTCAAGAAGGAGAAAAATCACCAGAACAACCTTTCTTTGAAACAAGTGACACTGAACAAGACATTAAATCAATAGAAAAACCTATCAAAATTACTGAGGAAGGAGGAGGATCAGTAAGAGGACCCACTCCTGAACACCTTAGAGAATATGAGAGACAGCAAGAGGAAAGAAGACGACAAAGAGAAGCTGAACAGAAACAAAGGCAAGATCAATATCGAAATCCACCAAGAGAAGAGGAAGAGTCAAATTTTAAATTTCCTATTCAAGAACCAGGAGAAAACAATGATGAGGAAATAAAAATGAAAAACATACCTCCATCTGTGCTACCAAACTTTTATGGTATGGCTTCAGAAGACCCAGATTCATTCTTGTTTGAATTTGACATAGTATGCTAAACATATGGTTACACAGATGATGCCCATAGGCTTAGACTCTTTCCAGCAACACTAAAAGCATCAGCACTTAGGTGGTTCATGGGACTTGGTGAACATGCAATAACTGATTGGGATGGCATGAGAAAAATATTCTTAAAGAAATATCAACCTTATTGTAGATCAAGAGATTCTAAAGATGATATCTTTAGAATGAATCAACATGAGGATGAGAGCCTAGAGGAATATTTGGAATGATTTGTTTACAATCTAAAAAAATCAAAACATAGAACCATGTCTCTTGATTTGATCCGAACAATATTTTTGAAGGGCATCTGAGAGGAATACTTAGATGATCTTAATTTGATGGGAAAAGATGATATTTCTACCTTACCTTTTGATGAGATTGTTGATTTATGTGAAAAGTATTCTAGGAGCAAAGCTAGGAATGGAAAAAGAACCATATCATCAAAAGCCACTAAATCTGCTTCAGCTAGTGTCACAGGGTTGAAATAGGAAACTTATTAGAAGAATTCAAAACAGATCTATTAAGTACCTTAGGAAACCAAATTGACACTTTGAAAGCAAAGAAAAGACAGGAAGAGGAAGATCAATTAATGGATGTTTTTTGTCCAAAGTGTCGGAAGAAACATGCTTTGAAAGACTTCCCTTTAGAAAATGTTCAAAATGTTCAAGTTTGTGCCTTTTGCACTAAAAATCATGAATATTTCATTGCTCTAAAATTAAGATTTTGCAGAATTGTAATTTGGAAGCCAACGTAGATATGGATAATTTGTATTTCCAAACCTCCACCTCCAGGTATGTTTCCAAACCAAAATTTACAATTTCCTGCACAAGATCAGATGTATGTTTAGAATTCTTGGAATGTTCCCATGCCGTGGCAACACCAAACTTAACCACAACAACAATGGAGACCATTTTAGCAATACCCTCAACCATACCAACCATATCCTCAACTATAACAACAATATCCTCAGCCATATCAGTGGTATCCTCAAACATATCAGCAATATCCTTAGCAACAAGTTGTCCATCAACCTCAAAACACTCAACAAACATTGCTTGCTCCTCCACCAATAAATCCATCTCAATTACAACTTCCATCTAACCAGCCTCCCATACCTACTCAGATTCCTACTCAACCTGTACCTAATCCAAATAATAGAGCAGATAGACCAGCTTATAGTGTAGATGAGGGAACATCTTACCCCACTCTACCTTTACAAAATATCGAGCTTAGGTCTGGTAGGATACTTCAAAAAGAACCTCCAATAGCTGACAAACAAAAAGAAAACAAAGAAAATGAAGATGAAACTCCAATTTAAAAGAAACAAAATGATGACATCCAAAATAAACAAATGCAACCAATGCATCCACCACCTTTTCCGGATAGATTGATCCAAACAAAACTCCCCATGTCTTTACCCCAGTTTGATGTTTTAGATGAGCTAAAGAATGTCTATATAAAAATTCCATTACTTCAAGCCATAAAATACATTCCAATATATACTAAATCAATCAAAGAACTATCCCTCAAGAAGCCTACAAAGAAAAGACTTGACCCACAAAATATTCATGTTATTGGACATCTAGCTGGCCTTATGACAAACACCATTTCAATGGAAAAGTATGTTGATCCTGGTATTCCCAGAGTCACTACAATCATTAACAACATACCTATTCCAAACACTTTTATTGACCTTGGGGCTGCAATAAACGTAATGACCCTTGAAACAATGAAAACATTGTAGCTCACAAATTTGCAATACACACCAATTGTCCTAGAACTAGCTGATCAGTCTAAAGTGATTCCTGAAGGGATTTTGGAGGACATAATTGTTTCACTGGACTCTTGGGAGTACCCAGTTGACTTTTTAGTCCTTCAGCCAAAATCTAATTTAGGAGGACACCCTATCATCCTTGGTAGACCATGGTTAGCAACTGCTGATGCATTCATAGGGTCTAGATCAGGTAATATGATTATTTCACGAGGAATTGAAAGAAAATAAATCACTCTGTACCCATCAGCACAATCACCAGCAGTAGCAAACAACTTATGGCTTGAAGAAAAATACAATGATAGATAAGAAGTTCAATCTGTTTTCAGCATCAATCAAATCTATGATTTTCAAGAACATAATAATGATGATTTGGTAGAATTGTTCCTTTCTCAACCTGATATTTCTGAAGAATTAAGAAATGAACAATACAATGCTGCAGATCAACTTTTAGCACAAAATTTTCAAGAAACATGTACTATTCATTCTTTGCAAACATTATTTGAAAATATTTTTCCCATTCAATCTATCACAAACACACAAAGTAAGACCATAGAGATTAGTCCAGGAAAAACATTGAATATTGGCACCCACCTAGACTTATCTCAGGAAGAAAAATTGATTCAATTATTGAGAAAATATCAAAAAGAATTTGCTTGGGACTACACCGATATGCAGGGAATCCACCTTGAAACATGCACTCACCATATTTACACAGATAGTAATATAAGACCAGTGAGGCAACCATAGAGAAGAATGAATCCCATCCTTCAGGATATTGTTAGAGATGAATTACAAAAAATACTGAAATTCAATTTTATTTATCCCATCTCTGACAGTTAGTGGGTATCTCCATTGGTAGTAGTGCCCAAGAAAAATGGTAAGTGGAGGATTTGTGTTGACTACAGACAATTGAACAAAGCAACCCTCAAAGATTATTTTCCTCTACCATTTATTGACCAAGTTTTGGATACATTAGCTGGGAAATCATCATTTTCTTTTCTTGATGGTTTAAGTTGCTATAACCAGATCAAGATAGCCCTAGAGGACCAGGACAAAACCACTTTTACTTGTCCCTAGGGCACTTATGCCTATAATGTTTTACCATTTTGACTCTGTAATTCTCCAGCTACATTTCAGAGAGCTGTATTAGCTCTTTTTGCTGATTTAGCTCATGAGTGTGTTGAAGTTTGCATGGATGCTTTTTCAGTGTATGGTAATTCATTTTAACATTCATTAGAAAATCTTGAGAAAGTTTTGAAGAGATGTATTGAAGCCAATTTATCCCTGAGTAATGAAAAGTGTTTTATGATGCTAAATGAAGGGGTAGTATTGGGTCATTATATTTCTTCCGAAGGCATTAAGTAGATCCATCAAAAATCCAAATCATTGTCAATTTGCCAATTCTGAAGACTCAAAAAGAAGTAAGAAGTTTTCTTGGGTATGCAAGCTATTATAGAAGGTTTATTGAACATTTTAGTAAGATAGCTTTACCCCTATTTAAGCTTCTTGCAAAAGATGCACCTTTCAACTGGAATGAAAATTGTCAAAAAGCTTTTGAAACACTCAAAGAAAAGTTATCAACCACACCAGTTTTAAAAGGACCTAATTGGACCCTACCCTTTCACATCTTTACAGATGCATCTGATACTACAGTAGGTTCCTCATTAGGCCAAAAATAAGAGTCTTTGAATTATGCCATCTATTTTATTAGTAAAAATCTGACACTTGTAGAACTAAACTACACAGTTACTGAAAAAGAAATTCTTACAATCATACATGCTGTGAATAAATTCCGACATTATATAACTGGTTATGAAGTTTTTGTCCATACTGACCACTCTGCCATTAATTATTTAATGAACAAACCAATAACTAATGGCAGAGTCACCAGATGGTTGTTATTGCTACAGGAATTTAATATTATAGTGTTGGATAGGCCAGGTAAAGAGAACCAGGTGGCAGATTTTCTTTCTAGACTCCAGAATCTAGGTGAGGTTGTTCCAGTTGAATATTATTTTCTTGATGAAAATTTATTTGCAATTTCAATAGTGGATCCATGGTATGATGATTTAGCTAATTATCTATCCACAGGAAAGACACCTCCATATTTTACTACAAAGGAGAAGAAAAGACTCATCAAGCAAAGTGCTAGATATTCATGGGTTAATGGAGATTTATTTTACACTGGTTATGATATGATTATTAAAAGATGTGTAAGAAATGATGAAATAATTGATATTTAAAATCTTGCCATGATGAACCTTGTGGTGGGCATTTTGCAGCTAAAATGACAACATTCAAGATCCTCAGTCTTGGCTACTATTGGCCATCAATTTTTAAAGATTCCAAGAAGTATGTGAGAAGTTGTGACAGTTGCCAAAGAATGGGTAGACAAACTGCTTCAGATGAAATGCCACTTCAGCCTCAAGTACATTTAGATCCATTTGAAAAATGGGCTCTAGATTTTGTAGGAAGTATCAATCCACCTTCCAAGGGAAAAAAGTACATCTTAGTATGTACTGACTACGTGACTAAATGGGTTGAAGCAAAAGCACTTGTCCCGGAAACTGAACAAATAGTACTAAAATTCCTTTTTGAAGAAATTTTTGTAAGGTATGGAGTACCTAGAGAGATAGTAACAGACCAAGGTACTCAGTTTACTTCAAGGTTGGTTCAAGATATCACAGAAAAATATAAAATCAAGCACAGGAAAATTACACCTTACCATCCACAGGCCAATGGCCAGGTGGAATCTACAAATAAAACTTTGGAAGGAATTATCACTAAAACAGTGGCAATGAACAAAAAGAACTAGGAGGAAAAGCTCAAGGATGCTCTCTGGGCTTACAGAATCACGTGGAAAGACACTACAGGATTTACACCATATCAGCTGGTGTATGGAAAAGAGGTAATGGTTCCTATTGAATTTCAGATCCATACTTATAAAATGGGTGCAGATTTAGGCATTGATCTCAATGAAGCACAAAAAGAGATAATTATGCAATTGAACCAATTAGATGAAATGAGGCAGCAAGCAGAGGAGAGAACAATCCTAATGTAGAAACAAAGGAAGCAGTGGCATGATTCACACATAAAGAAGAAAAAATTTAAAGAAGGTGACTGGGCTTTACTCTTTGACTCCAAATTTAGAGATCATAAAGCCAAGTTCACAACACATTGTATTGGCCCATATGAAATAGTTCAAGTATATGAAAATGGATCAGTAAAACTTACTACAATTGATGGAGAAGGCAACCCCTTTATTGTCAATGGACATAGGTTGAAACTCTATCATAAGCCCATCAGCAAAGAATATTTTATTCAAACTGTATCTCAGCAAAAGGAGGTTGAGATATCACAGCCTTCAGCTGTGATATCTCTACCTTAGTCATTTCAATTTCTTAAAAAAAAAGAAAAAAGAAAAAAGAAAAAAAAGGTTTAGATGTGAAAACCAGACTTTGGCACGCTCTAAACCCAAATTCTTACTGGAAAGTCAATCATTTGGCTGGTAAGAATTCATTGTTCTACTTCTTTCCTATTTTCACAAATTCAATAATGACATGAGGACAAGTCAAAGACTTAGTGGGGGAGAAGAAACAATGGTTTTTCCCTATCTCATCTCCTCATTCTCAAATTTTCAAGGAATTTGTTTCAGTAATTCAGTATTCCAATAAAGAGTTGTTTTGTTCTAATCAGTACAGGGACCTGTTCAAGAAACAAAATATGCAGTGGGACCTATTTCAACAAGATTATACATAGGGACCTGTTCAAAGGCTATGTCAATACTACAAACACCAGAAGGACCTGTTCAAAGACTGCATCAAAGGTACACAAGGCTAATTCAACAATTTTTCAAAGGTTGCCTATCAGAATTCTAAACAAGGCTGCATCAACACCAAAGATGAATAGAAGTTTCACAAACATGGCTCTTCAGATTTTAAGGGACCTGTTATACTCAATTTCAAAGGGACCTGTTTTAGAAGACAAGGATCAGTTATAAAGACAATTGGATCAGTCTCACCTTAGACCTACAGATCAATCACACCTGTACAAGCAAATCAGTTACACCTGCAAAAAGTAAAATTAGGATTTTATCAGCCAACATGTGTAATGTATTGAATTTTTTTTGTTTTTAGCATTTAAATTCCTAGATTATTTTAGTGTTAAAAAATAATTATGATTGCTTATTATCAATTTCAAAAGTTTTTTTATAACCCTCATACCCATATTCCTCTGTCTATTTCTATACGCTCATATATATTATTACTCTGCCTATTTCTATACAAAAATTTCTATTTTCATAACATCCATTTCTATTCCTACCATTCCTACCCATATCATCCTTTTAACCTATTCCGAGCCATATCTGCCAACAAAGTACCAACAAGCCAATGAGAAAATCCGTCAAAGGGAAGACATTTAGAATGGATAAGACATTTTGTTAAAGGAGAAGCGAAATCAGAAGCAGAGTGGTGCATAAGTGGAATGGTGCAGAACCATGAGAATAAGAGGCGGAATCTTGAGTGATACAGTAAAGGCGGATTTGAAATAGAAAACTGGCAGTATCGCGTAGGAGAAAAGTTGTATTTAAGTTTTTATCAAAAGAACACGATATGTGTTTACTGTTGACACATAAGGAGGTAGTGGTATTCTAATACCACTAATTTCACGTAGATTTGGAGCGTTAATGCTCAGAAACTTTTACAATGTGATATTCATTGGTGATCGTCTGATCAGAGTTTGCAACGCGATGACCTGGGGGCTGTCGACTGAAGAAGTGCATGAATTGGTGGGACCCATTCTTAATATAACACCAAGGTTTATGACTGGAGAACGTTTGATGCATGGTTTAACCTTAGGTCGGGGAACATATATGAATTTAATTGAAAGGTCAGAGCACATATATGGATTTAATTGAAAGGTCAGGGCACATATGTATAATTATATCTGCTTATGAGTGTATCATTTCTCTATCACCACGGCCTGTATACTCTGTTATTATGATTATGCTTTCTGCAAACCACTATCATTCCTCTGTATCTATGATTTGAATTCTCTGTGACATGTCTTCAGGCTCTATAAATAAGACTACGGTCTTTCATGATAAAACCCTACTGTCTGTGCCATCATTATAACTCTGAGTTTATAAAAGTTAGCTAACATTTGGGCTCTGAGTTTTAAAATCAAAAGGCCAAGATAATAGGTGTTGAAAAGGGAGAAATTATAGGAGTCAGGGGTTATCCAGATTTGAGACTTCCACTCAGATATTGAAGTAAGCTCAGAAATTTACGACCAGCACAAACATTTGAAGAAGGTAGTTTAGAAAATTAAGGACAACTCAGTGGAATGCAACAAGAAAGGTAACCAGTTGAAAAAACCTGGTTAAATTTGTATTTCATAGAATATAATCAAGAAAGGTTAAAACAGAGATTTTTCTAAAAACGACAAATAGAGCAGAGCCTGAGAAATTTGATAGTTCAAAATACCATGAAGACTGTGTTAAAATTTTGAGGGAAAAACACTGGTTATCTTTTCTAGAGAAATTCAATGGAAACAATGAAGAAGTTACAAAACAATTTGCATTTTCATTTAATGGAGAAAAAGCTTTGATAGGAAATTTCTCTTTCAGAATCTCAGAGGATACAATAGCTCAGTCATCAGACATTAGTCTAGAAGGGGAAAATTATTTCAAAACCAAGCAATTTAGAGAAAAATCATGGACTCAGTTTATGTCCAGGTCAAGAGTTTCTTCTGTCAACTGGAAAAAGGGTGTTCCTAGAAGTTGGTTAATCCACCCATAGGATGAAATGGTATACATTCTCCAAAAAATTGTCACAGGTGAAGGGCGTTACAACATAGTATACCTGTATCACATAAAAATCTTGTTGCACTTAAAGGGTCAATGCACTATCAATTTGCCCTACTTTCTTTTACAAAGTTTGACTAAAATGTTAAAGACCATCCAGAAACAAAAGGGTAATGAAGATAGAAGCATGTATCATTTTGGTTTGATAAAAATTTTAATTGAATTTGAATTGCAAAAGAGAGGAATAACATGGGAAGGATTTTAATTTCCAATCAAATCAAAACCAAAGAAGATGAACAGGAGAAACAAGGAAGCACGGAGTTTATGGTTGATGTTGATGAGGAAACCCCTGAATTTAAGTCAAGCACTGTTGCTCAGCCCAGTAGTAGTGTGAAAACAAGGAGAATGAGGCAAGAAGATGCCAAGAAAATTGCAAAAGACAAAATTTTCACTACTTACACAAGAAGATCGAGGAGGATAAAAAGAAACAAAATACAAGATGACCAACCAGAGCAAGATATAAATACACCAATGGAAATTTAAAGCAGTGCTAATTCACAGCTAGAACAAGATGCAGAAATGGAGACTGAATGTAACAAGGGAGAAAGAAAAGAGCCAGTACCTACAAACAAGAAACAGAGAAAGCTAAAGAAACAAATCGAAGAATTAAAAGAGGAACTTATGGAAGAAAATATGTTAGAAAAAGTCATAAAGAAAGAAAAAGAAATGTTAAGAGCCCAGAGCAAGAAGATTTAACAGAAAAATGAGAAATTGAAAAGGAAAGTCAAAGAGCTCAAAACTGATCAAATTGAAATATGCAAATGGGCAACAAAATGGTACACACAGAAAAAGGATCTGAAAGAAAAATACAAGAACATGAAGAGTGATTTTCAAGCCCAGAAGAATGTAGATGTATTGCTACAAGCATCAGAAGCATAAGCAAAAGCATAACATAAAGGGATCACATCAGGTTAGCATGAGGACATGCTAAATCATTGAGTTTGGGGGAAATGTTGGTATTATTTTATGGCTATCTTTTTCTCTTAAAATTCCATCATTTATCTACCATTTTCTTCCATAAATCCCTTATAGTTTATTGAAATTGATTAATATAGCATTATAATTGTTATTTTTACATTAAATTTAATTTATGGAATTTGTGCGTTAAAAATTGAAAATTTTCAAGAAAATTACAGGATGTGATAACTTCCTGTAAATAGTTTATGTTTTGACACGTGGCATAGTAGGTAGATCAAAACGAAGGACAAGGACGTGATCTAGAACATACACACAAGACGAAAAATCTATCCAGCATCAGATTTGAAGTTCCTAAATAGTCGGTCAACGCTGGTCAAACCCAGCCAATCTAGCAGAAAAAATCTGAAGTCATAATGAATGAGCTTGATATTTTGCCTATGATTAGGAATTCCAAACTAATTCAATCTGTTTTGGAGAACAGTTAGGATTAGAAGGAACGAAAATAGCCTCTTTTGATTGTAATTTTTGATAAATAAGTGAATGGAAGCATGTAATAGACTAATGATGCTAGTGATATCATTGAATGTAAGAGAAGACTTGAGACTGTGTACGTGCTTCAGAACTCTGTTTTAATGTAACTCATTCCTAGATCTTAATCAGAGACATAATTTCATCATTTATGGTGTTTTTAAGTTAGCGTTCTCATCATTTGAAGTTTCCCAAGTGTGCCTTCAAAGCGTGGAAGGGCCCCCATGTGAAGTCGGTACATTGTTCTTTACATTTCTATTATATTTAGTATTCAGATCTGATTAGTATTTTATTTTATTTTCATGCTTCTGAGTTCATCGATTTTGATTAGGAGTGCTTGTGGTTTTATTCATCATTTTTATTTCATGATTCATAGTAATAATTGAAGAATTCAATTACAAAATTAATGAATAGTCCTTATAAGAGGTTTAATTGAGTATTGAATTCCAAATCATTTCTGTGATCTCTGTTTTAATGAATTCGATTTTTAGTATGCTTTAGTGTGTTACTTTGAAAGAGTTTTTGTGAACTATAACCTTGTCAAAGGATTAAAAACTCAGACAATTAATAACACTCAGTTTTTAGAACAATAGATCAGATTTAATTACATAAGTGTTTAAAGTGTGTGAGGAACCACATCCCAATCTCTTGTAAAAGAGTGCCGGAGCGTACCACAATAAACATTTACTTAGGTAGACAGATCCTTTTAGGTCTATAAACATTAGACACGTGCCTCTAATATTACCTACCTTGGTTGACAATAAATTGAGCCTAATCTAGAGCCCTAGATTGGTATTTATAGGAGGATAAGCAGAGAGAAAAGGAAGAACCCTGCACTTCCTATTCTCATCAAGGAGACAAAGAAATAAGAATAAGAAAAACTTTATCTTTTGGAGAAGAAAAAGAAAAAGGGGATAAGCTTACCAAGCTTCTTCCTAAATCTTTACATATGATCCATGAAGAGTTTGAGGAGATCCAGAGGGAGATATGTGAAGGATCTCTAAGAGGGTTTGTATCAAAGGCAAACTCTAGATTTTCACATAATGAGTGTGAGAAAGTAGCTACACACCATCTTGTACAACGCAGTTACATGCCCAGGATTTCCGAGAGAGAGATGGGAAGAGAAGAGGAGGTTGCTAGGAGTGAAACTCTTAGTGATTTCCTGAAGGAGTATGAGTTTCGAACTCAAAAATTTAGAGATAATCTCAGTTTTTCAGAGTTCTGCAGGATGAAGGTGAATGGAGGAAAGCAGCAAGATAGATTCCATCTATCTACCTTTGAGGGTTCACCTGTATGTTCAGCCAAATCTTGGGTTGAGGAGTTAGAGACCTTCTTGCAGCAGCACCACATCCTTGAAGAGGAAGCCATCAAAGTTGCAGCGCTGCATTTGAGAGGTAAGGTCTATGCCTGGTGGATCTTTGAATCCTTTTCTTTAAGAAATGTAAACATTGCATCTTATAGAAATTTCACTAAGGCATTAGTGAAGAGATTTGATGGAAGGATTCATGAGATACACATGGTGGAGCCAAACAAGAAAATCAAACAAAACCCTTGCATGATAATGCAATAGCACATTAGGAGGCTAAGAACTTTCACCATACTTTGCCAGAGGATAAACCTCTTCTCATACTATTATGCAAGGATGCATGGGGGTATCTTTTTCAGAGAGGGATCCAATCATTGGAGGATTTCCCATTCATGTTGCAGAGATTAAGGGCAACAGTGCTGTTAGATCTGGAGTTGATCTAGCACCTCATGCAGAGGAAGGCGGAGCTCTTGCTCCAAGTAGAGGGATGCTTGCATCTTTGCAAGAAAGTCCCCAGGATCTCATGTGTGGAGATCGAGGCACAATTCATGTTCTATCTGTGCCATTGTTGAGGAGGTGTGAAACCATGGAGACACAAGGAGGAAGAAGGGAGAAGGCCCAGCATCATGAGATGAGGAGTACACATCCCTATCCATTCTGGAGGTTGATGCACCTAAGGAGGTGATTGGATTGCGCAATGGAAGCATGAAGGGTTCTCTCCATTCATGTATGTAGTCATCTCTTAATGATGATGTCTCATTGCATGGAGACATGTTGTCGGGGAGACCACTAGATTAGCAGAGGAGGATGGATGCTTCACATGTTGAGGCACCAGTCAGAGATTTCAGAGGAGTGGGAACCTTGGAGGAGTTTGATACAGTGCTGGGAGTCTGGGGTAGACTCAATGAGAGAGAGAGCATCCTCTCAACATCATCAGTACCCACTTCCATTTCATATTCTACATTGTGGCAGAAGCAACAGGGGAAGGATAGCAGCCTTCCAACTAGAATCTCTGACATAGGAGATGTCAGAGAGAGAGATGACCAGATGACAGATGCTCTTCATGAGAGATCATCAACGCTGTCAGTAGGGAGGATAGATCCATATTGGAGCTCCCAGCTATTGGTGGAGTATTCCAAGGATCTCTTCACTTGCATGATCTTGGATGACCAGTTGCACTTGGAGGAGTATTCAGTCAGAGATGGGGTCATCTACTATCATGGTAGGGTCTTCTTACCTGGAGCTTCTAGGCTGAAGGTGAAGTTGCCACATGCAGCTCAGGAGGATTTCCTTTTCAACCCCACTTGTTCTATGAGAGCATACCAAACCATCATGGAGAGGTATTTTTGGATGGGCTTTGAGGAGGAGATGTATCAACATATGAGGAGATGCATGGATTAGATGCAGATGGAGGAGAGACATGACTCTTTGAGAGAGTTAGCACAACCATCTATTTTCTCTTTGAAGATGAGAGGAGACTCACTTATGAGCCACTCCACTTGTATGAGCAGAACATATGGTAAGGGTGATGATTATTTTCATGATTATTTATATGATGTATGTCCCTTAACCATACATGTGCAGGATGTTGCTCCAAGGAGGAGCATTCTTTTTTCTAGACCACATGGTTTAGATGAGGCCATAAGCATGATTGATGGCCATTCCCTAGGAGGACCTGGGGAAGAGATACATTATGGAGGACATGTTCATTGTACACCTTACATCATTCACTTCCTCCACACTTTTGAGGAGATTCGAGCAGTAGGAAAGTGGTTGAGAAGCCACTCATTTGATTAGTCTCTATTGCAGTTGAGGGTCAAGATGCGTTGGTTGCGTCTGAGGGACCATTTTCCTTCACATTTGTTGCATATGGCAGCAAGCATGATTCTCATATTTTCTCCCTATGGTTCTATTGTTGTTGTCTTTATGAGGAGCATGCTTGGGAGAGAGACACATTGTGTGGATGTGTCCTTTGAGGGAGAAATTCCTCACACTTTTTTCACTACATGTTCTAAGGGGAACATGAGACATGATATGGTTACCCTGACTACACATTTGTTTCTTTACGAGGTGAGCCATATGATGGAGGAGATGCCATATGATGATGACTTCCAACTCATCATATATGGAGATACTTGGGCCAGCTTGATTTGCAGCATTGGGGGAGAGATCTTTGGAGGTCTAATCCTCATCTTGCCACTTAAGGGAAAAATTATTGCAGCCCATGGAAAACTAGAACTCTACACTTATCATAAGTGGAGAGATGGACAATGTGGGGTAGGCTACATTGCTTACCATGTGCATATTTTCATCCCACCTACTTTGCCGGAGCCAAAGGTGGATGACAGTTTCCAGGAGTTTCCTAGTTGGAAGGTAACTCATTTTGCATGGCTCATATCTTGGAGATGGAGGATCCATATGGGAAAGATAGTTCCCATTTTATTTCAGATCCCATTCTTCAATGGGACCTCTAGACATCACTTTGCTATCCTCTTGAGTATTTCACCTTTACATGATGATGGCTTGATAGCTAACTTACATGCTTAGGAGGGGAAATGTGGAGGCTTTATTGATGAGATAGCATCACTTTCCTTGGAGGAGATCATCATACACAGATGATACAGGGAGAGGAGGAGAAAAGAACTCAGTCTATCCTTGCACTCGCTTGAGGACAAGCAATCTTTGAGAGGGGAGGACTGGAATGTTCCCAAATTTTCATGGAGAAAATTAGAACATTAATTTTTTCTTATTTCATCTAGGAGGTGAATAAAATGGGTAAAAGGCCCATGAGTAGGAATAATATCCTTCATAAATGTGAAAAGGATCATTGGAGTAGCTTATTTTGCACCTTCCAGTGTGAAAAGGGGCAATTTGCATGAGGACAAGGTCAAGTTTGACCAAGTCAACAACGCTGCCTAAGAGGTGTAGCTTGCATGAGAAGACAGTGCAGTTTTGGAGGGAGAAAGATTCCTTGTGGAAGAAACACTAATGTGTGGGGTCCATGGAAAAGAGGCATTCACTTGTATAAAAGGAGGAAGGGGCAGCGATAGTGATACATCTTTGAGAATTTGATCATTTGTCTGTTCAGACAAATTTCATACTCCGGTTGTTCAGCTGAGTTGCAGTGCTGCTTAGCATGAGGGATTCCTGTTTAGGATTTCCTCTCCTTCTTAAGAGGCGTCTTTAAGGATTTCACTTCATCTTCTCCACATCTTGGCTCAAGGCCAAAGCCATTATTCATTCACTGCGTTATTTCTACTGAAATATAACGTAGTGTTGCTGGGTGTTGCAGTGGAGGGTTCCACAACACTTCTCTTTGGCTCATCTTTCAGAGGAGGGACTTCCTATTCCTCCAGGAGGTTAGTGAAAGGGATTTCTGAGCTGATTTCACCTCTTTGGCACTAGGCCAAGTATCCTCTATCTCCTACAGCACAGTCCAGTGCCTTGACTGCGTTATTTTAGAGTGCATCTGCAGTGAGAGGTTGCACCGGCATTGTGGAAGGAAAGATTCCTAGTATTAGGATCAACCTTGTACTTGGGAAATATATTGGAGGAGGTTTGTTTTAGATTGAGCATCATCTTCAGCCATCTCCATGTATTTCTAGTATTGAGTTTTTGTTGTGTAACCAGCTCCAAAAATAGAAGAAAAGAGATATCAACGCCTTAGAAATAAGCCACTTCGAGGTGGCAACCTCCAATACATTACATAAATGAACAATTCTTGGATGATACAATTTACAAAACCTCCTTTCTATATATAGGAGTCCATGGGGCCATAATGTAATCCTAGTGGGCCACAATGTAATCCTAGCTGACCTAACAATAATAATTTAAGGGCACAATAATAACAAAATTGGGGTTACAAGGGTACAATAATAACAATAAGGGGTTTACACTAACAATAATAAGGGACTATACTAGTGATATAGGGACCCAACATGCCCCTCTCCTTCAAAAAAGTGTTGTCCTCAACGCTTGAGTAGCTCTGGGTGCTTCTGTATAAAATTCTCATCCTCCCATGTAGAATCTTCAGTGGGTAAGTTCTTCCACTTGATGAGATACTCTCAATTGATCGATTCCGTAGTTGTCGAGTTCTTGTTTCCGTGACCGCTTCTCGTTCCAATATGATTTTTCCTTCCTCATCAAGTTCTGGCAATATTGTTTGAACTGGAATATTTTCACCTATAACCTTCTTTAAGCATGAAACATGGAAAACTGGATGTACTCGCGAAGAAGTAGCAAGCTCCAATTTGTATGCCATAGTACCAATATTTTGCAACACCTTGTAAGGACCATAGTACTTTGGCGATAATTTATTATCCTTCTTTGCTTGCTTGAGGGACATTTGTTTGTATGGTTGTAGACGTAAAAATACCCAATCTCCTACATCAAAACTTCTCTCGCTACGATGTTGATCTGCCTGTTGTTTCATTCGATTTTGTGCCAAATTCAGGTTATCCTTTAAGAGTTGGAGAACTTCTTGCTGATGTTCGATGTGATCTTCCACTGCTTGAACCTTCGAATTTTCCCTTAAAGATGATGTGATCGATGGTGGATGATATCCATAAAGTGCCATAAATGGGGTCATTTTTGCTGCAGTATGGAAGGAAGTGTTATACCACCATTCGGCGAGAGGTAACCACTTGACCCATTGTGTTTGTTTATCAGATACAAAACAACGAAGATATCCTTCCAAACATTTATTTACTATCTCAGTTTGACCATCAGATTGAGGATGATAAGATGAGCTATGAGCTAATTGAGTACCCAAACAAGAAACTAACTCCGTCCAAAAATTTCCAGTAAAAATGGGATCTCTGTCACTCACAATAACCCTTGGGCTTCCATGTAACTTTTGAATTTTGTCCATAAATGTAGTAGCAACTGTACTTGCTTTAAATGGATGAGATAATGCACAAAAGTGTGCATACTTGGTAATTCTATCAACTACCACCATGATGACACTCTTTCCTTCGGACTTAGGTAAACCTGTGATAAAATCCATTGAAATCTCCTCCCAACGTTGACTTGGAATGGGTAAAGGTTGTAGAAGTCCCGGGGTCTTAATTGTTTCCACTTTATTCTGCTGGCAAACCAAACATTCCGCCACAAACTTTTGAATATCAGATTTAAGGCCATCCCAAAAAAATTCTTTCTTCACCCTGTGGTAAGTTTTTAAAAATCCTGAGTGTCCTCCTAAAGGAGAAGTGTGCAATTCAAGAAGAATCTTTTGTTTTAGTTGGGAATTCTTACAAAGATATAAGCGATCTTTGTACCATAAGGAATCATTTTTCCAACTAAATGTATCAGATGTACTAGGATCTTGCTGCAACTTTTGAATGAGTGTTCATACATCTTTTTCCTTCTTCCATTCATCTCTTGCTTCGGTTATCCAATCTGGTTGGATAATAGAAATGGCACAAAGCAATGCTTCCACCTCTTCATTCTTTCTTGAGAGTGCATCTGCAACAACATTAAGCTTTCCTTTTTTTGTAGATTATTTCAAAGTCATAACCCAACATCTTTGTGACCCATTTTTGCTGCTCTTCTGATGATAGTCTTTGTTCCAAAAAGTGTTTAAGACTATCATGATCAGTTTTTTACCTTGAAGTGTCTTCCCATTAGGTAAGTTCGCCATTTCTTTAGTGCATGCAGTATTGCTAACATTTCCTTCTCATAAATAGGTTTCTGTAAATACTTTCCTTTGATTGGACGACTTTCAAAAGCAATGGGTCTTCTTCCTGCATTAAAACTGCACCAATTCCATTTCCTGAGGCATCACATTCCACAATAAAGGTTTTTGTGAAGTCTGGTGTAGCTAAGACCGGTGCTAGGCACATTGCCTCTTTAAGACGTTCAAAGGCCTTAGTTGCTTCAAGAGTCCATGAAAATGTATCTTTCTTCAATAATGTTGTTAGAGGTGCTGCTATTCTCCCATAATTCTTAACAAACTTGCGATAATACCCTGTTAACCCGAGAAATCCTCGCAACTGCTTTATGGTTGTGGGAACTTTCCATTCCTTAATGGCTTTAATTTTGTTAGGGTCTACTTTAACACCCTCGTGAGATACAATATGACCCAGAGATTCCACCTCTTGTACTCCAAAGAAACATTTGGATTTTTTTGCATATAATTGTTTCTCCTGCAATAGTTTGAGCACCCTGTCAACATGTTCAACATGATCCTTCTAAGACCTGCTGTAGATTAGTATATCATCAAAAAATACTAGCACAAAATTTCTAAGGAAGGGTTTGAAAATGGAATTCATCAACCCTTGAAATGTAGAAGGTGCATTGGTAAGGCCAAAAGGCATGACCAAAAATTCATAATGACCCTCATGAGTTCGAAACGCTGTTTCTGGAATATCTTCAGTCTTCATTCTAATTTAATGATATCCTAAACGAAGATCCAACTTGGTAAAATAAATTGCTCCATGTAATTCATCCAATAATTCATTAATCACAGGAATGGGAAATTTATCTTTAATGGTGAGCTTATTGAGCTCCCTATAATTTGGACACATTTTCCATGATCCATCCTTTTTGTGTACCAATACTACAGGAGCAGAGAAAGAACTTTGACTAGGTTGAATTATACCCGCCTCTAACATTTCTGCAATCATACGTTCAATTTCACTCTTTTGGACGTAAGGATATCTATAAGGCCTGATGTTTGGAGGAACACTTCCTGGAATCAAATGAATAGCATGATCATGATCACAAATAGGTGGGAGTCCCTTGGGAGTTTCAAACACCTTGGAATGATTGTCCAAGACTTGTTGGAGATCTGCAAAAATAGATGATTTTGATGTTGGAACTTCTAGTGAGCATAATTGTGCAATTACACCTCATTATTCTTTCTTTAGAAGCTTTGTCATGACATTAGAGCTTATTATCTTTCCCAGCTTCCCTGCAATACCCCGTAATTCGGATTTCTTTCCTTCTAAAAAAAATTTCAAGAAATGTTCTTGAAAATTAAAAGCTACCGTCCCCAAAGATTGTAACCATTGTACTCCTAGTACAACATCAACACCTCCCATAGGAATGGAAAGAATTGGACTAGTTAATACATATTCCCCCATGGTTAGCTTGATATTATGGCATTTTCCAGAGAAATTTATAGTTCCTCCATTTGCAACCATCACTTGACATTCTGGTGCTGGGTATAAGAAACAATTTAATTCCTTGGCTACCTTACAATGAATAAAATTATGGGTGCTACCTGAATCAATCAACACTATTACCTTTCTCTTCTTGATTTGTCCTTTTATCTTGAGAGTTTGAGGGGTGGTAATTCCTGCCAGTGCATTACACGATATGGTTGGATTCATTTCTTCCTCTTCTGGGGCTGGTTCCTGGTGTATATCCTCTTCTTGTTCATTTTCTTCTTCCTCTTCACAATCTATGTAAAATAATTTCTTCTCAGCACACTTATGGCCTTTAGTGTATTTGCTATCACAACTGTAGCAAAGCCCTTTTGCTCTTTTTTCTTCCAATTGTTGTGGTGTCAACCTTGTAGGTTGTGGAAATCTAGGCGTAGCAACACTTCCTTCTTTATAGAATTGAGTGGTAGGCTTCCCTGTCGCCATAATTTTACATTCAACTTTTCTTGCCAACCTGAATGCCTTCTCCAATGAATCAGGTTCCAAAACACGAACTTCATGTTGGATGTTATCCTTTAGAGTACCTAAGAAGAGATCAATCCTGTGTTCCTCTGGAATATTAGTTACCCATATATTCAATTTTTGGAAGTCCTCAATGTGCTGCCCCACTAAACCCTTTTGTTTGAGATTTATCAATTGGCTAAAGAAGGTGTTGCTCTTTGTATCCTCATAATGTGCTATCATTTCCTCGGTAAAAATTGACCAAGTGACAATTTTTTTACGGGAGCAAAGCCATCGATACCATACAAATGTATTTTGTTCTAAATGTAAAGTTGCAATGCGTACCTTTTGTGTGTTTTTCACATTATGGAGATCAAAATATTGCTCCATCTGTAGTATCCATGTTAGAGGATCCTTTCCATCAAACTTCCTCATATCCATTTTTGGAATATGGTGGTTCTTCCCGCCAACATTAGAGTTTATGAAATCACGATTAACATTTATTTTGTTCTCATCATGAGTTTCTTCTACTATCTTTTCACCATTATGAAACATTTCTTGTATCAACTTTGTCAAACCTTCTATGTCTTCTTTTAGATCATTCTTCATGTTTTCCATGTTTTATTTCATGTCATCCATGCCAGCTTCCATGCCATCCATCTTAGCTTCCACGTCTTTCTTCAAAACTTCCACTTCATTTTTTGTTGCTCTTTGCGAGAGCGAAATTTGGTGCACTTGCTCTTGTAATTTTGATAGATCATGTTGCAATTCTTCATCTTCATGAGTCATAGTAGAGCCTTCTGAAGGCTTAATGGGTGTTGAATTATTTTTACGGGGCATATTTTAGAACCCAATACTGATATCTATTCTATAATATGCCCTTGGAATCAATTCAAATTGATTCTTCAAACAAGACTTATGCAATTTGGAAAAAAAATACACACCTTTTTCTTGCTTTTGAGGAGCTCGATATTGAAATTGGATTATCTTTGTGATTGTGGCTCTTAAATATCTAAAATTCAGAACTGAAGTAGCCCTCTTAATTCTCTTTTGAATGCCATGGGTCTGACCTAATTTTGATTCTCCAAGACAAAGTTATGTCAAATCTCCCACAATGACCTAATTATGGACTGGTTCAGTAGAGATAACTTGTACGACTTGCCACGTGTCACTGTTTCATCCTTTGCCTCTAAAATTGATAGCCAAGAAACTACAGTCTGTGTACTTGTGACCATTTTTTACGGCACTCCAATCCGATGCTCAGAGAGAGAGTTATTGAACTTTTCCCACGATCACCTCTTTGAGATTAAATTCGGGAGCCTGAAAAAGCACCACCTTCCACAGATCATATCTTCAAAAATATTGCCAACCAAGCTCTGAAATTTTGTGATGTGTTTCCTCAGGCTTTCAGCTTCGCACCCTAAAAATTTCAGATTCTGACCCTTCATAGAAAAAACGTTATAGCGCAAATGCCACGATGCCCTGTTTAGGAGCCTGAAAAAAAAAAACCTAACTTCCACAGATCATATCTCTGAAAATATTACGAACCAAGATCTGAAATTTTTAGACGAACTTCCTGAGGATTTTGGCTTCACACCCTAAAAATTTCAGCTTTTGAAACTTCGTAGAAACAAAGTTATAGCGAAAATTCCACGATGACCTGTTTGGAGCAGCAAAGCCCTAGAATCCAAAGCTCTGATACCAAATGTTGTGTAACCAGCTCCAAAAATAGAAGAAAAGAGATATCAACGCCTTAGAAATAAGCCACTTCGAGGGGAAAACCTCCAATACATTACATAAATGAACAATTCTTGGATGATACAATTTACAAAACCTCCTTTCTATATATAGGAGTCCATGTGGCCATAATGTAATCCTAGTGGGCCACAATGTAATCCTAGCCGACCTAACAATAATAATTTAAGGGCACAATAATAACAAAATGGGGGTTACAAAGGTACAATAATAACAATAAGGGGGTTACACTAATAACAATAAGGGACTATACTAGTAATGTAGGGACCTAACAGTTGCAACTGCTGCCCAGCAACTTCGGCATTTCTGCAGATTTTCCATTTTGATGTATATTGTAGCCAATCCTCCCGAGGATTGTGTATTATTACTGTATTAGTGTTTTCAGGGGTTGAGAGCTTGCTCCCCCTCATTTATTTGAGCTATCATTGTCATATAATGTATTTTGTTGCAGTGTCTCGTATAAACTGCGTTATTTTAGCCAAGGCTTTTCATATGTAGCAATGCTCTTGCATTTTCATGTATATGTCACATTGAGGCTTCCATTGCCTAGCTGGAGTGATTGATTCCTCCACATATTGTATGCATTTTCTGCTATATCAGATATTTGTTGGCTATATGTTTCTTCATGTGTTCATAGTTATAAAATAACACTGTCTTACCATCTCTTGCTCAAGATTTGTTGCAGTCCCTCATCAAGAATTTTCTGAGGACATCTGAGTGTGGTAGATCTGTTTAACCACCTTAGAAGGATTTATTTGGAGCCATCTCTTGGATTTCAGTCTTAGATGCAGTGGTCTAAGGGATCCAAATCCTGGTTTCAAATATTTTAGCTACCATTACTGGAAAATTCATTTTCCAATCATGCCTAGCTAGCTGTCTCGAGTTGGGAACATTACACTTTTACTTGTTGTAATATCATGGTCATCCTTTGTATTAATGCTTCCCTCTTTAAACTCTGTCATCACCATTATTGCTAGATCTACCATCACTTTGTGCATCATTATCTTGCCCATTGGGAGAACTATGAGCCTTACTGCTGTCTTCAACACTTTCATCATTATCACCCTTCTTGCTATCTTCATTACTATTGCATTGGTCTTGATGTTGATCATCCACCTCCGCATCAGCTTCACTTTGGCCCTGTTTATCATTAGAAGGCTGATCTGTGTTATGATTGTCATGACTACTGTCATGACAGTCATGACTTTATTCTTTGCTATTTTTATTATTACTGACTTTCCTATCAGGGTCATTTCCTTGGTCACTGCCTGCCTCTTCAAACTCTGTTTTCTTACCATTGTTATCCTGACTACCTTCTCTACCTTTACTTTCTGCCTTACTATCCTCTTCCATGCTTTGTGCCTCATTAGTGTCATCTTCTTCATCATTCTCTGTACTATTGTTTTCATTCTCATTGTCAACAAGGGACAGATTAGTGTCCTTGAACAAAGTGGTTTGTTGCTTGATGAGAGATTTTAGGTTTAGTGAGGGAAAATGAGTGATGTGAGGGAAATTTTGACAAATGAAGGCAAATTGAATCATTGGAGGAGTGTTTTTTACACATATAACAACCTTTCTCTTGGTAATTTCTTGCCCTAGAGGGTCAAAATTTGATTTCCATGTAGCTTAGGGTTTGGTCAAGTTTTTTAGGTTTTGAACCTATCCCTTGATTATGTATGCAAAGAAAAACTTGGAGGGAAAACAAAGAAATGCCACCAACCTTGTCTAACCCTTTAGGAGGAATCTAGAGGCAAAATTTCGTTTTTTGGGCACCTTTGGGAAAATTTGAAAAAAAGGTTGCAGGAGCATAGCGCCACCCGACTGCACATTCAGGTCGGGTTGGGCCGGTAGGTGTGTGCGCAACGCTGGGTCAAGTCGGGCCTGTCGGAGCGTAGCGCCGGCATGCAGTGGGCAGGTCTAGTCGTTCTAAGCCTGTGTGTAGTGCCTGCTTAGGTGCATAGTGCTTCCTTCCTGGTGTGTAGCGCAGTGTTAATTTACATTTTCGCTGCCTCCTCTATGCACAACGCTGATGGCCAGGTGCATAGCGCCGGCCTCGGTGGGCAGTGCCTAAAATTTTCCTTCAAACTCGGACAAAAACCCTCAAAAATTTCTTTCAATGGCTCTCTCTTTATTTTGCAATGACAAATTAGGTTGAGGGAAAGGGAAAGGAGGCTTTTATATCCCTTTTGAAAAATAAATTTCATGCCAAGACCCGCTTCCCTAATGTTTATTTCTCTTTACTCTTTCTCACTGTCTTTTTGTCTCCTTTTGGTCCTGTAGGTGGCAGTTTGACAAAAATATGGTTCTTTTCTTTGCTGGAGTATCTTGATGTTCTCCTTGTGCTCACAAACCCTTCAACCAGGTCAAACAATGCTCTTTACCCTATTTTGTAAACATGAACCTTTTTATGATGTTTTAACATTTGTAAATAGAAGATTTGTGATCATTTGACATATTTTCCTTTGTCTGAAATTCTGTCAGGTTTTCTCTCTAAAACAGTGAACAACCTTCCAATATGAAAACCCTAGCAACAAGCATCAATAGGTCATTTAGTACTCATGTGGGCCATCATTGTGAAAAATATTTGGTATGTTTATCCTTAACAATTTTCTTATAGGTAACCTTTTGTAAGAGTCCATTTTTGTGTCTTTCCTGGTCACTTCTGTTCTTGCAGGTGCCTACACAACTTCTGCCTTAGATCACTGTCTCTTTTGGAGTTGGACAACTCATTTTATCAATCATGAACCTAGGCTTGTCATAGTTGCCTCCTTTGGCAATTTCTTCCCTCATGCTTGCCTCCTTGACCCTTTAATTCTCTGATTTTACCTTTTGAAACCTCATACTTTTTGTGCCAATACTCTTTGCCCTTTCAACCCTTGATGATGTGGAGGCAATACCTCTTTGCCAAGCCCTAAAGGGCAGCTTGAAACCTTTGAAACCCTCTATTGTTATGAAGGAGGTTCTGTTATCACCTTTTAACTAGTTTGTCAACTTTCCCAAACTCCTAGGTTTTAGGGTTGCTTAGAAAAAAGTAACTACTGTTGTATTCTAAGTTCTCAAAAAATTTTCAAAATCCATTAATCATGTCTAAAAACCTTCAATAGTGCACTGATGGAGCTTGAGGTGACCTTTACTCTTGCAACCCTAATACTGATTTATTGCTTGGTAAAAAATAGTCATAAACCCTGATTCTTTTCAAACATATGCTTGTTGCTTTCTTCTTGCTATGAATGGTCTTCTCATGATATTTTTCTCTTTTACCTTACCCATTTATATTCTGATGGCTGTTTGATCCTCTTGTAGAAATGTAAGCAAGGGGCAGTTGTCCCCTTGCAAGATTCATTCTTTAGGCTAAAAAGCCTTTCTGGGTGACCTCTTTTGATCAGTTTGGACTAGATCACCTGTTCTTTTTCTTCTTGGAATGCAGTTTCTTCATACAGGAAAAACAGATTTTGTAGGGCACCAAATCCACCCTATGATTTTGTGAAACCCTAGGTGACCTAGTGGAGGCTTTCTTGGACTTGGTTTTTGGACTTAGACCTAGAATTTGGGATCATCAAGTGTAAGATAGAATTTATGATAAACTAATGTATTGAAGATCCAAAATCCAATGTACTTGATTTATCTAAAGAGTCTACAAAGATAGTTTGAGACCATCAGTGTTTGGGAGTATTTTTGGGTGACACAACAAAGCTGTTTGATTGGTGGGCTTAGGTAGTAGTGGGGGGGTTTTAGGCAAAACAAAACAAAGGATTTGGGTCAAAGGTGAATACATATAGAAAGAGTGACATAAGCCTCTAGTGGGTTTTCTGGGACTGGTAAGAAAATATAGACATTATGGAATGATGAAATAGTGAAAAATTATCTTGAGGATAATGAAGGCAGTGAGATTTCTAGAACTCACAATATTCACGAATTTTGTTTCTAGAAATCTAGGATAAGCATTCAGTCATCTATGAAAAGAAAAAATGACTGATGAATAACACCCCCTTTTGATCCAGGTGGATATTGGTGGCCACACGCCTTTTCCACTTGGGGCCCCACCATTGTCTCTTTCTATTTTTCAGTTTCGACACAACTTACTATTTTTAGCAGTTTTTGGGTCCTGAACTTCCGGAGCCTTTTTGAGGCCCTAAACGACGCTTTTTGGGCATCGTTTGTCCGGAAAATATAATTCCATTCAAGAGTTGATAGTCATGAGAATATTTGTAGTCCTCGGATAGATATTTCTAACGATGTATCATACGCGTCAAACAAAGATCGTATGCTGAAGTTACGTCCTCGAGAAGTTGAAACACCAATTTATCCAAACGGGGCCCATAGTTTTGATGCTTCATCTCCTAGGGTTAGGTTTTTGGACATTTAGAGTTATCCATTGTTTCTCAATAATAAATAGGCCCTCGAGCCTCATTGTAACACATTTTAGAGGTCTGTAGGTGCCACATCTCTTCTCAGAGATCACTATCAACACCCTAGCTAGTTTATTTCCATTCTGTTTGTAAGCAAATTTAAGTTCTTTGATATTAATGAAATGAAGTGTTATTTCCGCTACATCTTTGTATTTATGGTTATATGTGTATTCTATTGTGTTCCTGTATAAATTCGGATTAGTGGTATCAGAGCGGTCTGCTTTTTCTTGATCCTTCTTTGCATGTCCCCAACAAGGTCTGGGTATAAGGAGTTAGGGCTCGATCTGGTGGAAAATTTTCAAGATTAGCCTCGCAAACCCCGATGGATGCCCATGGGGGAAGTAAATAAAGATGAGGGAGTAGGAGATCCTATCAAAATATTGCTCGAGGAGGCCTTCGAAAAACAAAGGAACGTGATGATGGATAACTTTGCCCAGATCCTTCAACGACCGCCCACCGGCGGCACATTTGCATCCAATAGCCACTCTGGAGGCACGAATCCCTTTAAGGTACAAGTAAAATTTGACATTCCCATATTTGAGGGTCAAATAGATGCAGATGCCGTAGATAGATGGTTGAATCTATTAGAAGGATATTTCTCGGTTCATGACTTTTTCGACCGGGACAAGATTATTTTTGCACTTCTCAAAGCTACCACCCATGTCAAGGACTGGTGGGAAACCTAATGTGAGAAAAAGGATGAGACATAACCCTCTCTGTTCTCAGCCGTACCCACTTGGAATTCTTTCCAAGATGCCATCAAGGAACAATACTATCCCGTGGGGAGCTATGAGGACAAGTACATGTTAGCCCCCTTATGAAATCTTTGACAGAGCAAACAAGGGGGCTAGATTAATCATGAAACCCTCAAGGAATACATTTCCCATAGAAAACACATCGTCCTTGAGGTTTCTTCATGGCTCAATCTCAAATGAAGTTTCCTTTGCTAGTTTCCTTAATGAGGTGTCTCTGCTGGTGTCAAATTGGCCAAAAACCCCCATTGCCCAAAGGTTTCCCCCTCCCTTTCTGTTGCCTTCTCTATTTCCACCATTAACCCCCTAAATCCCCTTGTAATCCTATCCCTGCCCCTGTTTTGGCCTTTCCTGCCCTTTATTGCCCTATTGTTACCCATGGCCGGCCTCAAATAGCATTAAAAATGAATAAAAATCCATACTTTCACACATTGAGCCTAGCCCCTCTTCCAATAAACCCCCGCTCATTCGCCCCCCCATATAACCCATCCTTGGAGCCTGCTGCCTGCCCCAAAGGCGCCTATACCCTAGTCTCGTTGGGTGCAATCTAAACCGTCCGTTCCCTGATGAATCAACGGCCCGGAACCGCCCCAACCAGTGGACCCCACATCGCATTATGTTTCGAAACCATCGGTATTTTCCGCACTGCTCACCCACAGAGGGCGGTATTTGTCTATGGGCCAGCGATTCCACTCAAGAGATGATGCGTGGCATCAGTACGATGGTGAAACTGCCGGCATTTCGCGCATTAATCTTCGGTACAAGACGCTCAACGGAATGGATAGGAACCATCAGATATGGAGGAACTCATCTAATAGCTGTCGTTCATCAAACCTACGCACTGCTTAACGCCCGATCATCGTACCTACTGGTCCACCGTTTTTTGTTCTCGACCGTCGATCTCTACCCCAGTTGACGGTCCAGATTTGTTTATCCTCCGTTGACCATTCCTCATCGCCCCGCCTCGCCACGTCACCTCCACATGCGCGTCCCGTACATTCCCTGTTCCCGTCACCATATCATTGTTTTCGTCATGTTTTTTAAAAGTTTCCATTTGTCTATTACATGTATTCGCTCTGTGTTTCACCATTCCTCCACCAGAGCTATTTTTATCAGTGCCGCTGCGAACTCTTCCCTCCGTTTCATCATCAGCATAGCCATGTTTGTCGTCCACACCACCTTCTTCATCCCTGTCCATGGTTTTTCTCATAGATTTGTTGTTTTGTAGGGTTTCCAACGGTAGAAGACCGCCATGGTTCTACATGGCAAAGTTGTGCAGTCAGAATTAAATTCAAGAACTGGTACTGCCGTGGGATAGTCAAAGAAAGCAGCTGGCAGGATTCGCATTAAGAAAATGGCCGTTTTCAAATGCTGGAAACCTTTCAACACCATTAAAACCCGAGCTACCCTGTCAGAAGAAAAATGGAGCGACAGAGTGTCCCGGTACAGAGCAAAAGGAAGATTAAGGCGAGCTAATGACGACCGTGAGCCTGTAACCAGAGGTTTAGAAGACAAAGCAGCAGTTTGAAGACCCCGAGGATCGATCCAAAAGATCCTGAGCACAGTAACAGGTACCATCTGGGTTTATTCATCAGCAGAATGCTTTTCCCCATCAAGTACAGGGCACCCATACAGCTCTTATTATGCAGAATGTCCCTGGAAGAATTTCCGCCCTAACTACAGTTCAAAAAACAGTCAGACATTTATGAAGTAGATCTATCAGCAGTTGTGCACCATTTTTTTATTCCCCACAAGTACAACAAAGGCACGACCACCAGAATGCATCAAAGTCATATCTGGAGTAAAGGAAAATCTGAAGAAGATCATCCCTGCATATAGAGGTGACAGACCTTAAATACTCAGTATTCAAACAGAATGGGCCTCGACCCTATTTCTCTACTCTGTGTTTAATGATACATTAAATTTTCACCTACCTTCTCAGTCGATTTTCTATTCATCATCTGCTATAAATCACAGAAGGAAACATTGTAATGGTTGTTGATGAGATATCAGGAAAAACGCAAGCATTTTTCCTCTTGAGACAAGTTCTCTATGTAATATAGTAAGACAGACTGAGATTTGATGTATTCAGGTTGAATTTTCAAGCTATGGGCTATGATGTACTTGATTGGTGTTGTTTTTAATATGACAAGCATGTTTCTTTGGATCCTGATCTAAAGCAGCTGGTGATGTTTTCATTTTTCTGTATTTTTTATTGACTTGCTTTCATTCCATTATGTTTCTTCAAGCTTGCATCAGAAGTTTGGCATAAGACTTACCCTTGATAGGTACCTTATGCTGCTGCTCTCCCATCCTTTTATGTTTTCTGCTTATATGTGTATCTGAATGTTGATTTCAATTGATTTAACCAGTCTAGTGGATGTTATTGCCTGCTATCTGATGTATGAATTAATGAAATCTATGTTTAGATGTTCTTGTTAGGATTTAGTCAGATGAGTTGAGAACATTGGGAGGTCCAGGACCCTGTCTCTGCCTCGCTAGGATCTTTCCATCTCATTAAGCCTTTCTGAGATCCCTTGTTTTACCTTCGGTTTTGTCCAAGCAGGTCTGGAGTTAAATGACCTCTGACCTGATCTATAGATAGAATTGGCTGGTTTCCCTTCACTCACACTCATTCCTTAATGTTTCATTCCATCAACCATCTTTGAGATCCAAATGCTCTAGATGACTAGCCCAACTGAAAGCTTGCACATTGAACACAAGTAAACCCTTTCTTGACTCCATTGCCCAATGGCTTTGATGTTCCCTGAGTTATCTATCTTTGTCTAGTTTCCTCTTTGCTCACCCTTGTTCTATATTGGAACCTTATTTCCTGATTCCCAACAACCAAACACAAACCAACAAACAACTCTTTGCCTATAACTAGCCTAAAATCATAACTCAGGGCTTCAAAGACATACACTTTGACTCATATAGAGAGATCCCTCTCTGGACCTAGGAGGGCTAGATCCTAAGGTCCCAAAGTGGTTCTAAGTTGTCTCATCTTTTGGTCTCTGTCAACCTGGCCAAAACATGGGAACCCCAACATAATGGCGACTCCACTGGGGACTGAGTGCATTTCACCTTAAACATTCTTAGAGGCTCAGAAACTTAGAACTCTGGTTAGGTTGACAGTTAGTCACTCCTTTCTTGAATCGACCTCCATTAGTGAATAACCACCATACTCTTAGACAGAGCCTGGAAAGGGCCAGGTAGCCTCCGGATCTCATCCTCTTTAGGAGGTGACACATCTGGTAAATGCCCTCCCAGTCAATCTCTGGTTGGAGTTTACTGTCATGAGGAGATTCCTGAAAGGTGATAGTGCCTGAGCACTGTGGTGGAAAGTGTAACCCCTTAGACATACCTTGAAACCCTCCACCTAGAGACTCCATAGTTCCTAAAGGATTAAAGACTCCACTAGTGCTCAGCAGGCCTGCTGATTGTCTTGGTTTCGTAATAGATTCCACTGGGAGACCAACCTTGAAACAACATTAACCACAAAAGGAGTAACAAGTAGGGTTAAGCTGCTTAGTTAGAAGCATAGCATTCTGGCTTTTAGGACCATTCACGCGAGAGCTTATCCCAATCCTGATCCACCTGAAATAGTTGAAAATCCAGAGAGAATCCTCAAAGGAACTCCTACATCTAAAGGACCAACTATTTCCAGTCACATTTATAGAGCTAATTCTGCACTAGAAGACCTAACAACTCTATCGCATTTTCTGCCTGACCAAGACCTACCAAAAAACTTACCTAGGGCTAGGTCATTCAGTCATCCAGACCAGCCAGGCCCTAAGCTTCACAGCACACCATCTAGCAGTGGTCAAAACACTAGGAACACTGAGACGCCTCCCTCTACACCGCTTGATATACACTTTGTTCAAAACTTGGGGCTCTCTCACCCTAGATCTGCTCAACAGGTTTCTGCTGGTCCTAATATCGCTGTCATCCAAACACCAGCTACTCAAATCAACCCTTTACCTCATCAGAATATCACCATGGCAGCTTGGTATGTGCCTCTGGTTTTACCTTAGCCTTTGTTACCCTTACCCAATGATTATCATTCAAAAATCCCACACTTTACTGAAAAAGAGTCCATAACAGCTCAGCATCATGTAGATAAAATGGAGGATTCCTTTGACTACATGGAGATTAATGACGAGTCAATCAAAATGAGAATCTTTGCCCAAAGCCTAGGAGGTGATGTAAAGAAATGGTTTAAGGGCTTACCTCTTGGTAGCATCCCAGATCTTCCTGCATTATACCAGACCTTCGTAAACAAATGGGAAACTATGGAAAACCCTCGCCAACTCCTAGCGGAATACCTGACCCTTAAAAGAAACGTAGGAGAGAGTGTCCATGATTATACCACTAGATTTAACATCATTTACAATGCTCTCCCTCCACAAATGAAACCTCCACAAGGGATGGCCTTAGCAAAATACCCTGATGGGTTTGATGCTGATATGGCCTATGAGCTTAGAGATAAAGAATACACCACATTGGAAGATATGCAGAAAGGGGCTATAAACATAGAAGCCAATTTGATTGAAAAAAGAGCAAGACTGAGGTCTGAGAGGAGGGTAACCTATAGGGATGACAATGTAGCCTCCACATCTGATCCAAACTACGACAAGTTGTCTAAAAACTTGGAGGAGCTACAACAAATGATGAAGAAAATGGTTGTCATAGTTAACAATCAAAACAGAAGCTAGAACCAAAATCAGAACCAAAACTTTAGAAGGAACAACAATGCTCCCAACAGGCAAAAATAATCAGATCAACAAGTTATTCCCCCATTCCAAAACTTTTTAGATGAGGATGAGGGAATTATAGAAGAATCTGAAGGGAATGCAATTAACATGTTTGAAACTAAAGACTCAGTACTTAAATGTGATTCAGGAGAAGATCAACCCTCACCATCATATTGGGATGAGGAATGGTTAGAAACTGAAGATTACAGATTAGGATTTGAAAATGCCATGTTACAGGTCAGGGAACAATACAAACTTAGGAGTAAGAAAAGCCAAGATACTTCCAAAGTCAAAACTCCTGAGGTAACCATCAAGAAAAGACCTGACAAATCTTCTAAAGTGACTACTGCAAGTAGCAAAACAGCAGCTGAAAGTTCTGCGAATAACAAAGAGAAAGACAACCAAAGCACTGAAAAACGAAGTCAACCAACCAGCAGTACTAGCACTTCAGTTAGTACTCCTAAAACAATTGTTCCCAACCCTGTACATAGTGAGGAATCACAAACCGATATAGCTACTAAGGCAGTAGCAAATAAAACTGAATTAAGTGTTACAAAGGTCCTGTCCACTTTCAATTTAGAGAGTGAGATTGCAAAAATCAAAATCTCCGTACCATTATCTGAGCTGGCCACTCAGGATGTATATAAAGGCCAAATCTTGAAAGCATTGAATCTGGGGGAAATAAATGATTCTGTAAATCTGAATGATGATCAACCAACCCTACTCTTTGGTCCTAAAATTGAGGGAAAGTTTCAGGAGGGGATAGTTCCACCTTTCTATGTCAGTCTCAACATTCATGACAAGATCCTTCATAATGCTATGCATGACTCTGGTGCATCACACAATCTAATGCCTAAAGTAGTGATGGAAAGGTTAGGGCTAGAAATCACCAGACCCTACAAAGACTTATACTCATTCGACTCTAGTAGAGTAAAATGCTTAGGCCTGATCAAAGATTTGTGTGTGAGCTTGACCCAGATTCCTGCCAAATGTATGGTCATGGATGTGGTGGTGGCAGATGTGCCACCTAAGTACGGCATGTTACTATCTCGTTCATGGGGAGCCAAGCTGCAGGGAACAATGTAGATGGATGGCTCTTATGCCACTATCCCTATGTTTGGCCAACATAGAAGACTGTATAGAGAATCCCAGATGAAATTACTAGTCAATAACCCTGAGAAGCCTGAGAATTCACCATTGTACTCTGTTCACACAGACCTGGATTATTTCATCCTCTATAACGACCAATCCTTGGGAGAGTCAGAATCTGGAAACATGGGTACAAACGTAGAGGCTGAAAGCACAGACCTGAACATCATGGATACCTTGGAAGAAATTGAAGAAGAAAACAGTAGTGAAACCTGTAGAATATGCGGTGGGAACCTAACTCAGAACGAGCCAGAAACACAATACAGTTAGTCTATTAGTCACACCCTTCAAACCAATACACCACGCGGAGAACAAGACGACCCACAGCCTAGTAGAGAGCCCATAACGCAACATAGTGGCGAACCCCTGTGGGAGATGAATTTCGATGGGTCCTGTACCAGAAACAATGCTGGGGCAGGGGTGTGGCTGCATAACACTGGAAATGATCACGCAGAGAGCCACACTGTCAATCTGCACTTCAAATGCACCAATAATATTGCAGAATACGAAGCTCTCATCCTTGGCCTAAATCTGCTGAAAAAGTTAGGGGACCGTAGGATAACTGTGCATGGAGATTCTGAGCTAGTGATCAAACAAGTGAATGGTGAGTATTCATCAAAACACCCCAGGCTTAGGGCATACAGGAATGACACTCTGGATTTGCTAAAAACGTTTGTTGAATATGAATTAGTGTTTGTTCCTAGGGGTCAAAATGCGGTTGCGAATGGATTAGCGTGTCTAGCTAGTTCATATCCTAAAACCCCAGCTGACCAACGAATCGTCATTCAGACCAAATTCAGACCTGCAGTACCAAACAATGAAAAATATTGGTAGGTCTTTGAAGGAGATAAACAGATCGAAGATTTCCTGGTGGGCAGGAATGAGTTCGAATTTTCTGATTTAGACTCAATTTCTGATGACAGCTTCCCAAGTGAGGATTCCCCAGATGAACACGAAACACCCTGTAACATAGAAATAAATTATTTTTCTGAGAAAACTGGAAATCCAGCCAAAAACTATGAAAACGCAGAGATCGAAGAGGTAGAAGTGTTGCAGGCCAAAGACAAGAATATACCCAGAGGCCTGGCACCCTTGGAGGACCTTTTTGACTTTGATGATGTAGCAAAGAGGCCCACAATAGAGCATGCAGATGCAGATGTGGAAGAATGCAACATAGGCACTGAAGACAAGCCCAAAATGATTAAACTGGCTAAGTCTATACCTGCAAACATGAAGAAGAAATACATTGAGCTGTTTAAAGAATTCATTGATGTGTTTGCATGGAGCTATGAAGACTTAAAGGCCTATGACACCAACATTATACAACACAAAATACCCTTGAAAGAAAATCAGAAGCCTTTCAGACAAAAAATTCGTAGAATCAATCCAAAAAAATTGCCTGCAGTAGAGAAAGAAATTAAAAATATGTATGAAGCAGGCATTATAGTCCCTGTAAGGTTCTTTGATTGGGTGTCAAACTTAGTGGCTGTAAGGAAGAAAACGGGGGAGATCAGATTATGCATAGACTTTAGAAACCTCAACAGAGCCTCCCTGAAAGACAACTACCCCTTGCCTAGAATGGAGCACATCTTACAGAAGGTAGTGGGCTCTAAAAGAATCTCCCTACTTGATGGTTTTTCAGGCTATAACCAAATACTGGTACTCCCAGAAGATCAACTCAAAACAACATTTACCACTCCATGGGGCACCTTCATGTATGTGAAAATGCCCTTTGGACTGATGAATGCTGGCGCCACCTTCCAGAGAGCGATGGACATAGCTTTCTAAGAAGAGATAGGACACTTCTTAGTTATCTATTTAGATGACTTGACTTTTTTTTCCAAAACCGAAGAAGAACATCTCAAACATCTGAGGAAAGTTTTTGAAAAATTTAGAAGGTATGGTCTGTCCCTGAACCCTAAGAAAACTGTTTTTGGGCTGCAAGAAGGTAAACTTCATGGTCACATCATATCTGAGAAAGGGATAAGGATAGACCCACAGAGAGTTGAGGGAATAATCCAAATCACACACCCAAGAAACATCAAGGAGTTACAGTCCTTCATTGGGAAGATCAACTTCCTTAGGAGGTTCATTCCAAACCTTGCTGAGCACCTTAGAAAAATGACTGAAATGCTAAAGAAAGGTGTAGGAGTTAAGTGGACTGTTGAAGCCAAGAAATATTTTGAGTCAGTAAAACTTGCACTCACTCGGGCCCCTGTCCTTATCAGCCCTGACTTCTCAAAAGATTTTCTGATCTTTTCATTTGCTTCCCAACACACAATAGCTGCAGTTTTGCTGTAGAAAAATTTAGAAGGCAATGAACAGCCTATAGCTTTCTTCAGTAAAGCCTTAAGAGATGCACCCTTAAAGTATAACATCATGGAAAAACAGGCCTATGCCCTGATTAAGGCCTTAAAGGACTTTAGGGTGTACATTCTTCATTCTCACACTGTTGCCTATGTGCCGAATATAGTGGTCAAAGATATCTTGTCCCAGGACCCTGATGGGAAAAGGGGCAAATGGATTGCTACCATCTTAGAATACGACCTTGAAATAAAACCCACCAAGCTGATTAAAGGTCAAGGCCTGGCCCAGTTAATGGTAGAATCAAACTTGCAGGCACTTGATATTAATATGATAAATGCCTCAGATGAGCAGGAAGGATTGCCCCATCCAACTGTTGAGGAGCAGTTTCGAAACTCTCCTTGGTACACTGATATCCTTTACGTGCTCACCAACCTCAATGCCCCCCGAGAACTGTCCAAAACTAAGGCCAGATTCATAAAACTCAAAGCTAGAAATTACTGCATCCTGAATGAGAATTTATACTGGAAGAATCCAAATGGCCTATTGCTAAAATGTTTGTCTGAAATTGAAGCTGAAAACGTTAAACAAGAGTTTCATGCTGGGGAGTGTCGAGGCCACCTGAGTTGGAAAGCCACTGCAAATAAGATACTAAGGGCTGGTTATTATTGGCCTTCACTGTTTAATGATGTCCATAAGATGATAACCACTTGCCACAAATGTCAGATCTTTGAAGGTAAAAGAAAACTCCCCCCCCTTCCCCTACAACCCATCACTGTTGAAGGTCCCTTTCTGCAATGGGGTCTAGACTTTATAGGGGAAATTCATCCCTCTTCTTCTGGACAACACAAGTGGATCCTGACTGCCACAGATTACTTCACTAAATGGATAGAAGCCATACCCACTAGGAATGCCACTGACTCTGTCATCATTAGGTTCTTGGAAGACTTCATCCTATCTCGGTTTGGTTGTCCAAGGAAAATAATCACTGAAAATGATGCTGCTTTCGGATCCAAAAGAATGGTTTATTTCTGTCATAGGTACGGAATAGCACTTGGGCATTCAACTGCCTATTACCCCTAGGGTAATGGCCTAGCTGAATCATCAAATAAAATCCTGGTTACAATTATCAAGAAGCTGCTGGAAGAGAAAAAAAAGTCCTGGCAAAAAAAGTTGGTGCATGCTTTGTGGGCTGACAGGCTCACTACAAAAAAATCTATTGGCCTGTCACCTTTCCAGCTGGTTTATGGGACTGAAGCAGTTTTCCCTACAAGTCTTGGAGTTCCAGTGATCAAACTTGTCCAGGAGATCCAATCAGAGGAGGATAGCATGATAAGGAGAATAAATGAGATGATCCATCTTCAGCAAACAAGGGATCAGGTCTACAGTAGAGCATTGAAAGTTCAGCAAAACATAAAAATGCTATTTGACAAGCAAACCAAAGCTGTTGACTTCAAAATTGGTGACAAGGTTCTGAAATGGGATTCAAGAAGAGAGGACAAAGGCAAACATGGCAAGTTTGACAGCTTGTGGCAAGGTCCATTTGTCATCCAGGCCACTGTGGGTCCTAATGCATTTTTCTTGCAAGAACTTGATGGTACAGAGATGTTTGGGGGTCCTGTCAATGGCAAGATGCTCAAACACTATTTCTGCTGATTTTACATTTCCAGCTCCATTTCCATTGTACATACCATTGCAGTTCTAATTTCAAGAAAATAAAGGAAATGTTCCAAAAACAGAAAGAAAGGGAGGTTCAGACATGCTCAAAACATGAACCTCTGAAATGCAAAAGAATGGCTCAAACATGGTCAAAATATGAGCCAAAAGAGCAGAATAGCTGGTCCTAATGTGCTAAAAATCTGGACCAGCAGTAAAAAAGAAGAATCAGCTCTAATATGCCCAAAACCAGAGCTGAAATCAAAGGAAGGGTGACTCTAATATGCTCAAAATCTGAGTCACAAATAGAAAAGGATACTTGAAAACTGCAGATTTCATGCCTTCACAGTTTTGTCTTCAGTTTTCCACAGGTTCTCACTCCAGCAAGTCAGACAGGTTAATCCTGGCTTGGCTGTTTTTCAATTTTCTGTTTTAGAATGTAGGAGAAGAAATCTGCTGGACAGTTTAATCCCAGCAGATGTTAGATTAGGTAGAGAAGCATATGAGGCCAACAGTCTAATCTAGCCTCATGGAGAAATAAGGATAGATTTAGAATAGGGTGTTTCTTGTTTGCAAATAAAATGTAAAGGGTCTACTAGCTCAAATGCGCCCTGAAAGAAGAAAGTGCTAGGATTGTAGTGTGGGTAGGTAGTTTGATTGAGAAAAATGTTCCTGCTAATGTAACATGTTCATACTGTGGCAGCTGATCAAAGAAAGGGATGTGCTAGGCAGCAGGCAACTGGCCTACTCCAAAGATCAAATCTGCTTTCTTGCCTCCCTCAAGAAGAAGCCATCCCCATGTGGAGCCACTGTTAGCCCCCTTATGAAATCTTTGACAGAGCAAACAAGGGGGCTAGATTAATCATGAAACCCTCAAGGAATTCATTTCCCATAGAAAACACATCATCCTTGAGGTTTCTTCATGGCTCAATCTCAAATGAAGTTTCCTTTGCTAGTTTCCATAATGAGGTGTCTCTACTGGTGTCAAATTGGCCAAAAACCCCCATTGCCCAAAGGTTTCCCCCTCCATTTCTGTTCCCTTCTCTATTTCCACCATTAACCCCCTAAATCCCCTTGTAATCCTATCCCTGCCCCTGTTTTGGCCTTTCCTGCCCTTTATTTCCCTATCGTTACCCATGGCCGGCCTCAAATAGCATTAAAAATGAATAAAAATCCATACTTTCACACATTGAGCCTAGCCCCTCTTCCGATAAACCCCCACTCCTTCGCCCCCCCATATAACCCATCCTTGGAGCCTCCCACCTGCCCCAAAGGCGCCTATACCCTAGTCTCATTGGGCGCAATCTAAACCGTCCGTTCCCTGATGAATCAACGGCCCAGAACCGCCCCAACTAGTGGACCCTGCACCGCATAATGTTTTGAAACCACCGGTATTTTCCGCACCGCTCACCTGCAGAGGGCGGTATTAGTCTATGGGCCAGCGATTCCACTCAAGAGATGATGCGTGGCATAAGTACGATGGCGAAACCGCCCGCATTTCCCGCATTAATCTTCGGTACAAGACGCTCAGCGGAATGGATAGGAACCGTCAGATCTGGAGGAAATCATCTAACGGCTGTCGTTCATCAAAACTACGCACTGCTTAACGCCCGATCATCGTAACTGCTGGTCCACCATCTGTTGTTCCCGATCGTCGATCTCTGCCCCGGTTGACGGTCCATATTTGTTTATCCTCCGTTGACCATTCCTCGTTGCCCCGCCTTGCCACGTCACCTCTTATGCCACTATCCCTATGTTTGGCCAACTTAGAAGACTGTATAGAGAATCCCAGATGAAATTCCTAGTCAGTAGCCCTGAGAAGCCTGAGAATTCACCATTTTACTCTGTTCACACAGACCTGGATTCTTTCATCCTCTATAACAACCAATCCTTGGGAGAGTCAAAATCTGGAAACATGGGTACAAATGTAGAGGCTGAAAGCACAGACCTGAACATCATGGCTACCATGGAAGAAATTGAAGAAGAAAACAGTAGTGAAACCTATAGAATATGCGGTGGGAGCCTAACTCAGAACGAGCCAGAAACACAATACAGTCAGTCTATTAGTCACACCCTTCAAACCGATACACCACGTGGAGAACAAGACGACCCACAGCCTAGTACAGATCCCATAACGCAACATAATGGCGAACCCCTGTGGGAGATGAATTTCGATGGGTCCTGTACCAGAAACAATGCTGGGGCAGGGGTGTGGCTGCGTAACACTGGAAATGATCACGTAGAGAGCCACACTGTCAATCTGCACTTCAAATGCACCAATAATATTGCAGAATATGAAGCTCTCATCCTTCGCCTAAATCTGCTGAAAAAGTTAGGGGCCCGTAGGATAACTGTGCATGGAGATTCTGAGCTAGTGATCAAACAAGCGAATGGCGAGTATTCAGCAAAACACCCCAGGCTTAGGGCATACAGGAATGACACTCTAGATTTGATAAAAACGTTTGTTGAATATGAATTAGTGTTTGTTCCTAGGGGTCAAAATGCGGTTGCGAATGGATTAGCGTGTCTAGCTAGTTCATATCCTAAAATCCCAGCTGACCAACGAATCGTCATTCAGACCAAATTCAGACCTGCAGTGCCAAACAATGAAAAATATTGGCAGGTCTTTGAAGGAGATAAACAGATCGAAGATTTCCTGGTGGGCAGGAATGAGTTCGAATTTTCTGATTTAGACTCAATTTCTGATGACAGCTGCCCAAGTGAGGATTCCCCAGATGAAAACGAAACACCCTGTAACATAGAAATAAATTATTTTTCCGAGCAAACTGGAAATCCAGCCAAAAACTATGAAAACACAGATATCGAAGAGGTAGAAGTGCTGCAGGCCAAAGACAAGAATATACCCAGAGGCCTAGCACCCTTGGAGGACATTTTTGACTTTGATGATGTAGCAAAGAGGCCCACAATAGAGCATGCAGATGCAGATGTGGAAGAATGCAACATAGGCACTGAAGACAAGCCCAAAATGATTAAAATGGCTAAGTCTATACCTGCAAACATGAAGAAGAAATACATTGTGCTGTTTAAAGAATTCATTGATGTGTTTGCATGGAGCTATGAAGACTTAAAGGCCTATGACACCAACATTATACAACACAAAATACCCTTGAAAGAAAATCAGAAGCCTTTCAGAAAAAAACTTCGTAGAATCAATCCAAAACAATTGCCTGCAGTAGAGAAGGAAATTAAAAATATGTATGAAGCAGGCATTATAGTCCCTGTAAGGTTCTCTGATTGGGTGTCAAACTTAGTGGCTGTAAGGAAGAAAACGAGGGAGATCAGATTATGCATAGACTTTAGAAACCTCAACAGAGCCTCCCTGAAAGACAACTACCCCTTGCCTAGAATGGAGCACATCTTACAGAAGGTAGTGGGCTCTAAAAGAATCTCCCTACTTGATGGTTTTTCAGGCTATAAACAAATACTGGTACTCCCAGAAGATCAACTCAAAACAACATTTACCACTCCATGGGGCACCTTCATGTATGTGAAAATGCCCTTTGGACTGATGAATGCTGGTGCCACCTTCCAGAGAGCGATGGAAATAGATTTCTTAGAAGAGATAGGACACTTCATAGTTATCTATTTAGATGTCTTGACCTTTTTTTCCAAAACCGAAGAAGAACATCTCAAACATCTGAGGAAAGTTTTTGAAAAATGTAGAAGGTATGGTCTGTCCCTGAACCCTAAGAAAACTGTTTTTGGGCTGCAAGAAGGTAAACTTCTTGGTCACATCATATCTGAGAAAGGGATCAGGATAGACCCACAGAGAGTTGAGGGAATACTCCAAATCACACACCCAAGAAACATCAAGGAGTTACAGTCCTTCATTGGGAAGATCAACTTCCTTAGGAGGTTCATTCCAAACATTGCTGAGCACCTTAGAAAAATGACTGCAATGCTGAAGAAAGGTGCAGGAGTTAAGTGGACTGTTGAAGCCAAGAAATATTTTGAGTCAGTAAAACTTTCACTCACTCGGGCCCCTGTCCTTATCAGCCCTGACTTCTCAAAAGATTTTCTGATCTTTTCATTTGCTTCCCAACACACAATAGCTGCAGTTTTTCTGCAGAAAAATTTAGAAGGCAATGAATAGCCTATAGCTTTCTTCAGTAAAGCCTTAAGAGATGCACCCTTAAAGTACAACATCATGGAAAAACAGGCCTATGCCCTGATTAAGGCCTTAAAGGACTTTAGGGTGTACATTCTTCATTCTCACACCGTTGCCTATGTGCCGAATATAGTGGTCAAAGATATCTTGTCCCAGGACCCTAATGGGAAAAGGGGAAAATCATTGCTACCATCTTAGAATACAACCTTGAAATAAAACCCACCAAGCTGATTAAAGGTCAAGGCCTGGCCCAGTTAATGGTAGAATCAAACTTGCAGGCACTTGATATTAATATGATAAATGCCTCAAATGAGCAGGAAGGATTGCCCCATCCAACTGTTGAGGAGCAGTTTCAAAACTCTCCTTGGTACACTGATATCCTTTACGTGCTCACCAACCTTACTGCCCCCCGAGAACTGTCCAAAACTAAGGCCAGATTCATAAAAATCAAAGCTAGAAATTATTGCATCCTGAATGAGAACTTATACTGGAAGAATCCAAATGGCCTATTGCTAAAATGTTTGTCTGAAACTGAAGCTGAAAACGTTAAACAGGAGTTTCATGCTGGGGAGTGTGGAGGCCACCTGAGTTGGAAAGCCACTGCAAATAAGATACTCAGGGCTGGTTATTATTGGCCTACACTGTTCAATGATGTCCATAAGATGATAACCACTTGCAACAAATTTTAGATCTTTGAAGGTAAAAGAAAACTCCTCCCCCTTCCCCTACAACCCATCACTGTTGAAGATCCCTTTCTGCAATGGGGTGTAGACTTTATAGGGGAAATTCATCCCTCTTCTTCTGGACAACACAAGTGGATCCTGACTGCCACATATTACTTCACTAAATGGATAGAAGCCATACCCACTAGGAATGCCACTGACTCTGTCATCAATAGGTTCCTAGAAGACTTCATCCTATCTCGGTTTGGCTGTCCAAGGAAAATAATCACTGATAATGCTGCTGCTTTCGGATCCAAAAGAATGGTTGATTTATGTCACAGGTACGGAATAGCACTTGGGCATTCAACTGCCTATTACCCCCAGGGTAATGGCCTAGTTGAATCATCAAATAAAATCCTGGTTACAATTATCAAGAAGCTGCTGGAAGAGAACAAAAAGTCATGGCACAAAAAGTTGGTGCATGCTTTGTGGGCTGACAGGCTCACTACAAAAAAATCTATTGGCCTGTCACCTTTCCAGCTGGTTTATGAGACTGAAGCAGTTTTCCCTACAAGTCTTGGAGTTCCAGTGATCAAACTTTTCCAGGAGATCCAATCAGAGGAGGATAGCATGATAAGGAGAATAAATGAGACGATCCATCTTCAGCAAACAAGGGATCAGGTCTACAGCAGAGCATTGAAAGTTCAGCAAAACATAAAAATGCTATTTGACAAGCGAACCAAAGCTGCTGACTTCAAAATTGGTGACAAGGTTCTGAATTGGGATTCAAGAAGAGAGGACAAAGGCAAACATGGCAAGTTCGACAGCTTGTGGCAAGGTCCATTTGTCATCCAGGCCACTGTGGGTCCTAATGCATTTTTCTTGCAAGAACTTGATGGTACAGAGCTGTTTGGGGGTCCTGTCAATGGCAGGATGCTCAAACACTACTTCTGCTGATTTTACATTTCCAGCTCCATTTCCATTGTACATACCATTGCAGTTCTACTTTCAAGAAAATAAAGGAAATGTTCCAAAAACAAAAAGAAGGGGAGGTTCAGACATGCTCAAAACATGAACCTCTGAAATGCAAAAGAATGGCTCAAACATGGTCAAAATCTGAGCCAAAAGAGCAGAATAGCTGGTCCTAATGTGCTAAAAATCTGGACCAGCAGTAAAAAAGAAGAATCAGCTCTAATATGCCCAAAACCAGAGCTGAAATCAAAGGAAGGGTGACTCTAATATGCTCAAAATCTGAGTCACAAATAGAAAAGGATACTTCAAAACTGCAGATTTCATGCCTTCACAGTTTTGTCTTCAGTTTTCCATAGGTTCTCACTCCAGCAAGTCAGACAGTTTAATCCTGGCTTGGCTGTTTTTCAATTTTCTGTTTTAGAATGTAGGAGAAGAAATCTGCTGGACAGTTTAATCCCAGCAGATGTTAGATTAGGTAGAGAAGCATATGAGGCCAACAGTCTAATCTGGCCTCATGGAGAAATAAGGATAGATTTAGAATAGGTTGTTTCTTGTTTGCAAATAAAATGTAAAGGGTATGCTAGCTCAAATGCACCCTGAAAGAAGAAAGTGCTAGGATTGTAGTGTGGGTAGGTAGTTTGATTGAGAAAAATGTTCCTGCTAATGTAACATGTTCATACTGTGGCAGCTGATCAAAGAAAGGGATGTGCTGGGCAGCAGGAAACTAGCCTACTCCAAAGATCAAATCTGGTTTCTTGCCTCCCTCAAGAAGAAGCCATCCCCATGTGAAGCCACTGTTAGCCCCCTTATGAAATCTTTGACAGAGCAAACAAGGGGGCTAGATTAATCATGAAACCCTCAAGGAATGCATTTCCCACAGAAATCACATCATCCTTGAGGTTTCTTCATGGCTCAATCTCAAATGAAGTTTCCTTTGCTAGTTTCCATAATGAGGTGTCTCTGCTGGTGTCAAATTGGCCAAAAACCCCCATTGCCCAAAGGTTTCCCCCTCCCTTTCTGTTCCCTTCTCTATTTCCACCATTAACCCCCTAAATCCCCTTGTAATCCTATCCCTGCCCCTGTTTTGGCCTTTCCTGCCTTTTATTTCCCTATCATTACCCATGGCCGGCCTCAAATAGCATTAGAAATGAATAAAAATCCATACTTTCACACATTGAGCCTAGCCCCTCTTCCGATAAACCCCCGCTCATTCACCCCCCCATATAACCCATCCTTGGAGCCTCCCACCTGCCCCAAAGGCGCCTATACCCTAGTCTCGTTGGGCGCAATCTAAACCGTCCGTTACCCGATGAATAAACGGCCCGGAACCGCCCCAACCAGTGGACCCCACACCGCATTATGTTTCAAAACCACCGGTATTTTCCGCACCGCTCACCCGCAGAGGACGGTATTCATCTATGGGCCAACGATTCCACTCAAGATATGATGCGTGGCATCAGTACGATGGCGAAACCGCCCACATTTCACACATTAATCTTCGGTACAAGACGCTTAGCGGAATGGATAGGAACCGTCAGATTTGGAGGAACTCATCTAATAGCTGTCGTTCATCAAACCTACGCACTGCTTAACGCCCGATCATCGTACCTGCTGGTCCACCGTCTGTTGTTCCCGACCGTCGATCTCTGCCTCAGTTGACGGTCTAGATTTGTTTATCCTCCGTTGACCGTTCCTCGTCACCCTGCCTCGCCACATCACCTCCACATGCACGTCCCGTACATTCCCCGTTTCCGTCACCATATCATTGTTTTCGTCGTGTTTTTTAAAAGTTTCCATTCGTCTATTACATGTATTTCCTCTGTGTTTCACCATTCCTCCACCAGAGCTATTTTTATCAGTGCCGCTGCGAACTCTTCCCTTCGTTTCATCGTCAGCATAGCCATGTTCGTCGTCCGCACCACCTTCTTCATCCCTGTCCATGGTTTTTCTCACAGGTTTGTTGTTTTGCAAGGTTTCCAATGGTAGAAGACCGCCATGGTTCTACATGGAAAAGCTGTGCAGTCAGAATTAAATTCAAGAACTGGTACTGCCGTGGGATAGTCAAATAAAGCGGCTGGCAGGATTTGCTTTAAGAAAATGGCCATTTTCAAATGCTGGAAACCTTTCAACGCCATTAAAACCCGAGCTACCCTGTCAGAAGAAAAATGGAGCAGAAGAGTGTCTCGGTACAGAGCAAAAGGAAGATTAAGGCGAGCTAATGATGACCGTGAGCCTGTAACCAGAGGTTTAGAAGACAAAGAAGTAGTTTGAAGACCCCGAGGATCGATCCAAAAGATCCTGAGCACAGTAACAGGTACCATCTGGGTTTATTCATCAGCATAATGCTTTTCCCCATCAAGTACAGGGCACCCATATAGCTCTTATTATGCAGAATGTCCCTGGAAGAATTTCCTCCCTAACTACAGTTCAAAAAACAGTCAGACATTTATGAAGCAGATCTATCAGCAGTTGTGCACCATTTGTTTATTCCCCACAAGTACAACAAAGGCACGACCACCATAATGCATCAAAGTCATATCTGGAGTAAAGGAAAATCTGAAGAAGATCATCCCTACATATAGAGGTGACAGACCTTAAATACTCAGTATTCAAACAGAATGGGCCTCGGCCCTATTTCTCTACTCTGTGTTTAATGATACATTAAATTTTCACCTACCTTCTCAGTCGATTTTCTATTCATCATCTGCTATAAAGCATAGAAGGAAACATTGTAATGGTTGTTGATGAGATATCAGGAAAAACGCAAGCATTTTTCCTCTTGAGACAAGTTCTCTGTGTAATATAGTAAGATAGACTGAGATTTGATGTATTCAGGTTGAATGTTCAAGCTATGGGCTATGATGTACCTGATTGGTGTTGTTTTTAATATGAAAAGCATGTTTCTTTGGATCCTGATCTAAAGCAGCTGGTGATGTTTTCCTTTTTCTGTATTTGTGTTTGACTTGCTTTCATTCCATTATGTTTCTTCAAGCTTGCATCAGAAGTTTGGCATAATACTTACCCTTGATAGGTACCTTATGCTGCTGCTCTCCCAACCTTTTATGTTTTCTGCTTATATGTGTATCTGAATGTTGATTTCAATTGATTTAACCAGTGTAGTGGATGTTATTGCCTGCTCTCTGATGTATGAATTAATGAAATCCGTGTTTAGATGTTATTGTTAGGATTTAGTCAGATGAGTTGAGAACACTGGGAGGTCCAGGACCCTGTCTCTGCCTCGCTAGGATCTTTCCATCTTGTTAAGCCTTTCTGAGATCCCTTGTTTTACCTTCGGTTTTGTCCAAGCAGGTCTGGAGTTAAATGATCTTTGACCTGATCTATAGATAGAACTGGCTATTTTCCCTTCACTCACTCTTAGTCCTTAATGTTTCATTCCATCAACCATTTTTGAGATCCAAATGCTCTAGATGACTAGCCCAACTGAAAGCTTGCACATTGAACACAAGTAAACCCTTTCTTGACTCCATTGCCCAATGGCTTTGATGCTCCCTGAGTTATCTATCTTTGTCTAGTTTCCTCTTTGCTCACCCTTGTTCTATATTGGAACCTTCTTTCCTGATTCCCAACAACCAAACACAAACCAACAAACAACTCTGTGCCTATAACTAGCCTAAAATCATAACTTAGGGCTTCAAAGACATACCTTTGACTCATATAGAGAGATATCTCTCTGGACCTAGGAGGGCTAGATCCTAAGGTCCCAAAGTGGTTCTATGTTGTCTCATCTTTTGGTCTCTGTCAACCTGGCTAAAACATGGGAACCCCAACAACACATACAATGGACCACGCTACGGCAACAAAGGGATCAAGATGTGCATGAGCTGACGAATCTGTTCCATACCCTACACATAAAGTTGGGTATCAAAGATTCAAAGAAACATTTGGTGCTAAAGTATCGCGGTTTTCTGCACAGATACATTCAGGAGGAAATGGAGTTCCTCAAAATCTCCTCACTTGGTATGGCATACCGGTATGCTGCCAAGATTGAGAAGAAATTCAAATAGAAGAAGTGAGACTTTGGTTCTACGAATCAAAAGCAAGGGAGAGGTGCCCCCAAACCGCAAACTAAAGGACAAAGCCAAGGCATGGCGACCCAAGACAACCTGCCGAAGCCACAATAAAAGAACAACACCGCGAAGCCAAAGAAGGACATAGGAAAGTGGTGTGAGTTCCATAAGAGCTCCACTCACAAAACAAGTGAGTGTCGGGCCAAGCAGTCGCTGGTGACCGAGATGAGAGCTTCTAAATCAGATGCATGCTCTGACTCTGAATCAGAACCTGAAAAGGGGAATGATAAAGGGAAGCAGATTATTGATTCAAAGCCCAATGCCACTACTGCCACTACGAAGATCCAGAAGGAGGAACCAGAAGAACCAGAGGAGGTAGAGCGTCTCTTCCACTCCCAGATGTGGGTAAAGGGTTCCCTGCTATAGTTCATTGTCGAAAATGGGAGCCAAAAGAACCTCATTTAAGTAGATGTCGTGAAGCAGTTGGGCTTTCCGAACACAGCGCACCCACAACCATACACCATCAGGTGGCTTCACCAAGGATGGGATCTTCGCATCAACCAACAGTGCCACCTTCCCTATAACATCAAGCCCTTCATGGATGAGGTATTGTGTGACATTGCTCCTATTGATGTTTTTGATGTATTATTAGGCCAACAATACTTTTGGAAGCGACATGCTGTGTATGAGTCCCGACCTCGTGCTGTTATTGTTACTTTGGGAAATAAGTTGTATAGGATACCAGAGGTACCACTACCTCCCACTATCTCTTTGGTTACTGCAAAACAATGTAGTAAGCTCATTTACCAAACTAGGAAATTTGTTTTCCTGATGATCCGCCCCAGGGAAAGAAGAAGATTGTGGCCACGACCTCCAGACATGGCTCCTCTGCATGACAAAAACAAATGGACAAGGTTGTGGAGGAGTACGAGGACATATTCACCTCACCCACAGGGTTGTCTCTACACTGTCAGATCAAACACCCCATTGATCTAACCCTAGGTGCACTGTTACCCAATGGACCGATCTATAGGTGCTATGTTCTATAGAATGATGAAATCAAGAGGCAGATTCAAGAGTTGCTACAGAAAGGTCACATCTGGCCAATTTCATCGCCCTGTGGGAGCCCAATCGTGTTGGTACAGAAGAAGGATGGGACTTGGAGACTCTGTATTGACTATCGGGCGCTGAACACGATCAATGTTCAGAATAGGTACCTGATCCCATGGATTGATGAACTTTTGGACCAACTCGAAGGGGAAAAATATTTCAGCAATATCGACTTGAAGTCTGGGTATCACCTGGTACCAAACGAACCCTCTGATATGTGGAAGACTACCTTCAAAGCATGGGAGGGCCTTTTCGAATGGCTCGTCATGCCTTTAAAGTTGACGAATGCTCCCGAAACCTTCATGAGGTTGATGGATGACATCTTGCGTCCATTCACCAACTCATTTGTAGTGGTGTACTTGGATGACATTTTGATCTTCATCCAGACTTGGGAAGAGCACCTCCACCACATCCGAGAAGTCCTCCAAACACTACGGCAACACAAGTTGTGTGCCAATTTGGAGAAGTGCACTTTTGGCATGACGTAGGTTCAATATCTTGGATACATTATTGTTGAAAGGGGTGCATGTGGATCCAGCCAAGATCCAAGTCATTTAGGATTGGCTAGCCCCAACCACTCTAACAGAGCTTCACAACTTTTTGGGTCTTGCTAATTTCTACTACAGGTTTGTGTTGGGATTCTCTCATATCACTTGGCCCATGAGTCAAGTCACCAAGGGAGGAGCGAAAGCAAAATTATTTTGGTCGGAATCTTAACATAAGGCGTTCGTAGAATTGAAACATCACCTCTGTTTTTCCCCAGTGCTCACATTACTAGACTTGCAACAACCATTTGAGATCGAGAAACATGCCTCTGACTATGCTATTGGGGAAATTATTACTCAATAGGGGCATCCAGTGGCATATCACAGTGAGACATTGTCTGACACAGTTTGCAAGTATCCCAATTATGACAAAGAAATGTATTCCATTGTGCAGGCTTTTCGACAATGGAAGCATTACATTTTGTGGAAGGACCACTGACCCCTGCAGTTCATACAGACACAAGGGAAGTTGTAGAACGATTGCCATTAGAAGTGATCCACATATCTGCAACAATTTCATTTGAACATCAAGTATAAGAAGGGTAGCACCAATAATGTGGCTGACTGCCTCAGCCAACCACCGATCGTGGTCATAACCACAATTCTCAACTCTTGTGGGCACGATACTTCTGATTGGCTGCTTCTCTACAAGAGCGATCCAAAATTCAGCCACACATACAAGGCACTCTTGGGGGGTACGCAAGTTCCAAATTTTCACCTCCAAGATGCACTTTTATGTCACCTGGGACACATTTTTGTTCCTTCAAGTGAGTGTGCCAAGATGATATGGGAAGCACACTACACTCGAGTCGCTGGGCATTTTGGGGTCAAGAAAACAATGGCAGTACTACAAGAGTATTTCTATGGGCTGAACCTTCGACAGGATGTCGGGACGTACATCAGATCTTGCACTTCTTATGCCATTGCCAAACTGACCATCAAGAAGCAAGGGCTCTATACTCCGCTACCTACCCCTAATCAACCTTGGGAATCCATATCCATGGATTACATGGCAGGCCTTCCTTCTATTAAGCATGGAAACGACTGTGTTTTCGTGGTCGTCGACAGATTCTAAAAGATGGCCATTATGGCAGCTTGCAAGAAGAATATCACAGCAGAAGCCACTGCTAAAATATTCTTTGAACGAGTGTGGGATCACTTTGGGATCCCACAGTCTATCATATCAGATCACCACAACAGGTTCCTTAGCAAAATTTTGTCTAGCCTTTGGTCAATGTTGGACACCAAGCTCACCAATTCCACAGCTTTCCATCCCCAAACTAATGGCGAGATAGAGGTCGTCAAGAGGATGATTGTACACATTCTGTGCATGTACAATTCAAAACATCCATGCACATGGGATGAGAGCCTCCCCTATGTACAACACAATTATAACCGGGCTCTCCACAGCTCAACCGGCCACAACCCCTTTCAGGTGGGCTTGGGATTCTAGCCACTATGTCCCATTGATGTAGCCATGCCATTTGCGGCTACTCCGGCCAATTCGGCTCATGTCCAGTCTGAAGCTGACAAAGAGAACAACTTCATCAAGCACATTCAACACATCTGCCAACAGGTTCATGACATATTGGATAGAGCCAATGCTAAGTACAAGCAACGACATGATCAACATCGGGTGCCACACTTCTAAGTGCGCAACAAAGTGTGGCTACATTTGCAGAAGGAGCACCTCACTGGACCCCACCGCAAGCTTCACCCACTCCGATATGGGCCATACACGATCACTAAAGTTGTAGGGAACAATGCCTTTGAGCTTAGTATTCCACCATTCCTTGGTCTACACCCAGTATTCAATGTAGACTGCCTTCATCCCTACTTCTCACCTCTACTGGACACCTTTTACATTGCAGAAGAACTCACACCAAAAGAGTTAAACCCAAACTGCATGGAACAGGCCACCACAGATTATATCATGGACATGCAAATCAAGAACACTCGCCAACGAAAGATCTAACTGTATCGGGTTGTCAAAGTTGGCCAACTCCTACACCAAGGCAAGTGGTTCACCAGGGACCAAGTTCAACAGAAGTTTCCTCATCTCATGGAGGAACTCAACATAATGGGGACCATTGGGGAGGAATGATCTAGGTGGATATTGGTGGCCACCCGCCTATTCCACTGGTGGCCCCATCATTGTCTCTTTTAGTTTTTCAGTTTCGGCACAACTTACTATTTTTAGCAATTTTTCGGGTCATGAACTTTCGGAGCCGTTTTGAGGCCCTAAACAATGTTTTTTGGTCATCGTTTGTCCGGAAAATATGATTATTTTTTGGAATTGGTATTCATGAAAGCTGTTGTAGTCCTTGGATAGATCTTTCTAACGATGTATCATACGCGTGAAACCGAGATCGTATGCTGAAGTTACGTCCCTGGGAAGTTGAAACACCAATTTACCCAAACGAGGCCCATAGTTTTGGCTCTTCATCTCGTAGGGTTAGGTTTTTGGATGTTTAGAGTTCTCCATTGTTTCTCAATAATAAATAGGCCCTTGAGCCTCATTGTAACACAATTCATATGTTTTTAGCCGCCACATCTCTTCTCAGAGATTCGCTACTAGCACCCTAGCTAGTTTATTTCCATTCTGTATGTAAGCAAATTTTAGTTCTTTGATATTAAAGAAATGAAGTGTTATTTCCACTGCATATTTGTATTTATGGTTATATGTGTATTCTGTTGCGCTCCTGCATAAATCCGGATCACCCTTATGATACTGTTTCTTTCTCCCTGTGGTATACAAAACTTGCCCAAGTGATACAATAAACTGTTATGCACATGATAATCTACTCTTCATTTTGGTTTCTTGACTCCAACTTTCATACACATCTTGAAAATCACTATCATATGCATAGTGTTCAATGACACTTTCATGCATAACTGAATTTTTCTTGATTATAATAGATGAATTTACAATAGGCCTAGACAACATATCAACTACCTTATTGTAGATTCCCTTTTTATACCTAATAAGCAAATGAAATTGTTGCATAAATCCCATCCATATGAAATGTCTTGATTGTTGCAAATTTGACTATGATTATAAGTACTGCAATGGCTGATGGTCGGTATGGATAATGGTGTCTTTCCCCATCAAATAGTTCTTCCATTTCTTTACACTTTGTACTAATTCATATAAATCTTTATCATAGGTGGGATATTTAGTCACAGCTCCATTAAAAATTTCAGAATGAAACAAAATAGGCTTACCATGCTGCATGAGAACTACTCCCATGGCGTAATCACTCGCACCTGTTTGGATCTCAAATGGTTGTCTAAGATCCAGAAGAGCCAATATCGGTGTTGAATGATATTTTTATTTAAAGAAATAAATGATTTTTGCTGCATATCTCCCCAATGGAAGAATTTCTTGACACTTGTCAATGCATGTAATGGAGCTGCAATGGACGAAAAAGTAGCAATGGGTTTTCTCCAATACTGTGTTGCCTCAAGAAAGCTTCTTACCTCTTGTTGTCGCACAAATTGTCTAGGCACCGCGACAACGACTCAGATCGGGGGCTGTCACCCTGATCCCCAATATCTCTATCTAATCTATCTCCTTTCAAGCTAAGGGAGGTAGACCCTAACAGAAATGAAGTACAAGGATTGATTGCAAATCAACCAATCTAGGAGACACAGCTAAAACACCAAATACTTGATAAGATTGACGAGACTTCACAGATCCAATTAGATTCGAAAATTGAAACCAATGCCTTATGGAGTAAAAAGATCTCGTTATAAAATTAGAACCAAGTAGTTGATGTATAACTGATGCTTATGAAAATATAAATGACCACAATGGTATTCAGTAGAAATCACCACAACCATTCATTAAGATACTGAAACGATTATTAAGATAAATGCCAGATGCTTAAAATATTTCCAAATTTAAAATGATATTCTAATTAATTCCAATTTAGAAATTTGAAATGCTTCACAGTCAAACTTCAGATGGAAATTTTAGGCTCATTTGACTATAGGACTTAGAAATTTTAAAATTTTAAAATTTTGAAATTTTTATTATTATTTTTTTAAAATATTTTTTAACAAAATCTACAAAAATTTAAAATCTAAAAAAATTAAAGCTAAAAACTAAACTAAATCAAAATCCTAATTGAAAACTATAGCTACACATTAAAATTTAAGTTTAAATCTACAAAAATTAAAACTAAAAACAAACTAAACTAAAATCTAAATCGAATTACAATTTAAAACTAAACTAACTAAAGTCTAAAATTTAAATCTAACAATTAAAACCTAACTTACCAAAATCGAATTACAACTTAAAAAATCTAAATCTAAAATCGAATAGAATTAAATCTAAACCAATGCTAACACTAAAATGAAACTACACAAAAAAAAGGACCGGTCGAAGTTTAACGCCTATACATGTGAGGTTTCGAATTTTATATGTGTGCGTTTATTTGTTTTTCTTTGTGTTTGCAGTTGCAGGTTCGGACGGAGCATGGATGTCGATGATCCAATGGAAGTTGACGGCAGCAATGAAGGGAGAATGCAGGGATGTCGGATGGGGCAGACGGACAGCGTGAGGATAAATGAAGACGGAGGGCAGAGGGACGAGATGACTGGGATGAGGAATGGATGACAAAGGGAAGGAGTTGGTGGAGGATGAGGCTGGCTAAGGAGAAAGAGGCTAGATGGTGGGAGATCTGGCTTGTGGGTAAGGTAACTCAATGATAAGGAGCAGAGAAAGCGAGGACGACAGGACAGATGATAAGTTTCAATGCAGAGAAAGGAGTCGATGAATGATGCAAGAAGCTCAAACTACTTTTACAAGGACTCGATAGAAAACACTAGGAATCACTTAGCATGCTAATGAAAAAATACACCCTAGCTTTGGGGTGAGGCTAGAGGGAAAAACTTTTCCGATCACTTACGTGAATCAGTGAGACAAAAAACCTCCTAGATAGAAATCATCAACAACATACTAGGCTTACCTAGGTTGTTACATACATTGACGGTCTTACTTAGATCATTTACATCATAACATGAAGAATGGGTTTACATTATTTATAACAAAATGTCATCTGTCGATGAAATATCGATGTCATGAACCTCGAACATGATAAGGCCCATTTGAAAAAATGAGGGTGTACTACTATGGGGCCGTTGAAAAAGTGTGGTCAACATCTGGCTCTACTTGGGGACACGTTGCTTCATTGAAGGAATGTTAGAATCGAGAATCTACATCCAAGCAACACACAAGATTACATAAGTAGCGTCCATCCAAATATCATCATATAACATTAAGCACATGAAAAATAGAAGCTCTTCTTTTATTTATTATTCTACTTGATATGAAAAGTAAATCTACTCTAACTGCAAAATGAAATGATGAAATAACAAGGAATAGTGTTAGAAGTACGATACAAAGGATGCCCTGTGGCATCAGATGTGCTCAATATAGTGCATGTTGAGAATTTTCATGCTTTCAGGCAAGTTCATAGGCTGCTTTTCAGATGTGCCATGTCCAATATTGCTAATTGTAGGACTCTGTCTTATCTGAATGTCAAGCTGCTCTCGGCCATTAGACGAATCAAACCACTTACTTCTTCTTTTCTGCTTCTTTCTCTTCTTCTGAGTGGGTTGTGATGTCATCAATGAGACCACTGTAGATTTCTTGTCCTTATCTTGAAGATGTTTGCACAAAATATCTGAAGAACCTGGAGTGTGACCAATCTTATTCTGGATATACTCTGTCAATGGTGACCCATAAACTTGGTCTTTCTTAACGTCCTTTGTAACCATAGTTAATTCTTCCTTAATGCAAAAATTAACCTCCCTATGATGAGATGGGAATTGCTTTAGTAGACAAGAAGTCTTATGATCTATTGATGAATCTTCATAATCAAATTTTGGCTGAAACTTTAGTATATGTAATTTTTCCATTTTTTCCAACCTTTTTTGTATGGAACTCCTCTCTCTGGCATTCCTTACTATTAATTTCGCTTGATTGATTTCTGTTTTCACAAATCTGTCTTGTAGATTGGTCTGATTTGCCTCCATATTTTTTATTTCCAACAAGTGATTTTCCTTCATGGTAGTCATTTCCTGGGTGTGTCTTGCTTCCATTGCAATCATATGATTCTGTATAATGGAAATCTGATTAGAATGATTAACTTCCATTATCTTTAACCTATTTTCCATGACATTTATTTCCGGTGCATGACTTGCTTCCATGGAATTTATCCTATTTTGAAGATTTATTTGGTTAGCTTCCATGTTCTGAATCATTTGCGTATGATTGGGTTGCATATCCTTAATCATTTGAGTTGGTTCATTAACATTACTTTCTTGATCTTCTATATGCATGTGGTAGTCCTTACCAGTAGCATTAATTTGATTTCTCGACCTTGCCATTCTACTATCTATGTTTCTTTTGACAACATGGCAAGTAACCTCTTCATGAAGAGAATTACAAGCTCTACAATACGGTAGAGATTCATCCATAAGATTAGTAGATTCAAGTGGATTCGAAGGTCTCTGCTCACTCGATTGAACTTTTTTCTGCCAAGTATTATTTCCTCGATTATTATTATTATGATTCCTAGGTTGGGAATTCTGCATTTGAGCCCTTTCCATTTGAACCAACCTAGACTGTAAAGTGCTTATTTCCTTAGAATGTTCAGAGATCAATTTCGCTTGATTAAGCTCCATGCTTTCAAGCTTTTACATTAACTTTTTCATAGGGTCATCATCATCTTCTAGAGGTTCTTTACCTTTAGTTCCTTTTAACTTAGTTGCAGCCCTATCAAAACTAGGAATTTCAGACTTCCCAGATGCCCTTTTATCTTTTTCAAGCTCTTCAGCTAAATATTGACAAGCCTTATAATTTGTAGTTTTAGCCTGGCTTAACTCATATGAAGTATCAGAATTAAAAGAATCAATGTAAAAATTCAGAAGAGATCCATCAGGAGGTTTATGAGTTTGAGATATTTCTGTAAGGATACCATTAAATCTCTTGTTAAATTCTTCAATCGTTTCATTTTCTTTCTTTTTTATGGTACTGATCTCCCTCACCAAATGCCTATATTACCTTTTATCACCATACTTTTCCTTAAGGGCAGCTACAATTGATTCAAAAGTATCAAATGAATTATCAGGTTTTTCCGTAAACCATTCAGCAACATCCTTGCCAAAATTAAGAACAAAATTTTTCATCTTTACATCCTCGAAATTATTATTTGCAACTGCAAATCTATTCCACCAGTTAGTGAAAGAAAACAAATGAGATTTAACACTAATTGCATCATTTCCTTGAAAATAAGGTAATTTATCCATTTGAGGGACATCATGGGGATAACCCTGAATATTAGCAAAATTACACGGGGTAAAAACATCCATGATATCGTGCTTAGGATTTTAGAAATAGATCCGTGTTCAAGAATAGTCAAAATGTACTCAAGAATTGAACTTCTTAGCAGGAACTCTTTTAAGAAATGAAAGAATTGGAGTTGCCGCTTGAACATGAAACTAATTCTAAAACAGAAGAAATAATCGAGAGATAGCAGATGGATATCAGGGGGAGATTCTTGTCTAGGAGAAAAAAGATGAATAAGTGGAGTCGCCATCCAAACAAGAAGCCAACCGAAATGTCCAGGTGCTAAAGATGAAATGATTAGTGATATGACGAAAGATAAGATGATGAAAAGATGAAGAGATGCCAGAAAATGTGACTCCTTGTGACAGGCTAATGAATGGCGAAAGAGGATTTGAAGATTATAAAATGTCGTTAAGACCAAGGATAGAAAAAACTCTATCCCCGGCAATGGCGCCAAAAAATGTTGTCGCATAGATTGTCTAGGCACTGTGACAATGGCTCAGATCAGGGGTTGTCACCCTGATCCCCAATCTCTCTATCTAAGCTATCTCCTTGCAAGCTAAGGGAGGTAGACCCTAACAAAAATGAAGGACAAGGATTGATTGCAAATCAACCAATCTAGGAGACACAGCTAAAACACCAAATACTTGATAAGATTGACGAGACTTCGCAGATCCAATTAGATTCGAAAATTGAAACCAGTGCCTTATGGAGTTAAAATATCTCGTTATAAAATTAAAACCAAGTAGTTGATGTATAACTACTGCATATGAAAATATAAATGACCACAATGGTATTCAGTAGAAAGCACCACAACCATTCATTAAGATATTGAAACGATCATTAAGATAAATGCCAGATGCTTAAAATATTTCCACATTTAAAATGATATTCTAATTAATTCCAAATTAGAAATTCGAAATGCTTCACAGTCAAACTTCAGATGGAAATTTTAGGCTCATTTGACTATAAGACTTAGAAATTTTAAAATTTTGAAATTTTGAAATTTTTATTATTTTTTTTAAATATTTTTTAACAAAATCTACAAAGATTTAAAACTAAAATTTAAAATCTAAAAAAATTAAAGCTAAAAACTAAAGAAAATCAAAATCCTAATTGAAAACTATAGCTACACATTAAAATTTAAGTTTAAATCTACAAAAATTAAAACTAAAAACAAACTAAACTAAAATCTAAATCGAATTACAATTTAAAACTAAACTAACTAAAGTCTAAAATTTAAATCTAACAATTAAAACCTGACTTACCAAAATCGAATTACAACTTAAAAAATCTAAATCTAAAATCGAATAGAATTAAATCTAAAATAACGCTAACACTAAAATGAAACTACACAAAAAAAAGGACCGATCAAAGTTTCACGCATATACATGTGAGGTTTCGAATTTTATATGTGTGAATTTATTTGTTTTTCTTTGTGTTTGCAGCTGCAGGTTCGGTTGGAGCATGGACGTCGATGATCGAATGGAAGTTGACGACAACAATAAAGGCAGAAAGCAGGGACGTCGGATGGAGCATGTTAGTGTCCTGTGATTTGGTTGATTGGCAAGCCAAATGACAGTGTAACATCAAACCAATCTTTGGAGCCCAAGGACCTAGCCTTCCTTGACTTAGAGAGGGCTCTCTCTGTTTGTGTAAGGGATATCTGTGTGTTTTCTTATTGTGTTCTGATTTTAGGCTAGTTATGAAGAAGGTTTTTGGTTTTGGTTTTTAGGTTGTGAGGGATGAAACTGATCAAAGATATAAGATAGGTAAAAATGTGTCAGATCAACTGGGCTATGGGGTCGAAAAGGTCAAGAAAGCTATCAGACGATGATACAAGGTTGTTGAAGGGTCAATTTGATTCGAGGTAGAAAGTATATTTGGCAAAATGGAGTAAGATGGACATCAAGTTTGTGAACAACAAAGGATTTCAAGCATAACTAGTTTAATAGCTGACATAAACATGGTAGGGAAAACCATTAATCATGATAAATGTAACTATAAGCTAATCAATACATAGAAATAAACATTCAAGCCATGCATATAGCTATATAACTCTCTAACTTTGGGAAATGGCTATCAGACTTTGGGGAAATACACTTAAGACAGACAAACAACTCAAATCATTATGCCGGAACGCCTAAACATAGTACTTCAAGTTATTGGGTACTTTGAAAACAAGATTGCATAGTCTTAGGCAAAGGTAAAGATCATAACAAGACCTCCTTGGTTCAAAAAATGACAATCTAATCAGTGAAAGAGAAATTTCATGGATGGAGCTATGGCTAGCCATGAGTAAGCAGGGCATACCGTAAATCATACTTAGCATGCATAAAACCATGAATGAAACAAGCAACAATATCCTTAAGTTATTAAAGAGCAATCAATAATTCTTTAATGTGACTAAGAATGAAGAAAACATGGAAGCTATGAAGAAACAGGAAATTTGAGGTGCCTCCAAGGGCATGTCTCAAATTTGTTCTCTACTGTTCTATAGAAAGCAAGAAACATGGATTTATGAATGAAAACTAGGAAACAAAACAAAGAGAGAGACACTATACCATTCTACCAATTCATGGAATCCAACAACAATCCTCTTTCATCATCCAAGAACATCCAAGAGACTATCCAAAAGCATGAGACAAGTATTTCCTCTAAAGCTTATATGACCATATATTGTTTCTATTCATCAAGTTCAGCCTTGTTTACAATGAAAGCCTTTGTAATAAATAGGCCAAAGTGAGGAAAACCCCTTGGTTCAATTTGCAATCTCATTGGCCTATCCAAAATATCTAGACTTGTCCTTGAGGCTTTGCAAAGCCCAAGGCACAAAATATCTCATAAAATATCTAAAAAATGCTAAAAGAGGTAAATAAATTGACTTTTCATAACTTTTCATATGCAAAAATAGCTAAACGCACATGAGGAAAAAGCAGTTTTGAAAAGTTCAATTTTTACAAAAATATTCAAAAAATACATTAGCAAAAGGTCCCTTGACTTGCCGGCAACCTTTGGAGGCCCTCCCGGTGTTGAAACGAGGCTCATGATAGCTCGTTGGAAAGCTCTGAGTGTCTACTTTCTGAAAATATTTAGTTTTCTCCCAACTAACCACTAGAAGTTCTCCAAAAATAGGCCTTTGTGAAAAAACCCAAAAAATAAGCTTTGCTGATAGACCGGGCATAGTGTAGAAAAAGCGAGCATTTTTTGCCAATTCGGGGGAGAAAATGATATTCAAATGTCCTAAAAATTGCTAAGTATGTGCTCCTGAAATTATGGCATCCAATGATACCATCCTCATCCTTTGATGATGCCCCAAACCGAAATGGCGATGTCCATGAGTTTTGGTCAAAAACTCAAAAATGACAAAAAACCAAAATATGTCGAAAATCGCCCAAAATTGGTGAGCATGACCCTCAAGGGTTTCCAGCAACATGTTGTGAAGCAGAGGCCAAAATATGAAGTCTTGAGGTGTCATTCCTCAATTTTTGTGCTGAGCGCTTCCCTTTGGCCTCCTTGAGTTTTTCTTGAGCAGCCTTCAACTTGCGCCGGGAAAACTGATTTAGCTTTTTATAATGTTCCGTCATCCTCCATTGGAGGTCCAAGTCCCTGTTTTCCCTCTCCAATTTCTTCTCTAAGTGATCATTTACTCTCTCAAGCCATGCCTCCCGATTGTTCTCTATCTCTTGTTCGAACAATGCAGGGAGAGGGGTAGATTGGAGAAGGGCATTTTCCTCTTCTTTTTGCTTCTCAGGGGCCTTTTTAAGCCCTATGGTTCTTGGCCTCTTTTGCTTAGGCTGGTATTCGCCTTCACTTTCATCGAACTCGCCCATGAGTTCTTCCAACCTTCCTTGTGCTTTAGAGGCCTCCTTCTTGTATTTGATCACCCGTGTCTCATAAACAACCATATGGACATTCATTTGCTTATTTTGGATTTGCAAAAATTGATTGAAATTCCTAGCTCTATGAAGATCATCCTTCAAGGCATCAATTTGGCTTTCTCTATGGATCAAGAGATTTTCTAAGATCTGGGCTTCGTTATCAATATGATCACTTTGGATTTGGAAGATGCTGAGTTCCCTTTCCTGTCCATGATTGCTTTCTTCCTTGCCCTTCCCTTTGCTTTGGGTGGCTATTCTAGTGCTCTTCCTCCTGGTCAACTCAATCATGGGCTTCTTTGGCAATTTTCCCTTGCTTCGGAGGGCCCTATTCACATTTGGAGTGACAATTCTAGGCACCCTTTTCTTTGTTATCCGGGGCTTGGCGACTTTTGGAGAAGAGGGCATGGCACCTTTACCCTTGTCACTTTGCCCCTCTTCTTTTTGAGTTTGTTGTTCCTCTTGAGGAGGCTGCTGTGTATCATCTTTTGGCTGCCCCTGTTCATCACTTTCATGCTGCTCCTATTCAGCACTATCATGTTGCCCCTATACATCACTATCACACTCTTGTTCAACATCTTCATGCTTCTCCTGTTTCTCCTCGCTGTGATGCTGCTGTTCAGTCTCTTTAGGCTGCTGTGTGTCATCATAAGGCTGCTCACCCTTATCATAAGTCTGTTGTTCTTCATGTTGCTTCCCTTCATCATCCTCCTCATCATCATGGTCATGCTCTTTTCCCTGCTACTGCCCTTCATCATTCTCCTCATCATCATGGTCATGCTCTTCTGCTTGGTCTGTGGTAAACTTGAGTTTTTTAGGAATGGGTCTGCTAGAGGAAGGTGAAGGATGATGAGTAGGATGTGTAGGGGATGTGTGAATTGGAGGGACAGTGGAGAAATCCGGATGGGTGATGAAAGTATCCCAAGAGACCTTTCTCTTTTCAAGCTGATGAAGAATGATGATTTTGATGAGAGAGTGATGGAAGAGACAGGCTATTTGCTGTGAAGGAGGCTTCTTCTGAATAGTGGAGGCCATTTTCTCAATGCTTTTGTGTAAGAAGAAAGGAAGATTTAGCAGCTTGGTCCTTATGAAATGCATGAGCAGTCGAATGTGATAAGCATAGATTTGGGAGAATATTCCCTCACAAGTGAAGTATTTCATGATAATATTCATGAGGGGGTGTGTAGCTAGCTAAAAGATATGAGAAAGGGAAAATAGAAGGACATGAATCTCTGTGTTCAGGCTTTAGAAAGGGCTTGTAATCTTCTGAGTCCAAATGGATTTGTTTAAACCATTTCTCACCAATATAGGGGATTTTAGTGGCCTTGGAGATGGACCTTGGAGAAAATTTGAAGTCAAGGCCTGCCAACTCGAAATGCTTGTCTTGAAACCTTAAAGCACAAAGATGTGTCAAAGGAGAGAAACTCTTCACCTCTTGCACTCTTTGACAAAAATCTAAACACCCCACCTCATGGAAATTGAACAAGACTGATGGGTGGGCATTCACTTCTTCAGTGGAAGTAGGCTCAAATCGCTTATGCAAACCACTCCTACTATCCTGCCTGGGAGGCATCTTGTTCTGGATGCTTTCTGCAAAACCAAACTGCCTCAAATGGTTTTTTGAAATGCTCTCTCAAACACAACTCTGTCTTCTTTGTAAATCACTATTTTGATCAAGGAAAATTTGTTTCAAATGCTGTGTGAGATGCTTCTGTGATATCAGGTCTCTGCTCCTTCCAAAACACCATCTTTTCTCCCTTTGTATGCCAATCAACCAATATTTATAATGACAAGCGCACAGTCAAACAAAAGGTACACACAGTCAAAGGGTCACTGTGTTTGGGTAAGGTCACCAAGCTCTTTGTGTTTTTGTGTGAGCACAAACAACCTTGTAGTAGACAAAAACCCCTCCTAATGAAAATACTGCTCTTGTATTCACTATTCCTCACCCACAGTTAGACAGAAAACCTCCAAACTAATTTAAAGAACTTCACTCACTAAATTCTGCTTCATGGAACAAAAGAGAAAACACTGGTTTTTACTTTTTTACCATACAAAGGGACCTTTTGAAATGACAAAACACTTATACCATGATCACTGTTGTTGAGAATAGGCCCACTATTTCACTTTTCAAATACTGTGTTTCTCCCTTTAAACACTACCTCCTCCTAACAAAGTTTCCACCATACACTGGGCTGACAGAGGTTTACTTTTCCCTATCACAGTTAGAGTACTTCCCACAATTTTCCAAAAACTTTAAAACAGTGTTTATTTTGTCTTGTAGGCAGTGTGATGTTTTTAGCACTGTTTTCGGGCAGTTTAGGATTTTTGAAGCTGAATAAACCTTCCACCACTCTCCCACTGTGACAGGCTTTGTCAATAAATTTTAACAAATCACTTTTAATTTCCTAGCAAGACCTTCAATTCTTCACCACCATTTAGTCTTTGAAAAACACAACGTTGATCACCCTTTAGAATTTTGAAAATACCAAGAAGGTGCACAAAAATACCTCGAAGCTTGATGGCAGCTCTTGTTTGACAAGTTTGAGCAGCTTTTAGGGCTTTTGGAAGGCATTTGGACCATTAACATGTGCGCAGCACATTGATAAGGGAAGGCGTCGTGCAATAGAAATGGTGTCAGGTCGGCCTTCGCACTGCTGTGACTGCACCTACATGCACGCCGCGTAATAGTGTAGTCCTTTGGTAAAACTCCGCCTGAACGTGCCATGCAACTCTACAAGTGCACCGCGCAGTCTCCAAGCCCGAAAAACTCTATGATTTTTCCCGAACACTTCTTCTCCGGTCTCGTGAATATCAAGAGGAGTGTTGCCTTGTGTTTTGAGAGATTTAAAAGGGCTTGCAACGGTCTCCTTATTTTCTTTTGAACGCAAAAAGCCAACTACCCTTGAGTTTGACTTGTGAGGGTTTTGAAAGTTTTTCTCTTTAAACCACTGCCTTTGTTTATTTGAAAACACAACGACAACGATTTTGAACGTGCTATAAGGGGCCCATACTTTAAATAATGTTGGAAAAAAGGCTGTGCATGCTATCTGGCCAGTTTTGGTAGATATGGCTCTTTCCTCTTATAATAAAATCATTCAAGGGTCAAACTTTTTTCACTGTGCTTTATTAGTAAAAAGGAAACTTTGCCACTGCTAACCTTTCAATGACATCATCAAAAATGGGAAATATGCTTAAAACATACCAATGAGTGGTGAAGCATCTTTTTCCATTTTGCAAGGAGATGACTTATCTCTTTAAAACTTAATTGACAGTTTCTGCTCCTTATGATTGTATCTACCTGTTAGAGGGAACCTGGCTTAAATCCACATAGGGACTGTAGATGCATTCTCCAAATGATGCTTCTTTTTTATTGTGGGTGAGGCCTAGTTGTACTCACCTAAGCTTTACTGTCCTCTGTCCATCAGGAAGGGCACTTCTTCTAAAAAATTTTCCTCTGCTCAAAATGTACCAGCAAGGTATCTTTGACCTCTTTTATAATGAGCAGACCTTCATTTGAAGCAGTGGTATGTTTTAATGGTTTTGAATGTTGTTCCAAAACCCGAAACACATGCCATAATACTTCTTGCATTTTTATGAACATATGTGTTTAGTTGCAATGCCTCTTTGGGAAACCGAGCTCAAATTGCCTTCTGTCCACTATGATGTGTATTTGAAAGGAAATTTTTCATGAACAGGAAGAGTAGGACCTTTTGAAAAACAAATATCATTCTTGGCCTATGTCCAACCCAGCTGATTTCAACTTCTTTTCAACTCTGTTTTTTTTAAAGGAACGGAGACTAAATGCCAAGCTTGTTTATCAAGGAGATGGGTCTTTGTAAATTTTTAAGGGAATTACACCCCTCAGCAAGGTTTGTACATTTCTTGGCTCCAGACTGTCTTTGAAAGGAATCTATGATAGGATATAAGTCATCTTCTTTGATAATTTATGGTACTCATGCTTTCCCTTTTTTTTTGACATCATTGCTATGTTCAGAAGCCTTCAACTGTCTCCTACTGTTCTTACAATTTGTCTCTCAGTCAGTGAAAACCCCAAACTCAATCACTGCTCTGGCCCTCTGCTTATAGATGAAGGAGGCCTACTTTGACAAATTCCTGGTTTCCTTTCAACCTTCTGTCTCAACCAAATGAAGAATGTTTGATGAACATACTGATAGTGGTTTCCCTTATACATGATGGCAGAAGTTAGTTGAGCTCAAGACTGTTTGACTCTTTTGGCTAACTGCTTAATAATATTTCTTCATTGATGATCAACTTATTAGCTTCATATTGCAACTCAATAACAATGGAGCTTATGCAAACAATCTTTGAAAAGCACCACTGCTTTGTGTCTGCCTTAAACATCATTTTTATTCAGAAACCCTTAGTTGTTGTTTCTCTATATCCCAAAAATTTTCCTTATAGTCATTGTTATTCTAAAAATTAAACTTTACCCTTGGCCCTCTGCTTATAGATGAAGGAGGTGCTCTTAGTCTTCAACCCTCTACTTATAAAATGAAGGAGGTTCTTCAGTCTTCAAAAACCCTTTGCTTGTAGATGAAGGAGGTTCTTCAGTCATGCTATTTCATCAGCTTTTAACAGTGTTATTTTTCCTTTCACTGTATTTTCATGCTTTGACTGTGGTCGTAGGAGCCTAATGAAAAAAAATCTCTTCCCTATAGCTGCATCCCAAGCTCAAAATCACATGAGAAGCAGTTGTCTTCTCATGTGGAACCTAATATTGTCTTCTGGGATGCTGGTATACTTCTGTTCTTGAAAGATCCATTAAAACACTATAAAAACACCTAAAATCAGTTTGACCTATAATACATGTATTGCTGAGACTTGAGGGTTTATTAGTGGCGCGACCTAGAGTTGTAACCAACTTTATTCGCAGAACGGGAAGATCTATTATGACTGGGCTGTAGAAGATAGAGGTTCTTTGGCTTTAGAGTGGTTTGCCAAGGGAGAAATGCCTAAAGCGCCACTACCTAACTTAAGGGAAAATTCTTTGGACAGATTTGGATTGTTTCTTTGGGGCTGATGGGCAAACTAGTATGGCTGAGGCTAGATAGGGCTTGATAATGAGGCTTCATCTCTTCATGGGCGGATTGAAAAAGGTAGGAGGGAAAAAAATGTTTATGGGTGTTTTCCAGCTGGCAAATTTGACAAAAGATTTTTAGATCAGCTGCTAGAAAACTTTGACTATTATAACTAGTCATCACCAACAAGTGAAAAATACTGATGACTAACAGAGCAGACGGATAGTGTGAGGATAAATGAAGACGGAGGGTAGAGGGATGAGCTGACAGGAATGAGGAACAGATGACAAAGGCAAGGAGTTGGCGGAGGATGAGGCTGGCTAAGGAGAAAGCGGCTAGACGGTGGGAGATCTGGCTCAAGGGGCAGTGGGCAAGGTAACTCGATGATAAGGAGCAGAGAAAGTGAGGACGGCAAGACGGATGAGAAGTTTCGATGTAAAGAAAGGAGCTGATGAATGATGCAAGGGCGTCGATGTAAAGAAAAGCCAGCACAGAAGGACAACGGAGAAGAAATGGAGATCGAAAGGAAGGGGGGTTTGAAATCGAATGGCAGGGACGGCTAGGAGAATGCAGGGTAAGGCTTTGGCAGCAGACAGAAGCAGCGTTTGTGTAGTGAATAACCCAAGACGTCTAGAAAAAATTGAAAATTTTTCCTATCAAAACCCAGATTTTGATGCTCCTCAAATCGAATAACATTCATATTTTTCTCACAGAAGCAATTTGAGGCCAGATCTGGCTCAGATCTTTAAAAAAAAATTCTGAGTGAACCCTGCAACCTGCAAAACTAGTCAGATCCCAAAAATACATACACCAAAAATTTATTAAACCCTTACAGCCTTAATAAAAATCCAAATTTACAAGCTAATGTACAGATCTGAGGCCCTCATGGCCAAATTTAAATCCATTTCAGCACAAATTTTAGAAATTTGAAATTTTAAAGAGAGACACAAGCCTTAAAAGACCCTATAAAAAAACAAATTCGTAAGATAGATTCATGAAATTAGAAACAATGGGCTTTTTCATATTTACGAATCTGAGAGTCGGTTGGTCCAACTGAAGACTTCCCCAGATGCTCAAATCTTTAAAAAAATTCCCTGCAAACTTAGATCTGAACTTTAGATTGATAGAGATTTAAGAAAATAACATGAGATCCTTCAGAAAAATCAAAATGTCATTTTATGAACCCAGAAAACTGCACAAGATACCTGTATGCAGATTAATCCATGAAGGTCATCAACCATAAAAATACAAAACAAAGTAGCAGAGTTTAGAAATGAATCACCACATAGATCTGGAAAAGGAACACCAAAGTTTGTAACCCCAAAGTCTTTATGCTTTATTCATCAAAGAAAATTACAAGAGCTTCCAAGACAAGTGCACAATCCTAAGATCGGATGATCCAAGAATGAAAAAGACCTCTTAATTTATAGGACAAAATCTCTAACAACTAGTTCGGTTGATTCACGTCAAAATAATCTCGACCGTCGATAAGATTTGATCATATTTTAATCTGGACAGTCAAAATTATAATTTTGAGGAAAAAACGAATTTATGATTTAAATCCATTTTAATTAACTCAAAAATACTATTTTTGAGTTAATTACCCCAAAATTTTGACTTTGACTTAACCACCTAGGCCCAAGGGTCCAAAATTTCTTAAAATTCTCAAAATTCCCTTGACCTGGGGCCTTTAAAAAAACATTTTTTAAGGACCAACGAATTTTGCCTTTAAAGAATTTTATCCGAACTTATGACCCTAAATTAATTAAATTTCTGGCTTTTGATTTTTTAATTAATTGACCATAAAATTTAATTAATTGACTGAGAGGGGATTTTAATTATTTTTCCAACCCTCTTTACATAAGATAATACATTTAGACACATGAAGGGGGAATACCCATTCATATAGACCCTCAAATAAATACCCAATTCTGCGACTCAAAACATGATCTAGTAGACCAAGTAGCTCAAACTACTTTTACAAGGACTCGATAGAAAACACTAGGACTCACTTAGCATGATGATGAAAAAATCCACCCTAGCTTTGGGGTGAGGCTGGAGGGAAAAACTCTGCCGATCACTTATGTGAATTAGTGAGACAAAAAACCTCCTAGGATAGAAATATTCAACAACTTACTAGGCTTACCTAGGTTGTTACATACATTGACAGTCTTACTTAGATCATTTACATCATACCATGCTGAATGGGTTTACATTATTTATAAAAAAATGTCGCCTGTCAATGAAATCTAGATGTCGTGAACCTCGAACATGATAAGGCCCATTTTAAAAAATGGGGGTGTACTGCTATGGGGTCATTGACAAATTGTCGTCAACACCTCTGTAACTGTATTGGGCTTGGGCCAATTCAGAATGACCTCTACTTTGGAAGGGTCTATCTTCAACTCACATCCTCCAACAATGTGTCCCAAATAAACTAAAAACGTTTTTCCAAACTCACACTTCGACACCTTTAAAAATAACTTCTCTTTTTTCAAGACGTCAAGTACCTTATTCACATGCATGACATGTTCATCTATTGATTTGCTTAATATCAAAATATCATCTAAGTAAAAAATGACGAAGTCATCTATAAATGGTCTTAGTACATCATTCATAACTCATGAAATTAGTTGGAGCATTTGTTACCAAATGGAATAATTAGCCACTCAAACAATCCTTGTCTAGTTTTAAATGCAATTTTCCAAATGTCCTCTTCAACTATTCTAACTTGATAATAATCACTTCGTAAGTCTAGCTTATTGAAATACTTTGCATACTTTAATTGATTAAGAAAATCATAAATGTGTGGGAGTGGATAGAGATTATTTACTGTGAATTTATTTAGTGCATGGAAATCTATGCACATGCGCCAAGTCCCATCCTTCTTTGGTACCAAAACAATCAATGAACGACATGGCAAACTAGATGGGCATATGATACCTTTGTTTAGAAATTATTGGATTTTCTTTTTTATTTCCAAGATCTTCATAGTTGAAATTCGATACATACCAATGTTTGGAAATGGAACATCTTGATGTAGATGAATCTCATGTTGAATTCCCCTCCTGGGAGGTAACCCACTTGGTTCTTAAAAAATCTCGCCATGCTAACTTACAACATCAAACAAATCAGATTTTAATTTTTCATCACATCCTTCAAAAGATTCATAGTCAACATCATCCTTTTTGTTGATCACAAGAAGCACAAAATTTTTAATTTAATTAACTAGCCTCTTCATTTTCCCTGCATTAACTAAATAAATATTCAGCTTTTTGCGATGAGCTCTCATAATATACTCCACCCCATCCTTAAGGATATGATATTTGTTATCATGGAGATAAAACACCGCTTTCCTGTCATACAAATATGGACTTCCCAATATAATCTCGGAAATGTCAAGTGGAACCACATCTAACTCAATTTCATTAACAAATTTTGCAGTAATAGCAAATCAAAATATGCATTTCCTTGTAACTTGTAAATTGGAATTCTTAATTATCCAACCCAAAGGGTATGGTTTATGATGTGGTACAGTTTCAAGGTTAATATTTTTGAACAAGTCTTCTGAAATCATGTTTTCTTGTGACCCACTATCAAACAATGCATCAATCTTTGAATGATTTGCAATCACTCTCACATGGAACAATTCTATCCTAGTGTCTTCATTTGGAGTGTTGTTGTGACTATTTGAGAAACTGGTACTTGCTATGGCTTCCTTTCCCTTGTTGACCATGGCTACGATATTGGTCTCATCTCCGGAATTAGATCTAAGATCATGTTGTGTGGTGGCAGTCATCTTTTGTTTCCCCTTGTTATTTTGTTTCTTAGGCCTTAGTTCAGGATTTAGTTTCCAACAATGGACTCCATCATGCCCCTCTTTGGAACAATGTTTTCATGTATTTTTCTCCCCTTCTTTCTTAATACTTTAATTCTTCTTTCCCTTCCATTTTCCTCCCTTCTCTTTTCCCTTACCCTTGAATGGCTTCTTCTTACTATAGTCTTCCTGAATGTTCTTTCCCTTGCTTCAATATGTGTGGCTTGCACACATACTTCATCTAAGTTACTTGGGTTAAACATAAGGATATTATGTTTCAAATATGAATGTAAACCCCGAATTTATTTCAAGGGTGTGTCTTGGGAATTCAAGTTTACTCCTAACAACAAACCACTCTTTCTAAAATCTTGGGTATACTCTTGAATTTTTTGGCCCTTGAGTTTCCTAACATTTTTCCAACTCAGAATTGCTTTTTGCATATAGGCTAATGGATAAAAATGTCTTTTAATGGAAGAAATAAATTCAACGCAAGAAATGGATATCTTACCATGGATTCACATTTCCTCATGAGTCTTTGCCTCCCACCAAACTAGTGTTGCTCCTTCTAGGCTCAATGAAGCCAACTGGATATTTATGTAGTCCTCTTGTAGATTCTGAATTCTACATTATACTTCCAATTGACGGATCCAATTTTCCAACTTCTCTACATTTACTTCACCATTGTACATGGGAAGTTCAAACTTGATGTCCAACTTGAGTAATGGAGTTTTTCCTTTTGGGATTTTTGAATGAGTGTGGGTGGTTTTTGTGGTGGAAGTAGAAGATGATGCTGATGAATATGATGAGGACGAGGATGGTGGAGATGGAGGTGGCTTTCCTCCACTGCTTTTCGAACTCTTCTCTTCATATTTATTATCCACTAAAGTTCCTTCTCCATGTGGAGGCTTAGAACCTTCTCCTTCCCTTTCTGCAGTGAATGCATCAAACATGATTTAAACCATTCTCTTAATGTCATTTAAGTCTCTCTTGACATATTCCTCTTTTGAATACCCTTGATTCTCTCCAACACCTGACATAATTTCTAAGGATTCAAGCTCAACTTCTGATGCTTGTACCTTTTCAGTCAACTTAGCTTCTAGTGCAATTTGTACCTCTTCAATCTCAACTTTTGGAGATAGAACTTGAGGTTCTTCAAGTGCAACTATGAGTGGAACTTTGGGTGAAGATGATGCTATGTCATCTCTTCTTCTTCTATTCCTAAACTCAGGACTAGCAACCAATCGCTTCCCTTCTCCTCTCTGCAACTTCAACCTTGTAAGCATCACAAAATTGCAACTATTAAAACCCTTCTTGCACAATCTCAAGCAAAGCAAGAAAATAACCTTTTCTATGATACCATCTTGACCTGAATTTGATTGTTAGTTATTTTTGTGATAATATCAGTTTCAGACTTAATATGAAAGTTCTTATGTTTGCTTCTTGTACAAGGGTTTATAGGTGTGCTTATGATTGATAAACAAACAAACTTGTGGAGATTAAGTTGATTTCATGAACATAAAAGCATGGAAACTAATTCTAAACAACAATATATAAACACATATCAAACCATGACAATTCAATCAAATACACATGGTTTTGATGAAGGAGTTCACCCCTCCTGGGCTACATCTCCTTGGTCCATCTTCCATGGCATGGGTCTTTGTCTTAGCTTCAATTGTGCAAAAATGTTGTTTAAAGTCTACTATTGCCTCTGCAACCTACTCCAATGGCTCCAAAACATCAAAATATACCAATAATGACACTTCCTGAGCCAAAATTGGTCGAACATTGCCTCAGTTATGGAAAAAAATCAATTTTCCTAGATTTTCTCCACCAAATATGGAAAATGTTCAGATAACTCCACTAATTTTAGAGCTCCACCACATTTGGCAGACTCCGCAAACTCCACCACCAGATTAACTGCAGGTTAATTAACAGTTAAATGTGTATTAATGGTAATTAAATATGGTCCTAGCACTAAGCACGTTTTAGGGTCAGAGCCCTCCGACACGGTCATGGGTAGTGGTTTATAGTGAGGGGGCTTGCCTCCTCCTCCGCTCGATGGTACAATGTATAAAATTTAAATATATGCGTGACCCCATACCTGTTAAGTAACACTGTGTGGTGTATTGGTTGGTATGGGCGCTAGCATGGGGGAGGTCTCGGGGTCGACCTCGACCTCCGCCCCTCCTTGGTGATATAGTTTTGCAATGTGAAACTTTGAAACTTGACTTAGGATATACAATATGTTTGTGCCAACCTTCATTGCCATGGGGAAGGGCACATGGTAGCCCCTGGCTACTCCATGTGCCCCTTCTCCATTGGCCCAATTTCCACCATATAAAAAAAAAGAATGCACCCATTATTGAAATTTCAATCTTAGAATGGGAAGAAAAAATTTCAATTCCCAAGCAACATTGGCGAATCTGACTGTGACACTTGTCACAGTGTCATTAGCTGAAAATTGGAGAATATTCCCAGGATATTACTAAGATGCTGACTGGACTGCCAAGTCATCAGTGTGTCACTGTTCTGCACATTTTTTACCTGTTTGGGAAAATGGACAACATGTCATAACTTCTACATCTGGAGTCGGATTTAGACAAAGAAAATTGCGCCGAAATCCGAGCGATGAGATCTATGCAGTCGTTCTAGTTTGGATAATTTATGAGCACTTTAATTTTTGAGCTAAATACTGAGCCTCTGATCAATGCATGCAATTGGGGACTTTTCTAGGTAGTTTTGTGCCGGAGACTCCGAATTCTGTGCCACTTTTTGAGGGTTAGGACTCAGGCCACTACGTATAAATCCATGAAAATTTCAAAATTGAAATTTAACATCAGAAAAATGATACAAATGTAAATACTTGAACAAGGACTTGATTGGACCCCTACTAGCAATGAGAGTAATTTTGACAATCATGTCACAAATATGCAATATACAGGTTTAAACAATATATCTGAGCATCATGGCCTCACACTTATCTAAGAATCACTAAGAAGCATTGATACCTCATTACAATAACTACATCACCATCTATTAAGCCATACATTCATTGTACATTTAGTGGTAAACTAAAACATGATGAGAGACATACATTATCGTTGCCATAAAACTTAGTCATAAACAACATATAACCAACATAAATATCAAGGATATAAAAACCATATAAACTACATATAAACAAGTATATTTACCAATTTTATACCAAGTAGAAGAATATATTAATAATGAGTGCAAGGAACAACTGGGTTTGGGACTTCCATGTTCCACCCAACTATAGATTGGCTGAACCAAATATCTCTTCAACATGTTATCACACATAAATTTTATAAATTTCATTGATAAGGTCACTCACCTGACTCACCTAGGTTTCATCTTGTCTTCATAGATTATTTCATGAAATTGATGGAAAACCCATGAAATAAACCTTACCCTAAGTCTAAAACCCCCCATGAGTCATGTCATGTCAGTCAAATCCACTCCATTCCACTTAGCTTTCACATGAATGATCTCAAATAAAAGAAATTCCACCTGTATTCTTGTTCACCATTCGGTAGTGAATATAACTGTAGAATGGTATATTTCTCTACGGAAGCACCTGACAATTCTGTAGCGAACTTGCCAGGTTTTTAACTGTCTTCATTGCGGAATCATGTTTTTCTACAGAAGAAACAGAACATGGTGAGGTGTCAAAATTCAGATGGTTAGGAGTCAAGGTGAGGTCACCCAATTAGTTATCATGATCACCCAAGCATGCAAGAATGTAATTACCCTCATCATTAAATTTTATTCCCACATTTGGCATCATTACCCCAACTTTCAAATTGAAATTTTTTAAGTTCATTTCAAAGCATCTCTTTGTCATCTATGGTTTGAACCTTGCATGCAAACAGTCCAGTATCATCTTTAAAGAGTTGATTCAAAGCGCAAGCAACTTGCTGTCTAGTGTTTTTATCTGCAGGTGTCATAGTTAGGGAGACAACGAGGTTATAAAGCAGAATGGCAATGAAGAAGAAGGTAGAAAAGGGAGGCTCTTGTGTGATATACGAGCCTATGGACCTCAAGCTATTAAATGAAGACCCCAGTTTCATGGATGCATTCAGAAATGTCGAATGTCTGCAGTTTTGTCAAAATCTTCAAGGATTTCATACCCATATATAAAGGATTTTGCAGTAAAATTTACACGTACAACCTCAAAGGTGGGAGTTTTAAATTTCACAGTGTCACTTGATACCATTTCTCAGGCTACAGAGATACCAAGAGAAGGTGAAGAGTGTTTCAAAGCCACTAAATTCAAAATGCAGAGCTGTGAGGAATTTGTCAAACCAGAACACATTGGAGCTGACATGGCATCTTGCATTTCAAGGAGTTTTATGAAGGAAAATTATTCTAAACTGTTGTTTGTGATCCAGAAATACTTTACCTGTGAGGGGAGGTTTCATATGGTTTACCTATACCATTTCATGCTCCTTTTACATTTCAATGGTAAGTAGCCCCTTGATATTCCTTTCTTTTTGTTTAGGAGCTTAGGGAATATGTATGATAAGGTACAAGCCAGGGGTGAAGGTAGTGAGACATCATTTTTTCACCATGGTATAATTAAACTCTTAATGTTGGAATAATTGAAGAAATTGAACTGAGATTGGGCATCTTTCCTCTTTCCTCAGTGGATATGAAGTTGATTCAGTGACACCTAAGAAGACTTCAAAGACAAAAAATACTTCATCTCAAACTGTGACAGAAGGTGCTAATAAAGAAGAGGTAGAGCCTATCTTGGAGCCAATGGATGTTGAAGCAGAACTTATACCAGAGGCAGATATCACACAACCATCACCTACAAGCAACAAACAGAAAATTAGCAAGCATGGTAGAAGGAGGATAACTAGAAGCCAAACTATTAGCAAGGGAAATCTTGAAGACATCCTCCAAACTATAGACATTGAAGAGACTCCAATTGTCCAAGCATAAGACATTGAAGGGGACAAAAATAAGGAACACAAAGGTAAGACTGTTGAAAAGTTAGATTTTTTAGGAGAAAATGTAAGTTTCATATTCCATCCAAGGAAACCACTTACTAGGTTACATCTTGCAAAGGGTGTCATGGAAAGCAAGATGACATAAAATGTTGATAAAGGCAAGTGGCCTATCACATAAGACATTATAGACCTATCTCCAGCAACATAAGAGGTTTTTGTGCAAAGGAAGGGAAAGGAGCAGATGGCGAAAAAAACTGAAGTACAGGTACTGCAGGAACAATTAAGAGAGGCCATAGAAGAGGTCATTGAAGTTAAATTGGAACTACATGAGGCCAAGGAAGACAGATATCTGATGGCAGGTTTTGAAGAAAAAATGAATGATTAGCTGAACCAATATGATAAATCACTGACAAATGCCAAAAAGTTGCTGAAAAAAACACTTCCTTTGAGGAGAGTAATGAAAAAAACCAGAAAGAGAAACTTGTGGTTACAGTATGAAAGGAAAAATCTTAAGGGACAGGTTAAAGAGCTAGAAGACCAAATGGAGATGATTCAGGAAGAATTGAAGAAAAGAGGGTTGACAATCAAAGTGATAAATGAGCCTAAGGAGATGTAGCCTTGTACTGCTAAAGATGGAGTGCCCAAAGCTTGAAGTGTTGGCCTAAACATTTTTCAAAATTTTTGCAGCATTGAAGAAACATAATTTTTAGTTTGGAAGGTGAAATGGTGAAGAAAAAATGAAAATTCTATGTTTTTGAGCCAATTAGGCAATTTCATAGCAAAGCCCAATTTTTAAGGCCAAATTTCACTATGAAATCCCAGTAGGATAATTTTTGCAACAAATATCATTTTGGCCAGAAATCAAATGAGGGAAAAAGTTTTATTTAGCTTATATTATCAAGAAAACATATCCCAATCAGAAAGAGAGGCTAAAAGTTGACTTAGATGGCTGAAATGAATTTGCTACCAAATTACGCTAAGAAATTGCTTATTGCACTCTGTTTTTGCAGCGAAGTGTTTTTAGTTGTATTTTGATGTTTGGAAAGCGTATTAAAGGGCATCCAACCATGTGGAGGCATTCAAAGGTGGCAATGGGAAACTCCAATAGGGATTCACTCTGTCTGAGGTGAGAAAATGGAGCAGTTAAAGGATTTAGGATAGGCCCCATGCGTGGCCATGTGGCTAGGCCATGTGTCAGGCACTGGGCTTGCCACTTCCCATCCTGTTTCAATCACCTACATCCGGGATACTTAGAATTCATGTTATGCATGCTCTGACTTCCTTTTAACATTAAGCTATTGAATATTTCTATGTGTTACTATTTTCCTTTCATTGAAACAGTAAAAGAATTAGCTTCCAAAAGGAGATCCATTTGTCATTGAATTCCCTCACACTCACTCTGTTAGTGTCAGTATTTGCATACTTCCACCAAGGATCAAAAAACATTTTTCATGTGAATCTTAGGTGTCCCACTCTGAAGAAATTTTCGATCATTCCATTAGTTCATGACATAAAATTGTTCCACTGATGGTTGTCCTTGTCAATAAACTTCACTCTCCCTTCGAGATTCACATTGCTGACTCATTCTCATGTTTCCTTGAGCATAACAACACCTATGGAAATGCTCTTTTCACTAGGTAGTCTTTTAAGTCAAATCTCATTCATGAAAGTCAGGTCTAAAGAAGTCCCATTAGGTCATTAGGTTTTCATTTCTCAAGGTCACTCATTCATTTCAGATGAGGTAAAAAAATATATGAGAGGGACTAAATAAGATAATTTCTCTTCCTATATGGAAGATCATCATGGTATAATTATCAAATTTTCAGAGTTGTAACTTTTTAGTTTAATGATTTTTATATCAAAATGTTATTTTGATATAAAATTCAAATATGTAATTTATTTATGTTTTTTCAAATGTAATTTTCTGTTCTTATATGTAATAAATTCATCACAGGCTGTCAATGCAATCATTTCCGGCCTAAGTGGAGAAAAGAAAGCCAAAATCCATGTTTGATCAAACTGCAAAATGCCAGAAGGTCAGAAAGATAAAGAGTATCAGTGCCAAAGTCCAAAGGGAAAGGTGAACATTAGAAAAGTGGGTAATTAAAATTAAAATTTCAAATCCACTATGCTATAAATCCTTTCAAAACACCTCAAAGAAAGTCATTGTTTCCATTTAGCCATCAGGAGTTTCCAGCAAAGGAGAAATTTCAAGTTTTTGAGCATTTTGAGTCAAATTAGCCAAGCATTGCGCATTCCTCCAGAATGCTGCATGTTTTCACTTAGGCGCTGTGTGTTTGCCCGAAAAATGCAGACAAAACAAAACAGGCGCTGCGCGTTTACTCGTGGTCACTGCGCATTTGCGCGGGTGCTGCGCGTTCCTCAAGAACGCTGCGCGTTTTCACAGGCAAGGTTTCAAAGAATTGCACAAATCTAGCAAGCTTTCATTTCCTCACAAATATCTTCAAAGAGCTTTAAAATCAGTAAGTGAACCCTAAGTCACCTCTCCTCTACAATATTTGGTGTTTCATAAGAAATTTGAAGTGCTTTTTACTATGAAACCCTAGTTTCCATTTCCTTCCCATTTTCATGCATCATATCCACATTCATGTCCCTAAACACATATCAGTCATAAAAATTGTTAAATCCTAGGGTTTTCATAGACCTAGGTTCATTTACATTCACTCCCTCCATTTGCCTAAGATATTCATTTCGCCTCTCACTCCCTTCATCTCATTCCATTTACCCTAAGGTTTCCAAAGCCTTCAAGTCCACAATGTACGAAGAGGAGGAAAAAAGTGTCAGTGAGGAAAAAAAACCAAAGAAGAGTAAGAAAGGAGGGAAAATCATCAGATATGAACCAGTAACCACAAAAGAGCTCATGGCTTCTCCCCTCACTATGTCATGTTTTAAACATGTTGGTTGTTTTGAGTTTTGTGAGAAAGTGTAGCAGATTCAATATCACCCTATGTTGACAAGGTTGTTCATTAAAAATATTCATGATAGGCATGTCACTCTTGCTGGGGTTACTTTTACCATGTCTACTAATTCCATTTTAGCTACTACAAGGATCCCTAATGTGGGAGAGAAATTGTTTAAATAAGGAAACCTTCATCAGAGCTACTATGAACCATATCTCAAACCTAGATACAAGGATGACAAAAATACCATTTTCCCCTTCTCTCATATTCTTGACCGATATGTCCCTATGATGAAAATAATCATGCAATATTTCACCTATGAGGGGAGGTTTTCTCGACCCTATTCATATCATATCTGACTCCTCATGCACTTCACTAGGGTTAGAATGCTTCACATACCCTACTATCTCTCCCGCAATATTGACAAGATGGCATACATTGTACAAAAGATGGATTATAATCATCAAATCTAGAGTCTTTTCCACCACTCCCTCATCAAGATGATAGTCATGCATCAGCTTGAGCAAAAGAACATTCCATGTGACACATTCATAGAAAATGAAGTTTTCACTACCCCACCTAGTCAGCATGAGAAGAGTATCCCCTCATCATCTCATCCTCCCATATCCACTCCACCATCTCAGCCTGCTGCTCATACATCATCACCAATTTAGTTTCATTCACCCCATGTTGATCCTTCTTCTTCACCTTTCCATAACCCTTCATCACCATCACATCATGATTATGAGTCATCAAGTTGTGAGGAGGACATTGAGGCAGCTTGGGCTAATTTCACTGATGTTGAGCCATTTCCAAATACTTATCAGAGAGGCTACATGTATGTGTTTGATTTACTTGGAGTGAAAGGGGCCATGCCTTCTTCATCAACAAAATGGGTGGACAAAGGCAAGGAAAAGGCTAAAGAGCCAATCATTGATGAGCAGGAGGACATGTTAGGTCTCTGTAATTTGTAAATTTGGCAATACAAACTACAGAGGCAACATATGAACCACTTTGGGATTCTAGGATCTAGCCCTCCTGAATCCAGAGAGGGATCTCAGTTTTTTAAACTTCTGTGGTGATCATTTTTCAAGATTCTTTCCGGATTATCCACAGTAGTGTTCCTCAACACTGTGGATAATCCGGAAAGCATCTTGAAAAAAGGGATCTCTCTATGAGTGTGTTAAAAGATGTGATCTTTAAGGCTTCAAATGTGATTTTAGGCTAGTTATGAAGAGTATGGGTTTTTATTTTTGTTTGTTTTTGGTTGGGCAAGGAAATGGAAGGTCAAGGAAGTTCAAATAAAGGGTGAAGGTGTATGCAAGTGAAGGGATGATTTAGCTGATAATATAGGCAACAATAGCTTTAACCCATTGGGCTATGGAGTCATAAGAGGATTTAATTGGAATGCAAGGTACAAGAGTAATCCCTGGGGCAAGTCACCTATGTCAAAGGATCCCTTAAGTTGAAATTGTGGAATGAAAAAGATAAAAAAATGGAGAACAAACAAGTGAAGAACAAAGAGTAGCCTGAGATCAATTAAGTGCTTTGAAACTATCTTTCTTTGGCATACACTTAAATAAAAACGTGGAAGTAATCCTAGATCAGGTAAGTGCTTTTAAATTAGCCTGCATTGAAGTACTTTCAGTTAGAAAACATTAAAAAGCAGTTACAATAGCTTAAGATCAAGTAAGGACTTTTAACCTATCATTCTTTCAGCATATTCTATGAGAAAACACAGATGATAATCATAAAGAGAAATCTAAGATCAGGCAAGTGCTTCAAAACCAACCTGCTTCAATGTACTCTTAAGGAAAACTTTCAAAGGAAGAAAACATATAGAAAGAGCTTATCAGCAAGAGTAGGGTACTGTCAAGAGTAAATCCTAGCTCTATATTTACTGTTCTTTATCAGAAAAAGTGGATAGAATGGAAATATAAAGAGAAACCACAATTGACAATGAGAAAAACATCACCATCAACATAAATCAGGATCCCATAAATCAGCAGCTTGTATTTGATGTTCAAACCAGTTACAATCAGCAAGCCCAGTGGGTCTCTACAGCTTCAAACTTATCATTTCAGCTTATGTATCTTCAATTGCAAATATGACTTCAGTAGCTTCAAAAAACTATTACATGCAATCAGATATCTAGAGAACCCTTACAATGTGGTCCTCGAGGAGAATTGATAAGAAAATCTGGAAGTGGGGGAGTTTCTAGGGGTCAAGTATCATTAATTTCACAATCAATGCAATTCCTTGCCTTTGAAAACCAGGCAAGACATAAGGCAGGAATGCACTCAACCTATAACTCTGCTTCATAACTCTGTTTCTGCTTTTTGAGGCCTAATGGTTGAAAAGATTGGCTTCTGGGCTGTTTTTTATCTTTTAAAATAACTTTGCTGACAATTAGAAATAAGAGCTTTTGATTTGTATTAATTGTTCAGCCGTCTTTAGGCGAATGTCTTCTGTTCTGGTAATAACTATGCCTTCTTTGATTTTAGTGAGGCCACAGGTGTCTTTTGGTAGCCGGAGAGGTTGGCCTTTGGTGCTGGAGAGGGTTCAATTGGCCTTTGTTGTGGCGGTGGAGGCTTTCTCGGATTGACAGATGTCTTTGCCTTTTCCTAAAACACTTTTAACTTACCTTCAGGTCTGTGTTTTAGGCTGATTTATGCCTTGGTCTTCTTTATGGTCTTTGCACTGTCTCTTCGAGCTTTAAACATTGGATTATAATAATTAATCTTCAATAAGGGCTCTTAATCCTTTAATTTCATTAACTAATACTTTTTTCCGCTTCAGTGATGATACTTCTGCGCTTTGGGTCACAGTGACTATGACTGTGGAAACAGAATGAATTCATCGCTCTGTAAACCTGTAAAACACAATAATTTTGTTAAGAAAATCCCTGGGAACGAAGGTTGGATGCTTGTGGAGGCCAGTGAAAGATGGAGGTGCAGCAGTGGAAGCAGTGGCTGTAGTGAAGAAACGGTGAAAATTGCAAAAGAATGGTGAAACAATGATCAGATGAAGGTCTGGTGAAGAAATGGCTCTGGACCGTTGGATTAGATCTGATGGTGGAGATCGACGGTCAGGATCCGCTAGTGGGATTGCTTTAGAAGTTAGCCGAAATAACTTAGCTTTTGTGTAAAACATTAAAATTTATCCTTTGGGTGCAATACACAGGAAAATTATGAAAATGCAGTGAAACTGGGCTTTGAATGGTGGGACCAACATTGGCGGAGGGCGATTGATCGTGGACCGTTAGATCTCAGGAGGAGATCAATGGTGGAGATTACTCTGATGAACTCTGTGGAAGCCCGATGGGAGAAATACGAATGGAGAATGCGATGGAATGAGGGCCGTTGATCTATATAGATCAACGGTCGAGATCTTCTGATGGAATTTCGAAGGTAGAAAGAGGGGAAGTGGTTTCATGGAGAAAACTACTGTTTTCATGCAGCAGAAGGATGGTTTTGAAATTTTCCCAAAATAACACGATATTGCTTGCCGGTTGACACGTGGAAAAATGAAACTGCCCATATCGCGTGAATTCAAACTGTTAAAACCCCGATACCAAAGTTACGTGATATGGATGCTGGCCATCAGATCTGGGACTGTGAGATCTAACGGTGATGGATGGAGCACGATATGGACAACTGCACGGTCAGTAATGGGGGGACAGGTCAATGGTGGTTTTAATATGGGCCGTCCAATCTATGGAATGGATGGCTGAGATCTCTAGATGGAAAGAGAATGTGGAAGGGCATGTTAATGGGTGGGAAGAATTATGACCGTTGGATCCATGGGGATGGACGATGGAGATTAAAAGTGGTGGCAGAGTCAAAAGGGCTGAATGATTGAGTGGGAGAAAGGAGGGCCGTCGTATCAAATAGGATAGATGGCTAAGATCCAATCGCAATCGGAGAAGGCAGGGGCCAAAACTATGATGTGTTTATGTAGTGATTGCGTGTGGACCTTTGGATCGACGGAGGATCGATGGTCGCAATTGGATCGGGGATGGCCAATCGGGGAACACGGGGCGGTGAGAGATTAAATCCTGGCCATTGGTTCTTGTGGATTCAACGGCCAGGATGTAATCGGGAATCGGCCAATCGGGGGAACGAAGAGTGGCGCATTTGAAACTTTGCGATTGGGGATTGGAGCAGCGCAGTGATGGCTATCAGATTGTTTAAAGATCAATGGTGGAGAACGCCATCGGAGGGTAGCAAAGGAATGAGATGGGCGCGTGGTGATATTTGCATGGAACGTCATATCTTTATAGATCTACGGTGGATATGCACCCGTGGTCAATAGACTAAAACCTTTCTCCAATCCGAACTTTTCCATATAATAAAGAAAATGCGCTCATGTCCAATTTTCCGATTGTGATAAATGCTCAAGGGCTTAGCGCCTGGTATTGGCACCAGGTTTCATGGAGGGGATGTGGTTAGGGGCTGGCTGAAAGGGGCTTAAGCCTGTATGGAAAAATAAGTGTTTTTAAGGCCAAAAAGAGTATTTTTAAGGCTTTAAAAGGGGTTTTGGTAGAGGGAAAAAGGGATTTTTAAACCGTATGAAGGGGGCCACAAGGTTTAAAATGGGGATTTTTATGATTTAGAGGGTTAGTGAGGGATTTTGAGAGGAAATTAGTGAAAGGAAAAGGGGATGAAAAATGGGGTTTTGAAGGGACAAAAATGGGTAAATGAAGGCTTTCTTGAACACAATTTTTTCACAAACAGTGAGGCTTTTTGAAATGGAAACAACAATGACGGCTCTTCAAAGATAAACAACACATGGAGGCTTCAAGAGTGATATGTTTTCAGAGGAAATGTATCTCTTGAAGGCTCAAAAAATATTTAGCCACCTGTTTGCTTGACAAAATTTATAGGTGGCTAACAGTGGCTCCACATGGGGATGGCATCTTCTTGAAGGTGTCAAGAATTCAGAAAATAATCTTTGGAGTAGGCTAGATGCCTGATCTTTAACTATCCTTTTCTTTCTTTAATTAGCTGCCACAACTCATGAAGACATCAGATTAGCAGAAAAAATTTCCCAAACAATCTACCTACCCATCTTACTGTACTAACATTTTTTCTTCAAGGTGCATTTAGACTTGCAGACCTTTTACATCATTCATTTTTATTGAAAGTAGAAAAAACTAATCTATTTCTACCCTTATTCCTCTATGAGACCAAATTAGACAGTTGGCCTCATAGCTTCTCTACCTACACTAATATCTGCTAGGATTAAACTGTCTAGCAGATTTCTTCTCTACATTCTACAACAAAAATTTAAAAAAAGTCAAACCAGGATTAGACTGTTTGGTTTGCTGTGGGTTCATGGCATAAAGACAATTGCACATGAACTTTACAGGAATTTGAAACCAAAATTGTGAAGTATCCTTCTTTCCTTTGTGACTCAAGTTTTGAGCTTGTTAGAGTCACTTTTCCTTCTTTATCTCAGCTCTGGTTTTGGGCTTGTTAGAGCTGATCCATATTCTTTCTTTGCTGGTTCAGGTTTTGGGCTGATTTGAGCCATTCCTTGAAACTCCACAGGTTCAAGTTTCGAGCTTATATAAACCTCTCCCTTCATCTCTTTTTATATTTTTCTTTTTGTGAAAATGAACAAAGCAGTGGTATTTACAATGGAAGTGAAAACTTTAAACTCTGAATTTTAGCAGTAATAATGTTTGAGCATCTTGCCATTGACAAGACCCCCAAACAAATCTGTACCATCTAACTCTTGTAGGAAGAATGCATTTGGACCAATGGTGGACTGAATAATGTAGGGACCCTACCACAAACTGTCAAATTCGCCATGCTTACCCTTTTCTTCTCTTCTAGAGGCCCACTTGAGCACTTTATCTCCAATTTTGAAGTCACAAGCCTTGGTTATCTTGTCAATTTTTTTTTTTGATGTTCTCTTGTACCTTTTGAGCTCTGTTGTAGACTTCTTCCCTTGTCTACTGGAGATGTATTGTTTGATTGATCCTTCTTACCATGTTTTCCTATTCTGACTGTATCTCTTGGACCAATTTAATCACCAGTACCCCTGGGCTGGTAGGGAGCACTGCATCTACTCCATAAACAAGCTGGTAAGGGGACATTCCAATGGATTTCTTTGTGGTCAATCTGTCTGCCCACAAAGCATGCACCAACTTGTTATGCCATGATTTCTTATTCTCTTCAAGCAGCTTCTTGATGATGGTCACCAAAATTTTATTTGATGATTTTGCAAGCCCATTACCCTGAGGGTAATAAGCAGTAGAATGACCAAGGACAATTTGATACCTGTGACAAAAATAAATCATCTTTTTGGAACCAAAAGCAGCAGCATTTTCAGTAATAATCTTCCTAGGGCAGCCAAATCTAGATAGGATATGGTCTTCAAGGAATTTTATAATAACAAAATCTGTGGTATTCCTAGAAGGGATGGCCTCTATCCATTTTGTGAAGTAGTCTGTGGCTGTAAGAATCCATTTGTGTTGCGTAGATGAAGCAGGATGGATTTCCCCTATGAAATCTAGGCCTCACTGTTGAAAAGGAGCTTCAACAGTGATTGGTTGCAGTGGTAAGGGAAGGAGTTTTCTTTTGCCTTCAAAAATTTGGCACTTGTGATAGGCAACTATCATCTTATGGACATCTTGGAAGAGGGTGGGCCAGTAATAGCCAGCTTTAAGGATCTTATTGGCTGTGGTTTTCCAGTAGAGATGACCTCCAAACTCTCCTTCATGGAATTCATGCTTGATCCTCTCTGCATCAACTTCAGGAAAAAATTTAAGCAATAAACCATTAGCATTTTTCCAATATAAACATTCATTTAAAATGCAATAATTCATAGCTTTCAACTTTAAAAACCTTGCCTTAGTTTTTGATAAATCAGGAGGAGCATTAAGATTTGTAAGCACATACAAGATGTCAGTATACCAAGGTGAGTTTTGGAATTTCTCTTCAACAGTGGGAGCAGGCAATCCTTCATGCTCATCCAAGGCATCTACCATGTTAATTTCAAGGGCTTGTAGATTAGATTCAGCCATTAATTGAGCTAAGTCTTGACCTTTAATGAGTTTTGTGGGTTTTATTTCCAAATCATACTCTAGAATTACTACAATCCACTTACCTCTCTTTCCATCTGGGTCTTGTGACAAGATATACTTTACCACTATGCTAGGCACATAAGCAATGATGTGAGAATGCAAAATATACACCCTAAAATATTTAAAGGCCTTTACCAAGGCATAGGCATGCTTTTCCATAATGTTGTAGTTCAAGGGTGCATCTCTTAGTGCCTTGCTAAAGAATGCTATTGGCTGCTCATGTCCCTCTCAGTTTTTCTACAATAGGGAAGCAGCCATAGTATGTTCTGATGCAAAGGAAAAAATGAGGAAATCTTTGGTGAAATCCGGGATAATGAGAACGGGTGCTCAGGTGAGTGCATGTTTCACCAATTAAAAGGAATTTTTGGCTTCTATAGTCCACTTAACTCCCACTTCTTTCTTAAGCATATTAGTCATGTTTCTAAGGAGCTCTGCTAAGTTGGGAATAAACCTCCTTAAGAATTTAATTTTCCCAATGAAGGACTGCAATTCTTTTATGTTCCTTGGGTGGCTAATATATAGTATTCCCTCAACTCTTTTTGGATCTATTCTAATCCCATTTTCTGATATAATATGGCCAAGAAGTTTACCTTCTTGCAGGCCAAATATTGTCTTCTTGGGGTTTAAAGATAGCCCAAACCTTCTGCACTTTTCAAAGACTTTCCTTAGATGTTTGAGGTGCTCTTCATCAGTTTTGGAATAAACTGTTATGTCATCAAGGTAAATTACAATGAAGTGCCCTATTTCCTCTAAAAATTCAATGTCCATAGCTCTTTGAAAAATGGCCCCAGCATTCATTAGTCCAAAAGGCATTTTTACATACATGAAAGTGCCCCAAGGAGTTGTGAAGGCTCTCTTAAGCTGATCTTCTGGGAGTAATAAGACTTGGTTTTACCCTGAAAAACCATCTAATAGAGAAATTCTTTTTGAGCCAACGACCCTTTGTAGGATGTGTTCCATTTTGGGTAAAGGATAATTTTCCTTTAAATAGGCTCTGTTTAAATTTATGAAATCAATGCACAATCTGATTTCCCCTGTATTTTTTTCATAGCTATAAGGTTGGACACCCATTCAGAAAACCTCATAGACACTATGATTCCTGCCTCATACATTTTCTTGATTTCCTTTTCCACTAGAGGCAGTTGTACTGGGTTAATTTTGCGCAGTTTTTGCCTAAAGGGTTTCTGGTTTTCTTTCAAGGGGATTTTATGCTGGATAATCTCTGTGTCATAAGCTTTTAGGTCCTTATAACTCCAAGCAAAGACATCAATAAACTCTTTGAATAGATCAATGTATTTTTGTTTAATATGGGCAGGCAAAGACTTGGATAATTTAATCATTTTAGGCTTTACTTTGCTGCCTATATTGCATTCTTCAACATTTGATTTAGTGTGTTCTATAGTGGGTTTCTTTGCTACATCGTTGAAATCGAAAAGGTCCTCTAAAGGTGCCAATCCTCTAGGTATGCTTTTGTCCTTAGACTGCAGCACCTCAATGTCTTCTCCATCTGATTTCAAGTATTCTTCAGTTTGTTTTTCAAATTCTTTGGTCAACAAGTTTATTTTCGCGTTGAGGGATGGTTTTCCCTCATCAGGGGGGTTTTTATCTAAACATTTTTCATCAGATCTGGAATCTGAATCAGGTAGTTCAAATTCATTCCTTCAGAGCAAGAAATCTTCTATCTATTTGTCACCCTCAAAGACCTGCAAATATTTCTCATTATCTGGCATTGCAGGTCTATATTTTGTTTGAATAATGATTTGTTTGTCACTAGGTGTTTTCTGATATAAACTAGCAGCGTAGGCCAATTCATTTGCAATTATGTTTTGGTTCCTGGAAACAAACCTAAGGTCATACTCTACAAATGTTTTCAGAAAATCCACGGCATTGTTTCTGTATGCCCTTAATCTAGGATGCTTTGCAGTATACTCTCCATTTAGCTGTTTGATGACTAATTCTGAGTCTCCTTGGACAACTATTCTCTTGGCTCCTAGTTTTTTCAATTGATGCAATCCTAGGATGAGAGCCTCATACTCTGCAATGTTGTTTGTGCACTTAAAGTCTAGCCTGAAAGCATGGCTCTCAGAGTAATTGTTTTCAGTGTTTACCAACCATACCCCGACTCCTGCATTCTTTTTAGTGCAAGACCCATCAAAGTTCATGCACCATAAGGGATTGTTTGTAAGATTGACGTCATTTCTTCCCTAATGTCATGTTCATCATTATGCTGCGTTCTGGGGTCTACACCATGTTGTGTTGTGACTTGTTTTTTAGAAATTTCATGGAGTTCAGAGTGATGGGTTATCTGTTGTTTGTAGTCTTGGTCTTGTTCACTCTGGTTTTTTGTTTCAGCACACTGTTCAAAGTTTTCTCTCTTGTTTTCCTCTGTATCTAGAACTGCCATTATTTCCAGGTTTGGGGCCTCTAATTGGTTGTTTGAATTTCTATCTTCTAGCTCTCGCTCATTTATGGGTTCATCATTGTACAGGATAAAAGAGTATAGATCTTTATGGACAGAGTAAAGAGGGGAATTCTTAGGGTTTTCTGGGCTACTAACCATGAATTTCATGTGTGCCTCTCTATATAGTCTTCTAAGTTGGTTAAAGACATGGATAGTGGCGTATGTCCCATCCATCTGCATTGTACCTTACAACTTGGCACCCCATGATCTTGACAACAACATGCCATACTTAGGAGGTACATCAGCCACCACAACATCCATGACCATGCATTTGGCTGGGATTTGAGTCAAATTCACACAAAGATATTTGATTAGGCCAAGGAACTTTACTCTGCTAGAGTCAAATGAATATAAATCCTTGTAAGGTCTGGTTATCTCTAGGCCCAGCCTTTCCATTATTACCTTGGGCATAAGGTTGTGTGAAGCTCCAGAGTCATGCATAGCATTATGTAAGATTTTATCATGAATATTGAGGCTGACATAGAAAGGAGGTACTACCCCTTCCTGGAATTTCCCTTCAATCTTTGGGCCAAACAAGAGAGCTGGTTAGTCATCATTCAAATTGATAGTGTCACTGTTTTCTCCAAAGTTTATAGCTTTAAAAATTTGACTCTTATATGCATCTTGGGTGGCCAACTTAGTGAGAGGGACATAAATTTTAATTTTGGCTATCTCACTCTCCAAACTGAAAGGAGACTGACTCTTTGTGGGATTCATTTCTGTCTTGTTGGGCACCGTTTTATTAGCAAGATCAGTTTGTTGTTTTTCAGTATGTACAATGTCTGAAGCTGTTTTATCGGGAGCACTAGCTACAATGCTAGTGCTGCTAGATTCTTGACTCGATTTGTCACTGGTTTGGGTGTCCTTACCTTTGTTTTTACCAGAATTCTCAGTTGCTGATTTACTACTTTCAACAGTCACTTTAGGGGTCTTTTTAGGTCTCTTCTTGATGGTGATTTCAGAAGCTTTAGGTTTGGAATTATCTGTGTTCTTTTTGCTTCTGAGGTCATATTGTTCTCAGACCTACATGATGGCATTTTCGAATCCTAACCTATATTCCTCAGTTTCCAACCCTTCCTCATTCCAATGTGAGTATGAGGTCTAGTTTTCTTCTGCAGAAAATGTGTGATCTTGTTCATCCACTTCCACCATATTCATTGCAGTTCCCTCTGATTCTTCCATTATCCCTTCATCCTCATCAAGGAAATTCTCTTGGAATGGGGGGATGACCTTTTGATCAGAGTCTCTTTGTTTATTTGGGGGGTTGTTTCTCCTAAAGTTTTGATTTTGGTTTTGGTTTTGGTTTATATTCTAATTAGTTGCCTGGATGACCAATTTCTCCATCATTATTTCCATCCTCTCCATGTTTTTTACTAGAATATCATATTTTGGATCTGATGAAGAAGCTATGTTGTCATCTCTATAGGTTACCTTCTTCTCAGCCCTCATCCTGGCTCTTTTCTCAATCAAGTTTTCCTCTACACTCACTGCTCCTTTCTGCATGTCTTCCAATGTGTTGTAATCTCTCTCCCTAAGCTGGTAGGCCATATCAGAATCAAAACCCTCAGGGTATTTCTCCTGGGCCATCCCTTGGGGGGGTTTCATGTGTGGTGGAAGAGCATTGTAGATACTGTTAAATCTAGTAGAGTAGTCCTAGACACTCTCTCCTTGATTTCTCTTCAGGTTCTTATATTCTTCTAAGATTTGGAGAGGGTTACTTCTGACTTCCCATTTGTTTATAAAAGTTTGGAGCAAGGAGGGGAGATCATTGATGCTGTGAGGAGGTAAGCCTTTAAACCACTTCTTCACTTCTCCTCCTAAACTCTGGGCAAAGATCCTCATCTTAATTGTTTCATCTTATATTTCCATGTAGTCAAAGGCATCTTCCATCCTATCTACATGGTGTTGAGCTGTAGTGGATTCTTTCCCAATGAAATGAGGAATTTTGGACTGATATTCATTAGGTAAAGGAGCTAAAGGTTGTGGTAACACCAAGGGAGCATACCATGCTGCCATGATGATGTTTTGTGGAGGTAAAGGATGGGCTTGAGCAGCAAGTATATGAGTGACATAAATGCTAGGACCAGCAACAAACTGTTGAGTAGATCTGGGGTGAGAGAGACCCAAGTTTTGAATGAAATGCATATAAGGAGATGTAGATGGAGGGTTTCCTCTGTCACCAATAAGTTGAGCACTATGAGGGGGTGTATTTGAAGGCTCAAATTTTGTGTGATCTAAGCTACTGAATGACTTAGTTCTTGGTGAATTGCTTGGTAAGTCTAAATCAAACTAATTTTCTAATAGAGCTGTAAGGTTCTCAGGTGCTGAATTAGCTCTATAAATGGGTTTGGTAATAGTTGGGTTCCTAGATGAAGAAGACTTCCTAAGAATATTCTCAAGGTTTTCCACTATTGCAGGGGGGTTTGGATTAGGATAAGCTCTGGTATGGATTGTTCTTGAAGAAAATATGTATGACAATCTCAAAAGAGGCAAACTATATTCAAACAAAGAAGCTTAATCCTATGTGTTTCCTTTAGAATGGATGATGTTGTAATGGAAACTGGTCTCCCAGTGGAGTCTTGTGAAAAAAAAGATAATCAATAGGCCTATTGATCACCAGTGGAGTCTTATGGTCATTCAAGAACTGTGGAGTTTCCAGGTGGAAGGTATAAGGTGTCTTAAAGGAGTTTTACTGTCCACCATAGTGATTTACTACCAAATTTAGGCTAATGTGGTCTTTCTTCCCCAGTGGAGTCGCCAGAATGTTAGGTCTCTGTAATTTGCAAATTTGGTAATACAAATTGCAGAGGCAACATATGAACCACTTTGGGATTCTAGGATCTAGCCCTCCCGAATCTAGAGAGGGATCTCTCTATGAGTGTGTTAAAAGATGTGATCTTTAAGGCTTTAAATATGATTTTAGGCTAGTTATGAAGAGTATAGGTTTTTGTTTTTGTTTGTTTTTGGTTGGGAAAGGACATGGAAGGTGAAGGAAGTTCAAATAAAGGGTGAAGGTGTATGCAAGTGAAGGGATGATTCAGTTGATAAGATAGGCAACAAGCAGCTTTAACCCATTGGGCTATGGAGTCATAAGAGGATTTAATTGGACAACAAGGTACAAGAGTAATGCATGGGGCAAGTCACCTATGTCAAAGGATCTCTTAAGTTGAATTTGTGGAATGAAACAAATATAAAAATGGAGAACAAACAAGTGAAGAACAAAGAGTAGCTTGAGATCAAGTAAGTGCTTTGAAACTATCTTGCTTTGGCATACACTTAAAGAAAAACATGGAAGTAATCCTAGATCAGGTAAGTGCTTTTAAACTAGCCTGCATTGAAGTACTTTCAGCTAGAAAACATTAAAAAGCAGTTAGAATAGCTTAAGATCAAGTAAGGACTTTTAAACTATCCTGCTTTCAGCATATTCTATGAGAAAACACAGATGATAATCATAAAGAGCAATCTAAGATCAGGCAAGTGCTTTGAAACCAACCTACTTCAATGTACTCTTAAGAAAAACTTTCAAAGGAAGAAAACATATAGATAGAGCTTATCAGCAAGAGTAGGGTACTGTCAAGAGTAAATCCTAGCTCTATATTTACTGTTCTTTATTAGAAAAAGTGGACATAATGGAAATATAAAGAGAAAACACAATTGACAATGAGAAAAACATCACCATCGACATAAATCAGGATCCCATAAATCAGCAACTTGTATTTGATGTTCAAACGAGTTACAATCAGCAAGCCCGGTGGGTCTCTACAGCTTCAAACTTATCGTTTCAGCTTATGTATCTTCAATTGCAAATAAGACTTCAGTAGCTTCAGAAAACTATTACATGCAATCAAATATCTAGAGACCAACCTTACAATGTGGTCCTCAAGGGGAATTTATGAGAAAATCTGGAAGTGGGGGGGTTTCTAGGGGTCAAGTATCATTAATTTCACAATCAATGCAATTCCTTGCCTTTGAAAACCAGGCAAGACATAAGGCAGGAATGCACTCAACCTATAACTCTGCTTCATAACTCTGTTTCTTCTTTTTGAGGCCTAATGGTCGAAAATATTGGCTTCTGGGCTGTTTTTTATCTTTTAAAATAACTTTGCTGACAATTAGAAATAAGATCTTTTGATTTGTATTAATTGTTCAGCCGTCTTTAGGCGAATGTCTTCTGTTCTGGTAATAACTATGCCTTCTTTGATTTCAGTGAGGCCGCAGGTGTCTTTTGGTAGCTAGAGAGGATGGCCTTTGGTGCTGGAGAGGGTTCAATTAGCCTCTGTTGTGGTGGTGGAGGCTTTCTCGGATTGATAGATGTCTTTGTCTTTTCCTAAAACACTTTTAATTTAATTTTAGGTCTGTGTTTTAGGTTGAATTATGCCTCGGTATTCTTTATGGTCTTCATGCTGTCTCTTCAAACTTTAAACATTGGATTATTATCATTAATTTTCAATAAAGGCTCTTAGTCCTTTAATTTCCTTAACTGATATTCTTTTCCACTTCAGTGATGATCCTTCGGCGCTCTTGGTCACAGTGACTATGACTGTGGAAACATAACGAAATCATCGCTCTGTAAACCTACAAAACACAATAAATTTGTTAAGAAAATCCCTAGGAATGGAGGTTGGATGCTTTTGGAGGCCAGTGAAAGATGGAGGTGCAGCAGAGGAAGCAGTGGCTGTAGCGAAGAAACGGTGAAAATTACGAAAGAATGGTGAAACAATGATCAGAAGAAGGTCTAGTGAAGAAATGGCTTTGGACCGTTGGATTAGATCTGATGGAGGAGATCGACAGTCAGGATCCGCCGGTGGGATTGCTTTAGAAGTTAGGTGGAATAAGTTAGCTTTAGTGTAAAACATTAAGATTTATCCTTTGGGCACAATACACAGGAAAAGTATGAAAATGCAGTGAAACCGGGCTTTGAATGGTGGGACCGGCATGGGTGGAGGGCGATTGATCATGGACTGTTGGATCTCAGGAGGAGATCAATGGTGGAGATTACTCCGATGAACTCTGTGGAAGCCAGATGGGAGAAATACGAATGGAGAACGCAATGGAATGAGGGCTATTGATCTGTACAGATCAATGGTCGGGATCTTCTGATGGAATTTTGGAGGTAGAAAGAGGGGAAGTGGTTTCATGGAGAAAACCAATGTTTTCGCGCAGCAGAAGGATGGTTTTTAAATTTTCCCAAAATAACGTGATATCGCTTGTCGGTCGATACGTGGAAAAATGAAACTTCCCATATCGCGTGAATTCAAACTGTTAAAACCCAGATACCAAAGTTACACGATATGGATGCTGGCCGTTGGATCTGGGACTGTGAGATCTAACGGTGATGGATGGAGCGCGATATGGACAGCTGCGCGGTTGGTAATGGGGGGACAGGTCAATGGTGGTTTTAATGTGGGCTGTCCGATCTATGGAATGGACGGTTGAGATCTCCAGATGGAAAGCGAAGGCAGAAAGGCATGTTAATGGGTGGGAAGAATTCTGACCATTAGATCCATGGGGATGGACGCCAGAGATTAAAAGAGGAGGTGGAGGCAAAAGGGTTGAATGATTGAGTAGGAGAAAGGAGGGTTGTCGGATAAAACGAGATAGACGGCTGAGATCCAATCACAATCGGAGAAGGTAGGGGCCAAAACTCCGATGTGTTTATGTAGCGATTGTGTGTGAACCGTTGGATCAACGGAGGATCGACGGTCGCGATTGGATCAGGGGTGGCCAATCAGGGAACACGGGGTGGTGAGAGATTAAATTATGGCCGTTGGTTCTTGTGGATTCAATGGCCAGGATGTAATCGGAAGTCGTCCAATCGGGGGAATGAAGAGTGGCACATTTGAAACTTTGCGATTGGCGATTGGAGCGGTGATGCCATGGCCGTCGGATTGTTTAAAGATCAACGGTGGAGATCGCCATCGGAGGGTAACAAAGGAATGAGGCGGGTGTGCGGTGAGATTTTCGCGGACCGTCAAATCTTTACAGATCTATGCTGGATACGCACCCATGGTCAACAGACCAAAACCTTTCTCGCATCGGAACTTTTCCATATAACAAAGAAAATTCGCTCACGTCCAATCTTCTGATTGCGATAAACGCTCAAGGGCTTAGCGCATAGTCTTGGCACCGAGTTTCATGGAGGGGAAATGGTTAGGGGTTGGCTGAAAGGAGCTTGAGCCTATATGGAAAAATAAGTGTTTTTAAGGCCAAAAAGAGGATTTTTAAGGCTTTAAAAGGGGTTTCGGTAGAGGGAAACAAGGATTTTTAAACCATATGAAGGGGGCCATAAGGTTTAAAAAGGGGATTTTTATGATTTAGAGGGTTAGTGAGGGATTTTTAGAGGAAATTGGTGAGGGGAAAAGGGGATGAAAAATGGGGTTTTGAGGGGACAAAAATGGGTAAATGAAGGCTTTATTGAGCACAATGTTTTCAAAAACAGTGAGGCTTTTTGAAATGGAAATAGTAGTGAGGGCTCTTCAAAGATAAACAACACATGGAGGCTTCAAGAGTGATATGTTTTCAGAGGAAATGTATCTCTTGAAGGCTCAAAAAATATTTAGCCACCTGTTTGCTTGACATAAATTATAGGTGGCTAACAGGACAAACATGAAACAGAGCAAGAGTTTTAGCTGACTGACGTAGATGAGGAAGATGAGGGAAAAATCATTAGTGCAGCAATCAAAGGCAAAGAAGCAAAGATTAGTTAACTTCACACTAATCTTGACAGAGAAAAGTATGTGATTGATTTTCTTGAGAAAGAAAATCAGCAGCTGAAAGCTAAAGAAATCATCAATGATGTCAGGACCATCAAAGCACAAAGAGAGGTAGAAAAGGCCAAGGCCTTGTTGGAGGAGACCTTGGAAAGATTTGGTGAAATTGATGATGAGGAGGATCAGCCTCCATGAAAGAGAAAAAAGACTATAGGGTTGAAGAGAGCTTTATCTCGAGAAAGAGAAAGAGAAGCTGAGTTGGCAGAGCAGCTCACACCAAGTGAGCTACTTTCCCTAGAGATTACCAAAGATAGAGAACCATGGCTTGATAGAGCCAATCTACATTTGGAGAGGTTGCTAGAGAAGGCCAACAAGGACAATGACTTGCTGAGGACATGAGTCAAACGTCATGCATGGAAAGAGAGAATTACATTGGCCAAGCTCAAAAGAGCCAATGCTAAGATTGAAAGTTTGACTAAGCAAGGGGAGAAGGAGAGGTTAGATATACTTGCTGAGGTGTCTCTTCTTGCCTCAAGAACTTGATAAGAAATTACCCTCACAATTTTGGCAAATTTTGGCACACTTGGTACTTCGGTACATTTTGGTTTTTTTGGGTTTTTTTGGGTCTCAGTTATTGTAATGGTTGGACTCATTTGGAGGTTTGACTTCTCAAGAGACACACTTTTGTATCAGTTCTTGGCCTGGACATTAATCAAATTTGCAGCAATTTTTATGGGATCCATGTAGTATAGTGTTTAGTTTCATTTCTTCTTTGTTCTCATATGTTAGAATTATTTTTTTTTAATTTTTTTTTAATTTTTATTTATTTATTTTTTTCATTCATCTCCATTATTTCATTCATTTCCATTAAGTGAATGTTTTCAAGTTAGATGAACAGAATCCATAATTGCTATGCTCTATTTTGGGTAAATATTGGCATATTGTAATTTCTTTAGTATAGAAAGAAACCATGATTTCACCATGCTATTTCTAGCTCCTCACCTGTCTTAATCATCCCATCATTGAAACCCTAAAGTGCTAAACCATTGTACCTACCTTACCCCATAGAACACCCTGCAAATCTTGACCTAATTTCCTTGCCCTAGCTGCTTGACTCCTCCTGATCGAGAAAAAACCTATACAATCAAAATCAAAACCCTGAGCTACTATACCTAGCATAATATCTTCTTTCCTCAGTCATCTTGGTTGTGATCTATACGAAGAGAGTCCTCTCTTGGCCTAGTATGGCTAGCTACTTGGCTAAGTGTGGTTTGATGTTACCTTGGGATTTCCTTCTTTAGCTTGAGGTTCAATCCGAGTGATAACATTTTGGAAACTCCACTGTGGAGAAAAGTGAGATTAGATCAAACCCAGTAAGTTTTCAATGAAATTCTTAAACTTGTGGATGATAAGGTTGGAGTTTATTCAAAGGCTGAATTGAAAAATTTGTAAAGTGCAAATTGGTTTTTGAAATTGGATATATTGGCTTCCTAAAGATACACTAGATCTAATCCCTATCCAAATCCTCCCACCATTTTTAGTGATCCTCAAAACATATGAAGAAAAGCCAAAACTGTTGTGGAGACATCTAGTTCGGCCATAAACCAATCAGAGAAAAGTTCCATTCCCAGAGCTAATTCATTCCCTGGAAAGTTATAAAACTTGCAAGATATTGAATTTGATATAAATTTTGAACAAAGCCTATTCTAGAGAAAATATTTGAGTTGGAATGATGAAACAATTGTTAATTCCTCCATTTCCTTTCATAGTCCTGTTGAAGATCTATTTTCACATTCTCTATCAGGGTCACAAATTTTACAAGTTCTTAAAGATATGTAGAACTATTCTTCGCAAATAAATGCTTGGGTGATAAACAGACCTCAGATCTCAGCTTCTTCTACCATCACTTCATCTACTATTACTCAAAATATTCCATTTCCCCCACCTCCTTTTTCACCCACTGTTCATACTATTCAATCAATGACCAATCCTCCCTTGATTACATCATGCATCCAAATCCCTATTATAAATCCTCCACATCCAATTATCATGGCTACAAGATATGCACCCCTTGTTCTCCCTCAGAACCCAGGTGCTATGCCCCAAGGTTACCAAACCAAAATCCCTTTGTTTGACGATACTCAGCCTATGACAGCCCAAAAGCACATAGATAAGATGAATGATTTCTTTGACTTTATTGAAGTTGATATTGAGGATGTGAAGATGAGGCTATTTGCACAAAGTCTGGGAGGGGTAGTAAGAAAATGGTTCAGAGCTATACCAGCAGCCACTATTGACACTTTCAAAGTTTTGCATCGACAATTTGTAGAAATATGGGAAGAAAAGAAATATCCTGTTCAAATTCTGTCCAAATATGAGAACATCAAAAGAAGTGTTGGCGAGAGTGTGAAATATTATTCTGTGAGATTTAATGCAATGTACAATGCTCTTGTTGCACATATAAAAACACCAGAAGGTTTGTCTTTAGTCAAATTTCTAGATGGATTTGATACTTATATGGCATATCAGTTGCGTGAATGTGATCCTACAACTTTAGGAGATATGCAAAAGAATGCTGTAAGTGTGGAAGCGAATTTTCTAGCCGAAAGGGCAAGAATGAGATATGAAAAGACAGTGATCATCAAGGAAGAGACATCTACTTTTGATGTTAAGAGGGATTCATTACTCCGAACTATGGAAATAATGGTTGACCGATTGTCTATCTCAGATAGACCTGAACCATAGATCTAGAACCCAAATTTCAGAGTGCAGCAACAACCTCAGTTTAGAATCAAGAAAACAGAGCAGAAAGGACCCGACCAAATAGTACAACAATAGCAGATTCGGACCCCGTTGGAGTAGAATTATGTTCAAGGAGTGGAAGAGGAAGAAGATGAAGATCCGGTGGTCGAAACAAATCATTTATTTACATCAGATGGTCTGCTCATGTTTTTGACTAAAGATGAAGAGTATACTGAAAATTTGGATACTCCAAAAGATGAGGACTATATCTTGGCAAATGATGATGATTTGGAAACTAAATTTGATGATTACTAGTGTGGGTATATGAATGCTTTGAGTGCACAGCATAAAAAATATTCTTTAAGGACTAGAGATGTAGCTGTCAATCCTATTCAGAAAAGAAAAGAGGTCCAGTCAAAGAATGATCTTCCAAATAATTATAGAAAGGGTAAAGAGCATGCAGATAAGAATCATAGCAACATCAACCAGCCATCAACAAGCTCAAATACTAAAGAGAGGGACAATAAGAAAAAGGATAATGTAACTGTTAGTATGAATCTTTCATCGTAAAAGACCATTTTAGCTACGCATAACAAATATCCCTAACATCAATTATGGCTACCAATATCTTTAAATCTGCAATTAGGTGATCCAAATAATGCTGCACAAATCCAGATTTAAGCATAAAAAACATTAAGCAGTAAAAATAAAACGTGGCTCCATGCATCCAATAGACAAGACAAGAGCAATGTATTTGAAAGAATTTTTATATTATATTAAAAAGGGGCACCTGGGAGGAAAACAAGAAAGGTGTTTTCCAGTTCTCCTCAATGGGATGGGTTCTTGAAAGTCCTCAGCATTTTAGATCTAAAATTTCTCTCTCTTGTTGGTGTAGAAAACCCAGACAAACATAGAACTCAAAGGGAGCTCACAAGGCAAAAATGGAGAATGTGACCAAGAGTATAGATCTAGAGTGATCTAATGCAATGAAAGGTGACTAATGAATGGGAAAACCCTTCTATTTATAACAAAATATTAGGGTGGTCTAGAACTTGGTGCATGAATAAAATATTATTAATCAAATTCTAGAACCACTTTTTAGGAATATTTTATTATATTTGTTGGAGGGAAAAGGATTTTTGACTTGGGTCAATTCCTTTATTTATAAATAATAAATAAATAAATGATTTATTTATTATTTTAAGGGAATGGTGGGAATATAATTAAATAAATAATTATTTATTTAATTATTTATAAATGATTTAGTCAAATTTAACTAGGAATATTATTTAAATAAGGATTTAAATAATTTATTCCTAGGAAATAATCAAATAAATAAGGATTTATTTAATTGATTTCCTTGTTTTGGGTTAAATATGACCAGGAAATATAAAAAAATATAGATTTGTTTATTATTTCCTTTTGGGGTTTCCTGTTTAGACCATAAACAACTTAATCAAGGTGTTTTACTAAGTTATTTCACATAGTGAAAGAAATTTTACTTAGGGTAAAATTGGTCTTACATGGTGTACTTGGGTTCATCTAATGATAATAGGTTAGATGACCAAAAAATGGTGTAACAGATTGCCCCCCAACGTATGAGTGTTAGAAGCAAATCGTATTACTGAAGTATGTTGTAAGAACTCAATCACTAGACATCAAGAGGGAAGTCAGAGAGAGCAATGTAAGGTAGTCTAATGTGCTAAAGGACTAGACCCTAAGGAGACGAGACTTATAGGTGCAACAAGTCTCTAGTTTATGAAGTGGTGCCTGTGCTAAAAGCGGCGGGGGAGGCATACCTATACCTGCCGAGACAAAATACAAAAGAATAGTATGTCCAGTAAACAAGGATCCGAACTATAAAGTACATGCTGGCATAAAGACGAGCCAGAAAAATAGAATGAGGAATCCCACATACATGCTGTGCCTGGAATAACAGTTAGGAATTATACAATAATATTTTAGTACATGAGATACAAATACAACCCAAATTCCCCCTATACACGAGGAAGGGCTCGCAAAATCTGACTGATACATGCAAATCGAAAAGGCGCTGCAAGCGGCTAAGGCCGACATCATCAAATGGAAGGAGCTGCATCAAGGGCTGAAATGAAGAAGTCATCCGGGCATGTGGGGGGCTACCTACAGGGCCACCCGCTCATGAGGGTTGAGACATCTCACACACACCCGGGAATCACCAATAGCTGCTATTGCATCACTAGACCATCAAGTATACAGATCGCGATCATGCTGAAAAGGAGCTCGAAGCAAGGTACACCACCATCTGGACCTAGCTTCTGGAGTAAATGAGCTGATGTCAATAGAAGGAGGTCCACCATAGGTGAGGCAAGAAGGGATCCCCAACTAAGGCACGAGAGAAAATAGTAGAGCGACTAATAGATGGACACTAATGATGATGATGAAATGAGGGACACTGAGTAGCGGATGGACAACTTCCCTTGTTAGAGCATAAAGGGCATGAATGGCTTGGCAGCGACTGACACAATATCATGAGGGATAGGGGACAATGGTACTAAAGGCCATAATGTGAAACATGAGAGAGGGACCAAACAATGAAGGATGGAGGACTATAGCGGGATACAAAGGGACTCGAGATAGACTCCATGACTGATGATGACTCCACTCGGAGGCTCTAAACAAGGGCGACTCAATGGTGCTGCCACACAGTAAAGGTCCAATGGGGGACCATAAAAACATGAGTACAATAGGGTATCTCATGATGAAAATCAACACAAACAAATACAAGTAAGGAGGCAAAATGGTGCCCCAAGTACAAGTGTTGTAAGTGAAGAAATTCGATTTGGAGGAGAGGTGAAGAGACCCTTCGTGGAAAAAATGTGTCCTGGTGAAGTATCAAAAAATGAAAAAATAACAGATACCCATTTGAGTGCTTGGTGAGAGATTTCCAACGGTGCAGACGGTGTGTCAAACGGGGCTATGGTTTGGTCGTAGCGGGTGGAAGAAAAAACAGGGGTTTTTCTTCTAATAAGGCATTTTCCCTCCAAATAAATTCATTTGCTTGTGTAGCTGTGGTGAATGTGGAGAGGAGAGAAGGCCCTAAATCTTGCGGTGATTGTAGCGGACAAACCGACCATTGGAATCGAGATCTGTCAGTTGTAGGTAAAAGGCCTAATCCTACTCTTTGTTTTTGATGAATTAAAAGTTCAGATTAGGGTCCTAAATCTCAGTAACAGCCCCTACCTCATCATTACGGCTGGGTCACACTTTTTGGGGCACAAACTGCGACCTAGGACGCAGGTTTGGGCCTGAAAAGTGTGACTTGTTCCAGGATTTGGTCAAAAAGTGCAACCTATCAGATGAATGTGGTTTTAGTTCTGTTGTGGGCTGAGATTCAGTTTTTGTGTAATTGAATGCGGTTTTTCTGATCTATAGACTGACAAAGATGATGGTTTTGTGCAGATATGGAAGATATACGAATCAAGTGGAGAGGGAGAGACCTAGGTACATTACGGATGGAAATCCAAGCAGATCAGGGTGTCCGTCGTGCATTGGCCAAGTTTGGGGTTTTGAAATTTGTGGATAACCCTTTGATGAGGGATGGGGAGCCTTTGTTGGATCGGATTGTCAGTTATTGGGATCCAGACCATGAGTTTTTTATAGTGCAGGGGCACAGGATTGAGCTAACAGTCTAGGATCTGTATTTCTTGACTAGTCTCCCACCATTAGGGATGGTGGGAAATACACAGCCAGTGTTACCGCAGGGGTGTAACATCATGGAGTTCGTGGAGTGACATTGTCAACCAGGTGTCCGAGTAAAAGGGACTCGGATATCTATTGGGGATCTAGAGAGGTTGGAGACCCGGGCAGTGGCGGCAGCAGTGTTGCGGATCTTCGGCAGCCAGGTGCTCCATCACATCACTGGAGGGTAGATAATGATTGTAGAAAGTGTGTTGAGTGGGACCTAATATGGGTGGGCTCAGATGATGTTGGTTTCGTTGAAATGACAGCTGTCGCTGTGTAAGCTTATGTAAGTGAACCATGATTGTGCTTATAAGACTGTATTGTGCTCCTTTTTTGAGAAGATCCCGACCTTGTGACCTCGTGTATAGCTACCTGATGGGGGTCCGAGAGAACCTAGGATGTGTTGGTGGGGATGACTACTGTGTAGAGGAGGGGGAGGGGCGGTCGGACGGGTGTTCTGACCATAGTTCTTTGCCGATTGGGATCAGATGCCATTGTACATAGACGACTATCCCTATAGTGGGATGAGTTATTGGGGAGATCCGGACTTGCCGCTTCCACCTGGTCGAGTATGGGGGCCTGATGGTAAGTGACAAGTAACTAATCTATTATGTGCATGTTAAATTTTGTGAATAGTATTTATGGTACTAATTCTTATACTTTTTGGCATGCAGATATAGCTCCGGTGAAACCGGTCGGATATATGGGACAACCTGCAGCAGCTGGAACTACAAGTGTTAGTGGATTGAGGACGGCATAGAATGAGGATATGGCCGCTCAGTTGGAGGAATGTTGAAGATTGCAATGAGAAACAGTGAAGGAGGCATTCTGAAACATCTTTCTTGATCCTAGTTGGAAAGTGATCACCTAAACTAGGTGGGGGACCACACAGGTGATTTTTGTCGCAAAGTCTATTTTTAGACTATGTCTATTTTTAGACATATGGAGCATATTCTATAAGTTGCGGGATGCTATTTGTGGATGGTTGGTCAAGTTGGTAAAAATAGATGGACCTCTATTTTTAGACATACTGGGCAGAGTCTATTTTTAGACTACCAGTCTAAAAATAGATCAGTCGAATATTATTAGTTCTTAATAATATTTGGACTATAAACATTATCTTATCCTCTTGGAGCACTTCAGTTCGAGCTACGGATGTGGCACATGCAGCTGACAGAAGGAATTACGCTATTCCTAGGGGTTAGTTGAGCTATTGCATGGTTGACTTCAATTAGAACTCATGTGGCAGAGTTTGGTGGAGTTGATGAGACAGTTGGTGGAGTTGTGTTCTGTTTAACTTAGTTGAACTAGTTGTATTTAGTCTAACTGACAAATACACTAGTGATGAGTGGTGTGAATTAATTATTAATTAACTCACTAATTATTAACTCATAAATCAACTAAAGAACACATCAGTTAACTGCAATGCATGGACAGTTCAGTGGAGACCAGTGTTAGAGGTGGGTGAAAGGGTGAGTCTACTATCAGTTGTGACTATGGTTGTGCATGAGGATTGCACACACATTGATTGAGACTGCCAATGAGGATTGCGCAGTACAAGCTAGGTGGATTAAAACTTGGATCTCATTTCTCATCTTGGATTGCTAGTAGAGGTAGGTGTGGCAACAAAGGGAGGAGATTTGATGTTGACTTGTCTGACTGGCTAGTTTGTGTACTTTATGAGATAGTAATCAGTACTTGTGAGGAGTATTTTTACAAGTGTATTGTTACATGTTCTCTATCATTATAATATACGTGATAGTTGGGGTTAGCTGTTTTCCCACATGAAACTTATGTTTATATGTGTAAATGTTTGATGTTTTAATGTGCGCATGCGATTGTTTATGATTCCGCAAATTGACGATCAATAGTAGAAGAGGTTATGTATTGTACATGAAGATAAAATAGTGTATTATCATGATAATCTCGGTGAATAAGTGTCATATTATTCAAATTTCTACATGGTATCGGAGCAGTATTGATCATCGGAGCAATTGTAGTGATTACATTTTATTTCTATAGGCAGAGTCTATAAGCGGGCCAGGTAGCCTCTGGATTCATCCTTTCCTTGAAAGGTGAGAGATCCAGTAAATGCCCCTATAGTCGATCTCTGTATTAGAAATACTTTGTTCTCACAAAAATTAAAGCGGTTGATTTTTGAGCTGGTGGAATTCGAATTTGCAGGAGTGTTTTCTTGGTGTGTTGAAGTCAAAATGTCTTATCAGGGATTGCGATTGGAGTATGCCCTTGAAGGCAACTCGAATTATATTACATGGAGAGATAGGATGGAGGCAGTGTTAGATGACAATGGGCTGAAGGAGTTCATAGATTCTAAAGTCCAAAAGCCTACTTCTAGCGATGTTGCCGCACTGGACGCATGGCAAAAGAAAACAACAAGATGTCGAAGGATTCTGTTGGAGGGCGTGAAGGATCACATAGTATCCAGCCTGCATGGTAAAGCTTCTCCATTCTTCATGTGGAAAGATTTGATAGATTTGTTCCAAAGCAAGAGCGACCAGAGGAAGTTGGCGCTCAAGGATAAACTCAGGAACATTAAGATGGAGAAAGGAGACAGTATGCTCGAGTACCTCACGAAGTTCACCCAATGCAGGGATGAGCTGGGAAGTGTGGGGGTGACTGTAGATGATGAGGAATTGGTGAGCTTGGCTCTCCTTGGTCTTCTGAAGAGTTGGCATTCCTATCAGGACTCTGTCAATGGTCGGGATAAATTGCCAGGATGGGAGCGACTTTGGTCGGATCTTGTGCAAGAGGAGATAAGGCGAAGTACCAGGGAAGGATCTTCATCAAAGAATGATGATGAAGAGGATTACATTTTGGCTGCCAAAGAAAGGAAGGGGAAGGGTAAGAAGAATTCTTCTCAATCCGGTGCAAATGGTAAAGAGTGTGACATGTCCAAAGTGAAGTGTTTTCACTGTCATGAGCATGGGCATTACGCCACGAATTGTCCATAGAAGAAGAAGAAAAAGCAGGTTGTTGGAGCTACAGCTGGTGAGGCTCTTGCCTCGTAATTTGAGATGGACTTCTCATTGATCACATTCATGGTGTCTAGTGCATTGGGATCGGGGTGGTATTTTGATAGTGGCGCTTCATTTCACATGACGGGAGATGTGAATCTTTTTAGTGACTTGGTGGAGAAAGATCTCCAGTTGCATGTTGAGTTGGGCGACAATGGACGATACAATGCGACTGGAATTGGTACCATAACCTTTCAGAGGGAGTCAGGTAAACTCATTCTTTTACAAGATGTAGTGCATGTTCCAGGTTTAAAGAAGAATTTGATCTTAGTCGCAATGTTAGAGGATAAAGGGTATGAAGTTGTCTTCAGTGAAGGAAGAGTTTTCCTTCGGCACAAGGCAACAGGATAAGTCAAGAAGGTTGGGATTCGAGCAAGGAATCTCTACAGACTTGAAGTAGATGGGATGTCTACGGAGCTTCCTACTGGTGGGAAGTGCAAGAAAGACATGCAACTGATGCTTGAGAGGGAGCAAGTTTTGCATGCAGGTAAGAGTGAACCTTGGGATGTGAAGCAGCCACAAGATGAGGATCATGGAGTGGGAGAGACCACTCATGCAGAGAAATTTTGTGCCAGATGGGCAGAGGGAGTGCATGCAGCTATACCACCAGGTGAGAGGTGGGGCAACATGCATGATTAATCCCAAGAGGATATTTCTGGGCAGGATTCATGAGATGGTGTGGATCTCATGAGTTGAACCTGGATACGAGGTGCCCACAGCGCAGCAGTAGCATGATCATTTGGAGTGATACAGGTAGATCAAAGTGACAGTGTCGGATACTGGAGCACGGATCAGAGTTGACAGCAAGTGCAGAGTGCATGGGTGCAAGAGTTCAACAACACAGTGGTTCCTGATGACATGTGCAATTGGCCAAGCAGAATTCAAAGACTTTGATGATAGATGCATCATATTGATTGAGTTTTTTGGAGCCTATTCAGTTTCAGAGGAGTTGCAGAGCAGATGCATAGAGTTGCATGGCGCTTGTGAAGGTTGCAGGGTGAATGCATGGAGTTGCATGTCGCATGCAAAGACAATCCTTTCTTGTTGAGAGGGAGTGTTGAAGATTGCAACAAGAAACAATGAAGAAGGCATCCTGAAACATCTTTCCTGATCCTAGTTGAAAAGTGATCACCTAAACTAGGTGGGGGACCACACAGGTGATTTTTGTCGCAAAGTCTATTTTTAGACTATGTCTATTTTTAGACATATGGAGCATATTCTATAAGTTGCGGGATGCTATTTGTGGATGGTTGGTCAAGTTGGAAAAATAGATGGACTTATATTTTTAGACATACTGGGCGGAGTCTATTTTTAGACTGCCAGTCTAAAAATAGATTAGTAGACTATTATTAGCTCTTAATAATATTTGGACTATAAACATTATATTATCCTCTTGCAGCACTTCAGTTCGAGCTACGGATGTGGCACATGCAGCTGATATAAGGAATTACACTATTCCTAGGGTTTATTTGAGCTATTGCATGGTTGACTTCAGTTAGAAATCATGTGGCAGAGTTTGGCGGAGTTGATGAGACAGTTGATGGAGTTGTGTTCGGTTTAACTTAGTTGAACTAGTTGTATTTAGTTAAATTGAAAAATACACTAGTGATGAGTGGTGTGAATTAATTATTAATTAATTCACTAATTATTAACTCATAAATCAACTAAAGAATACATCAGTTAACTACAGTGCATGGACAGTTCAGTGAAGACCAGTGGAAGAGGTAGGAGAAAGGGTGAGTCTACTATCAGTTGTGACTATATCGTGCATGAGATTTGCACACACATTGATTGAGATTGCCAATGAGGATTGCATAGTAAAAGCCAAGGGGATTCGAAATTGGATCTCATTCATTCTCATCTTGGATTGCGTAGTAGAGGTAGGCAAACAGTGGAGGAGATTTGAACCTGTGACTTGTTTAGATTTGAGCTAGTTTGTGTGTAGCATGTGAGATAGTACTGAGTACTTGTGAGGAGTATTGTGCTATGTATTGTTACATGTTCTCTATCATTATAATATACATATAGTTGGGGGTTTTCAGCTTTAAGCTTTCCCATGAAATCCTGTGTTTATATGTGTGAATGTTTGATGTTTTAATGTGCGCATGCGATTGTTTATGATTCCGCAAATTGATGATCAATAGTAGAAGAGGTTATGTATTGTACATGAAGATCAAATAGTGTATGATCATGATAATATCGGTGAATAAGTGTCATATTATTCAAATTTCTACAAGGACATTCGGCATAGATGTGAGGGGCTACTGATCGGCATGTCGGAGCGGGGTTGGCAGGATTTAGACGACCAGTACATAGAGCTATGTATTGGGCTACCCTCGGAATGGCGAGGTATCATGCGACGCATGGAAATGGCTAGTCAGATTGTGCGTGATCTACGAGCTGCGAGAGCAGAGCCATTGGCTTAGGATCCTCCAGAGAGTGATTAGATGTAGGGCAGGTGGTGCCCCCTAGTGTGTATGTAGGGGCAAGTGGTGCCCCCCATTTTTGTGAGTTTTGTTTTTTGTAACATGCTATGGGCATGTCATATGTTTCAGAGTAGATGGAATCTAAAAACATGTTATATGATATATATTATGTATATGCATTGTGTTGATGGTTTGAAATGTTATGGTCTTGTGTGTGATAAATGCCAGTCTAGAACATGATTTGCAATTCTATCTACGTAGTGATTTTGACTTCTAGGTACATGGTTGAAAGTAATGAATCTAAAGTCACGTATCAAAATTTTCACTCGTAAATATTGTCTAAAAAGGATAGGGTTATGCACACGATAGACACCATTGAGTTGTAAGACAAGAAGCAGGGAATCTAAATGAACGTGCAGATGTAGGATGCAATGAGAGAGGGCATCGGCTAAGAGACCACGTACTGCATCATATTAAGCCTGATTATTGGTGGCATTACCAATGCAGACCCCATTCGAAAGAACGAGGGTATGCAAGGGGGTAAAGATGGCCCATGCGGCCGAGGCGAGATTCCGGGAATAGCGACTTGCCCCATTGGCATAGCTAATATAATGTGTGGACGAGAGGGCTGGCGGGATAGTGTCACAAGACAAGAAATGGGAGGAAGGAGGATAATGATGGTAGTGTGAGTATAGGGTAGACATCAAATGACAACCATGGGAGGGAGTAGTTTGGGTAGGGTGGCTAGGACTCATAGATCGACTAGAGGGTGATGAATGAGAACTATAGGAGGAAAAGCGGGAGCTCATGTTGCGAAGGACATCATAGATACGAATGGGATCATCCTGGTTATGGGAGGAAAGGGAAAGGTCAAGGAAACCACATGATGCTACAAAGCCACCTAAATCATTAGCGTGGGAAGAAAGGCGCACATACGGATCATCACGGGGGATGAAAGAAGAACAAGTAAAAGGATGGTCAAAGCATGTAGGGCCCAAGAATGTTGCTGAAGGGGAATCAAGCAAAACAGATGGAGTGGATTCAGAGGGAATGTACTCCGAGGGTCGTGCGGATGATGATAGGTATAGGAGAGGGGCAGCAGGTTCCGACATCTCAACATCAGGGGGAGGAATGTCAATGGTAGTAGGGGGATCCTCGAGTAAACCTGATGCATACTGAGCAAGGATGGGAGAGGCAGATTGATTTTGTTCAACCTCGTACTTGCGAATGACCTCTAAAGAGGCTCGGTAATGCGTGAGGTGAGGAAAATGGTGAGAATAATGGCTATGGACACCACATAGAGCACAGGTTTGTTGGTGTGAAGAGTCTTTGGGTTCTTGGCTACGGAAGAGGAGGAAATAGAGGTTTCAGGGACCGTAGATTCAGGGAACGCGACCTTAACCATGGGTTGGATACGGGGCAACTCAGGACAAGTATGGGTGGCATGACCGACACCATCACACAAGGCACAAGGCTTGGCGGGTGGAGGAGGGGTAGGGTCAGGTGCGGTGGCCTTGTCTTTGGATACCCCCTTGCAAGCTTTTATTTTCTTGCCCGTAGCTGTCACAGCATGAGGATGGTCTTGCGGAGGGGCTAGGGGCACCATAGCGATGGAAGGAGTGAAGGGAACTAGCTGAACCGGCGTCACAACAAGGTATGGTTTGGGGTGGTCGGGTGGGGTCTCGGCTAGAGGAGTAAGATACCATACAGGTATTCCCAAGGTTAAATTAGGGAGGGAAAGGGTGGCCATGATGGGAACCGAATAGACGCCGGGAGGGGAAGCAAGGAAAGGTATCTGACCGGTGGGGTAATGGCTAGGAGGGACGACTCCCATATGGTGGAGACCTGGGGGAACCGACTCAGGAGGGTAGGGAGGTTCCTGAGTGCGAGGTGGATGGGAAGGTCCAGGCGGAAGGGGTTCGGTCAGCTGAGGCGAAGGGCTAGGAACAAGTTGCGACAGGTGAGATTGAGGTTGTTGACTAGCCGGAGTAGGTTGTGGAAGGTCAGCTTGAGACGATTTCATCATGCAAAAATTTGCTAAGCTGGGATTAGAGACAAGAGGAGGGGGAGGACCCGGGAAGGTTCCAAGCAAGGATGAGTCTTTGTAGATGCTAGGGGAGACACTGGTTAAAGAATCAATAGTTTGCTTATTGGTGACAGCAGAGATGGTGGACTCAGGGGAGGTCTAAGATTTTGGTTCATGATATGTCAACTGGTCGATGGTGACAATCTTTCCATTATGGGGGAAAAAAATCTTGCGGTGGACTGCGGATGGGACGACAGACATGGCATAGGTGTAACTATGCCCCAAAAGAATGTTATAGTCAAGAGGGGCGTTGATAACTTCAACGTCGATGCAAACAGTCTTGCCCGTAAGGGTGATAGGACAATTACAGAATAAGTCAATGGGCTGGGAGGCATGGCCATCACACACACGAAGGGTGATTATGGAAGGGGCCAGTTTAGAAGATTTGAGTTGTTTCCAAACCGAAGCAGACATCACACAAGTAGATGCCCCCTCATCAATAATACATCGAGCGACGTTTGCATTTCAAATTTTGAATGGGATTTGGAAAGAAATAGAAGTAGGCAGAGGGGGATGGTCTGACTGACGGGCATCGAAAAAAATCAATTGGTCATCAGCAGGATCTACAGCACCCATGGCAGATAGTAGAGCCTTCTTTTGAGAAGGAAATGACTGGAGGAGTTCCAGTGTTGAAATGGCAGCAGGAGATTGTGCCAGATCATCTACTATGCTATATGAATGGGCAGCCCAACCAAAGGCAGCATTTCGGTGTAATGGGCCCTTAGGAATATATGTATGAACCTCAGCTTTGGGCGGAGGGATTTGCAAGGGACCATTGGGTGTCGATAGAGGCTCTGTAGAACCTGAAGATGGGGACTCGGAGACAGACGAAGCGGGAGGCGTGGAGTACTGATGAGACCGAGTTTGAAGGCTAAGGTCGACGATGAGAGGTTGGTTAGAGGCCATCATAAGAATCTGGTAATCGGAGGAACTAGAAGGGGAAGGTTGTGTGGATACTGGGGCATGAGGTGGTTGAGTAGCCACGAATCCTTGTTGAGGGAAAGGATCGGTAAACACAGCGGGTTAAGAAGTAGTCATATTGGGAGGGATAGTAGGGGAGGAATGTTGTCCCCGCACAGTGGCCTAAGACTCCCACGTTTGCCAAATTTGTGGTAATAGGGGACAAGTGTGAGTGTAATGACCATAAACACCGCAACACGAACAGGGCTTATTGGTGCGAAGCGGCCTGTCCGGCTTGGGCTGAGGGCCCTGTGGCGGGTTTGCAGTGTTAGAATCAATACCTAAAGGATTGGATCGACGATTACCAGAGGCGGATTGATTTCCTTTCCTCTTTCTTTGAGAAGGAAGAGAATTAGTTGCGCCCTGGTTCGCAAATACTTGCCCTAGAGGGGGTAGTAGGTGGGGCTGCGGGGGTTGAGAAGGCAAGGGGGTGAGAGGTCCAAATGCTGGAGGAGCTGGGACACTAGGCTGTGAGTAAGGATAAGGATTAGGATGGGCAACGTTGAGGTAAGCAGGAGCGGGGCCAAAAGGAGGAGGCATGTCGTATCCTAGATACATGCTACCTAGAGGGGGGAAAGTGCTGGAGGTGCTAGCCCCTCCTGGAGGGAAACCATAGCCCATAAGAGGTTGAGCAGAGGTATGTGAAAGAGCTCCAATGATACCGTCGAGAGAGTGAGATGCCCCCGGGCGTTAGCACCATCGGGCTTGGGGAGGTCAGGAAGGACGGTATAAACATAACTAGATTGAGCATAGATAAGGTCATATTTCAAGGCTGTTTGAAGGGTGGCTTCTTCGGTTTGAGGGAATTGGGATGCGACATCTTTGTCGATGGGAGGTAAGAGAGAGCGAAGGAACCGGTCCATATAAACCCGATCTTCAAAGGTGGGGGCTCGACATAAGCTCCTTCTTCTCCACCATTCTTGGACATGAGTGGAAAGGTGGGTCGAAGAGGATTGATGGAAAGAAGTGAAGAGTTATGTACCAGTGTCATATCGGAGAGGGAGCTGGAAATAAGATAAAAAGGCTTGGGAAATGGTCGCAAAGGTGGTATGGGAAGAGGCGGCCTAATCAACATACCATTTAGAGGATTCACCGGTAAGCGTGCGTTGGAACAATCTAAGATGAATGGAGTCATTAGTAATAGAATTGGAGGAACACCACATATGGAAAGATTGGATATGGTTGGAGGGATCTTCACTAGCAAGGCATTTTAACTTGGGAATGTCGGAGGGGAGCTTGGTTGGCATAGCAGGCCAACTAACATTATGGCGGATAGGATCATTGATTAATTGATTGAAATCGGGGAGACTGAGACTGGCCATATAAGGGAGCAAAGGGACAGTTGAGGTAGTTCACGTAGTGGTTCCACTGGAAAAAGACCCAACAGTAGAACTAGGGTTGCCGCTAGCGCTAAGCCCTGAACTAGACATGGTGAAGGTAACAGGGGGAGAACCAGGAGTAGGGGGAGAACCCAAACAATCAGAAGAAGAGTTGGAGTGCGGAATCAGGGGAGGAATTACTCGATGATGATGGGAAGGAGGAATTCGACCAACCAGAAACTGAGGGTGAAGGCCAAGAAGTCTCCGGGACAAACGCCTTGGAGGCACATTGATGACGGGAAGAAGAAAAATTCACAAGGGTAGGGAGGTGCAAAGTCAATTGATTTTAAAGTCTTTGCCAAGCGGTGTTAACCAGGCTCTTCTTAGCTTAGGTTCAGTGTGTGGCGTGTGTTAATTTTAATTTTTTAAACCCAGAAGTTTTGAGAGTAAAAGAAAAAGTGTGTTGCGTAACTGAAAATAAATCTGTAGAAAATAGTAAATGAGACGGAAATAACAGAAAATTAACAGCTAACAATGCATCAATCTAACCCAAGGAGGCGGGTCTCTCAAAACTAGTCTAGAAGAGGGAAAAAAATCTAATCAAAACACGCTAAGAAAAGGGCCAATAGATCTAAGGTCGGGAGGGACATGGATCTAAAGGGGAAATCTACTGAAAAGAGGTGCAGAAACAGCAAAGAGGCAGAGGCAAGGTTGCTGCTACAAAAGAGGGAATCAGCTAAAGATAGGAGGGACAAGGAGGTGACCCTAGAGATAAACCCAAACAAAACTAGATGAGGTGATTTGAAAGGGAGAAGAGCCGATCTAGAGGGATCTGAAGATGAGGTATCAGATCTAAAAAGAAGAAGGCTGAAACTCTGAAAATGCAGACATCTGAAATAGCTAAAACTCGCCCACAAAAATTGGAGGGTACTAAAGCGCTAAGGGGAAATATTCCCACTTAGTTGAGTGAAACAGATCAGAAACAGGTCTAAACAGGCAGAGACGGAGGCTGGAAAACCATGACAGAAGCTTCAGACAAACCCATAAAAGTTGCTGGAAAATTGCAGAAAAAATTGGAGGTCACAGGTTCTGACCTGTTTTCAGTCCAGGTCGCAGTTTTGGGGCAGAAAAGTGCACCCTCAAGTCCAGGATGAATTTTTTGGGCCGATAAGTGCGACCTGCAGATCTGGGTCTCTCGGCGGCAAATTTCAGAAAAAGTTGTCGTCTCAGCTGCGGCTGATGTCTGTCACTTGTGCAATAGGGCCAGAAACACATGGAAGTTAAAAATTTTGATGTTTGAGGGTTTTAGAGGTGAAAAGCACCATAAAAATAGGAAAAATAGAAAACTGAAGAGAAACCCTAGGGTCTGAAATAGCTGGATATGCAGGAATAGATAAAATGATAGCGGTCGCAAAAGAAAACCCGTGTGGAGTCGCCAATTGTTAGTATGAATCTTTCGTTGTAAAAGACCATTTTAGCTACGCATAACAAATAGCCCAACATCAATTATGGCTACCAATATCTTTAAATCTGCAATTAGGTGATCCAAATAATGCTGCACAAATCCAGATCTAAGCATAAAAGACATTAAGCAGTAAAAATAAAACGTGGCTCCATGCATCCAGTAGACAAGACAAGAACAATGTATTTGAAAGAATTTTTATATTATATTAAAAAGGGGCACCTGGGAGGAAAACAAGAAAGGTGTTTTCCAGTTCTCCTCAATGGGATGGGTTCTTGAAAGTCCTCCGCATTTCAGATCTAAAATTTCTCTCTCTTGTTGGTGTAGAAAACCCAGACAAACATAGAACTCAAAGGGAGCTCACAAGGCAAAAATGGAGAAAGTGACCAGAAGTATAGATCTAGAGTGATATAATGCAATGAACAGTGACTAATGAATGGGAAAAACCCTTCTATTTATAACAAAATATTAGGGCGATCTAGAACTTGGTGCATGAATAAAATATTATTAATCAAATTCTAGAACCACCCTTTAGGAATAGTTTAATATATTTGTTGGAGGGAAAAGGATTTTTGACTTGGGTCAATTCCTTTATTTATAAATAATAAATAAATAAATGATTTATTTATTATTTTAAGGAAATGGTGGGAATATAATGAAATAAATAATGATTTATTTAATCATTTATAAATGATTTAGTCAAATTTAACTAGGAATATTATTTAAATAAGGATTTAAATAACTTATTCCTAGGAAATAATCAAATAAATAAGGATTTATTTAATTGATTTCCTTGTTTTGGGTTAAATATGACCAGGAAATATAAAAAAATATAGATTTGTTTATTATTTCCTTTTGGGGTTTCTTGTTTAGACCATAAACAACTTAATCAAGGCATTTTACTAAGTTATTTCACATAGTGAAAGAAATTTTACTTAGGGTAAAATTGGTCTTACATGGTGTACTTGGGTTCATCTAATGATAATAGGTTAGATGACCAAAAAATGGTGTAACAGTAACAAAGGATAAAAATGATAGAAGAGATACTGTTGTCAAAGAGGTAGATAAAGTCGCCACTTTTAATTTAGAAAATGAAATAGCTAAATTGAAAATGTATATTCCTTTGACAGAATTAGTAAAGAATAGTGATTATAAACATCAGGTGTCTAGATTGTTGCAAGTTGATCCTTTCTCCAATATTGCTAATGTTGAAGATGACCACCCTAAGCTCATTTTTGGTTCAGCTATAGATGGTCAGTTAGACGAGAGTGAAGTTTCCCCCTTTTATTTAAGCCTTAGACTACATGAGTACATACTCCATAATGCTATGCTTGATTTTGGGGCTTCTCACAATTTAATGCCAAAGGCTATTATGGAAAATATGGGCATGGATATCACCCGACCGTATCATGATTTGTATTCATTTGATTCTGTAGAGTTCGCTGCATTGGTCTCATTAAATATTTAGTAGTTTCCTTAGACCTAGTCCCATCCAAGAATGTTTTAATGGATGTGGTGGTGGTTGATATACTGCCTCGATTCGGCATGCTGATATCTATATCATGGGGAGCTAAACTCAAAGGTACTTTACAACTTGACTTCTCTTACGCTACTATTCCTATTTTCGGGCAATTGAGGAAATTATACAGGGAAAAGAAAATGAAGTATATGATAACTAGTAAGGAGAAGCCCATAAATCATCCAATACAAGCTGTACATACAGATCTATAATATATTATTTTGTATAATGATGTTGGTTTGAATGATGTAAGTAATCAGCTTGTAGAGGTAGAGGATGTACTAGAATTTTCAAAGAGTTTTAGAGCAGTTCTTGATAAAGAAAAAGAATAGGTGAATTCTTCCAAACAACCTTCAGAAGAACAGAAAATCAGTGCAGATCAGAAAAATGAGGTGAACGGAAAAAGTAAATCTGAACCAATAGTTAAGTTTAAGCATCTAGAAGATGAAGATGGCTTGTGGAGCATGGATTTCGATGGTGCTTTGGGTAAGGAAGGTGCATGTATTGGTATTTGGATCTAAAGTCTTGTTTGTAAGTAAGGTGGAATTCCAAGAAATATTAGAGAATGCTCTTATAAATTGGATTTTGACTATTCTAACAACAAAGCAGAGTATGAAGCATTGATCACAGGTCTCAAAATTTTGAAGAAACTTGGTGCAAAAATAATTTCTGTTTATGGTGATTCTGAGCTTGTCATAAAGTAGGTGAAAGGAGAATATCAAGCAAAGCATCCAAGAATGAGAGCCTATAGGAATGTAGTCTTTGATATCTTAAAAATGATTCCTAAATATACATTAACAAGGATGCCAAGAAGTCAAAATATCATTGTAGATTCACTTGCTATGGTAGCAAGTAATCTCAAAATTTCGATGAAATCAAGTAATAAATTTGAAATTCATGTCAAACATAGACCTACTGTTCCTGATAACTTAAGGCATTGGCAAGTTTTTTGGGATGAAAAAGAAATTAATAGCTTTTTTGCAGAATTATGGGAACTTTAAAGATGATTTTATTGATGATGTTTATGATTTTGATGATCAAAACATAGAGGCCAATTAGATGAATATTTTGCAGCTGAAAGATAATATTATTTATAGAGGTCTCATACCTTTAGAAGAACTGTTTGATCAGGATGATGTGGCGAGAAAACCAACATTGACTCCTACAGAAAAGGGTGTGGAAGACATAAACATTGGGGCAACAGATAAGCCGAAGATGGTTAAGCTGTCTAAAACATTATCTCCTGACGCAAAATATAAGTACATCAAATTGTTATCTAAATTTTCTGATATTTTCGCATGGAATTATGTAGATTTGAAGTTCTATGACAAAAACATTATTCAGCACACTATTCCCATCAATCTGGATCAAAAACATTTTAGACAGAAGTTGATAAGGATAAATCCAAGACTGTTGCCATCCATCGAGAAAGAGGTAAATCAATTGTATAAATCTCGTATCATTGTTCTAATTAGATTTTCTGATTGGATTTCAAATTTGGTTTCGGTAAGGAAAAAGACCAGAGAGATAAGGTTGTGCATTGATTTTTGGGATTTGAATAAAGTGTCTTTAAAGGATAATTACCTGCTTCCTAAGATGGAACATGTTCTGCAAAGGGTAGTTGGAGCATCACGGATGTCGCTGCTTGATGGTTATTTAGGTTATAATTAGATTTTGGTACATGAAGAAGACGAAGGTAAAACTGCTTTCACAACACCATGGGGGACCTTTCATTATGTCAAAATGCCATTTGGGCTCAAGAATGCATGGGCTACTTTTCAGTGGGCGATGGATATAGCCTTTGATAATGAGAAAGATGTTTTATTAGTGGTGTATTTAGATGATTTGACAGTGTTTTCTGGTTCTGATGATCAACATTTATATCATCTGATAATTGTTTCTCAGAAATGCAGGGAGATCGAAATTTCTCTAAATCCGAAAAATAGTCTTTTTGCCATGGAGGAAGGCAAACTTCTCAGTCATATAATTTACAAAGATGGAATTCGCATTGATACTTCTAGAGTAGAAGCAATTCAGAAAATAGTTTCTGTGTAATAAAAAGGAGATATAAGCTTTCAATGGTAAGATGAATTTCTTACACTGATTTGTTCCTAATTTGGCTGAGCATTTGCGTGAATTAACTGATATGTTGAAAAAGAGCAGCAGTGTAAAATGGACCACTGATGATATGAAGTCTTTCAACTTGGTAAAACTGGCTATAATTACAGCCCCTGTTTTGGTTAGTCCAGATTATACTAGTGATAATATTTTCATTTGCATCTGAGCACACCTTGGCTGCTGTTTTGATGCAAAAGAAGGATTAGGTTGAGGAGCCCATTGCTTTCTTCGGTCGAGCCATTAGAGATGTTGATATTCCTTATAATATTATTGAGAAGCAAGCTTTAGCCTTAATCAAAGCCTTGAAGGATTTCCGGATCTATATTCTACATTCACACACTATAGCTTATGTTCCAAATGCAGCTGTAAAATAAGTTCTCACGCACACTGATCTAGAAGGAAGGAGAGGTAAGTGGATGGAAGCAATGCTAGAGTATGATCTCAAGATCAAGCCCACCAAGTTGATCAAGGGACAGGGGTTGGCCAAACTTATGGCTGAATCTAACTTTCATGCTCTAGACATAAACCTTATTGCAACAATGTCAGATGATGAAGAAGATGGTGCTCTAATACAGGTATTAGAAATGTTTCTCACTTCAGCATGGTATTCAAATATAGTGTATGTTCTTCAGCACTTATGTCCTCCTCCTGGAATGTCAAAAAGTAAGGGTAGTTATTTGAAATTAAAATCTGCTAAATATTGCATTCTAGGTAGTGCCCTTTATTGGAAAGATCCAGGAGCTGTTCTTTTAAATTGTCTAGTTGAAGATGGAGCTAAACAGGTAATGGATGACTTCCATAGGGGAGATTGTGGAGGCCACTTGTTTGTAAAACAATAGCTAATAAAGTGTTGAGAGCAGGGTATTATTGGTTGACTCTATTTTTCATATTTGTACAAAACAGTCACAAATTGTCATGAATGTCAAGTTTTTCACAGAAAAGGGAAACTCCTTCCTCTTCTGCTGAAGCTTGTTGTAGTAAATGCTCCTTTTCAATAGTGGTGACTTGATTTTATAGGGGAAATTCATCCCACATGTTGTGCATATTACCCCCCTCTATTTAAATTTTGGCCACCAGCTCCCTTTGGATCTGTTCAAAATATCTTTCGCAGCCGAAAACCTCCATATTAAGCTCATTGCCACCTTTCTGCCTGAAAATACATTGTGCAAAGGTTAATACCCATCATTTGAAATTAATCGGGTCTAGTCCCTAAGACTTTAGCCCTCCCCGTTTTGGTTCCCATATGTCCCTAGCGCAAAACCATATGCTAGGGGAAAAGGGGGGCTTAACGATAAATGCTTCAGCGCATCTGCAACCGTCAGATCACAATCAATCGACGGCCCACTATTAAACCATCTGTGGTGGCCCCCGCGCGCAAAAAACCAGCGGTTAATTCCTCACCACCTCCACCAAGCCGGCGGTTTTCAACCAAACGCCAGCGATTCCATTGAAAACGTGCCACGTGTCTTTGGTACAGGCCCGAAAAACCACTTTTTCGCGCGTTAAAAGTTGGACAATGGCCGGGCAGCGGAATTCATCTGCGCCGTTGGATCTGTCGACATCCATCCGACAGCAGATACCCTCCAAAGCTGCTCGTGTGTTAACCAGTGTCCGTTGTGTCCCGTGGCCCACCATTACATCGCTCCCATCGCCTTCGGGCCGTTGATCTGTCTTCAAAAATTTGACGACCCAGAATCCAGTCTTCTCTGTCTGTTGACTCCGCAGCCACGTCAGTTCGCCACCTGCCCTTCGTACATCCATGCGTCATATTCCCGTGTGTCCATGTCATTTTCCCCTGCCATATATATATGCGTGTGTTTCATTCATTTTCATTGTTTTATTCCGCCACCACGTTCAAAGCATTTTACGTGGAAAACCTGCGTTCCCTCTGATTATCAAAAGCCTACATTGTTTTTCCTTCGCCCCCCTGCGTGTTCTTGTCATCTTTTCATGTTTACGACGTCGTCACCATCTCCACCTCGACGCCCCTTACGTCTGAGTCTGGTTTTTCTAATGTGTTGGTGGATTTTGCAGGGTTTCAACGAACAGAAAGATGTTTTAATTCATAAGTCTTGGCCGCAGCGATAGAGCATCTCAGAAGGAAATTCAAATGAAGCTTCCATTTATGAAGAAAGGCCCTGAAAGCCACCATGATAAGACATCCATCACAGGAGCTGGATTTGAAATCTTTCGAACTCTCCAAGGAAAATTTAAAGATGCCAATCAGCATATGGGGATATAAATGCTCCTGCAAAGAACAACAGCAAAGAATTAAAGATTTCAACAACCTCAGTGAATATTATGAGCTCATATCTGGTGTTGAAAGACAAGGGTATCGGACCAAAGATTTTCTAGATCAAGCTAAGGATACAATACATTAAAAATCATACCTCGCAGATTATATTGCAGCAGATTTTCCTCCTCTAGTCAAGTACATAGCATTTGTATATTTTATTATTTGTGTCTTGTTTATAAGGAGATTTTCATCCTCCAGCATTTATTTCTGGAGGTAAATTGTAAAGTACAGTCATTTATATTTAGTCATTCATAGAGTGGGCACGAATGCTTTCAGCCATTCTATTCAAATTAAGTCATTTAATGTGCTCTATCTACCTCCTTCTCTGGAGTTTTCTATCTTCTCTATAAAAACCCAGAAATAAGACATTATAAGGGTTCCAGATTTCTATCAGTAGACTGTGCAGTGAAATACTTTTGTATACATTTTGTAACGCTTCTGTATGAAGGCTCAGAGCCCGTTGGGTCTCAGTGAGGAGGAGTTATAACTATAATGAGGATTCTGGTCTCTAGTATCTCACAGTATGTAATTTTCTCTTATGTGTTAATACAATATCTCATTTCATACTTATTATCTTCTTGTATCATGTTCTAGAATGCAAGTGGCTCACTAATCTTGAGTAAGGATTCATCCTAGTTGATGCCCATACTGGGATTAGTCAAGCGCTTTAAATAGGCCTAGTCATGATATACTGTTCCATGTCCATTTCATCCATATTTTCTGCTATATTAGTTACTTGAGGAGGGTGCTTTTAAAACGCCATTGTCATATATGGATTCTGAGTTAGATAAGCCCATATGTGGTTCTGCTGTGTATCTGGGTATCATTCTCACGTTAACTAATATCTTCTCTATGTTTCTTCACTGCATCCACTTTCTGATATTTGATTTCTGTCGCATATTATTTGAACTAGCCCTTTTTATAGTAAGTTGTCTCTTAACTATCTGATGCCTTTGTATTGGAGTTTTGCATGATGTTCCTACACTATTCTTATCTTTGTATCAGCTTTTGAGAGAGTTTGGTCCCATTCAAACTTATTTCCTTGTTTTACAAGAGATAGTAAGAGAGATTTTGGACTGACAACCCAAGCTATATAATGAGCTCCTTGCTATATTAAGATGTCCTAGGCACTGGTCTATGGAAACTCTAGACTGTCTCTAGGGGGTGACAAAATTGTCCACAACATCTTTCTGGCGCCATTGCCGTGGATCGAATTTGAGAATATCAGTTACCTTGGGCCTCGAAAAATTGTTTTCACTCTCTAATCAGGTGAGCACAGAGAGTTGAAGAGTTGCGTATCTCTCACCTTGGCGACTCCACTGTTCTTCATTGGATAAATTTATTGGTAAGTCCTGGCTCCTCGTAAGCCAAATTTGAGGTCAGATACATCTCAGTCGAAAACACCTTACGTGTTTGACCCAGAGAAGATCATTCATAAAAGAGTTTGGAAGGAGAGGAAATCAGTTCGTGCTGAAAACCCTGAACATTCTGTTGAAGATTATCCGCCTTCTGCTTCTCAAGAGATCAGAACAGAAAATTCCGAATTTTACTCAGAAACTCCACGTAGGGGAAGTGCCTGGATTGAAGAAGATTTCCATCCTACTCCCGAGGCTGAGGAAATTAAAGAAGTTACCGAAGTAGCTGCTATTAACCGTGAATTATTCCCAGCTACGCCTTAGGCTTCCATACAATATATTCCCATTGTTATTCATACCCCACTTCCTCCTACTCCCCTTCCTTCATCTGTAGCTCAGACTGTTGCACAACCCCCACCTCCTCTAATGGCTAATGTTCTTGCTTTTCTATTGAATAAATATGCTCCACTGGCCTTACCCCAAGTGCTAAATGATATGCCACAGGATTATTTGAAGATTCTGCCAAGATTTAATGGTGAAAATGAAATTGATGCTCATAAACATCTTGATACTTTATGTTCTTTTGCAGAAAAATTAAATTTTGAACATCTGGATGTGGTATTAAGATTGTTTGTTCAATCTTTAGAGGGTGAAGCCAGAAAATGGTTCAAAACATTGGGAAATCGTTCTGTGACTACCTGGGACGAAATGGAGAATAATTTTCTTAGGAAGTGGGGAGAAAAGAAAGATTATGGTCAGTGTCTTACTGAATTTAATACTTTGAAGAAGAAGCAGAATGAAGGAGTGTTAGCGTTTATTAAAAGATTTAACAAGTTATATTTGAGCCTGCCCCCTGAAATGAAGCCCCATGAAACAACTGCCAAGATAATTTTTATAGCAGCCTTTGATTTTGACTTTGGATTCTCATTGAGAGAAAGGAAACCTGCTACTTTATATGATGCTCAATCAGATGCTCTGGAATTGGAAGCAAACTTTTCCTCCACTGGGAAACTGAAGGGAAAAATTGAACAAGATACTAGGAGGAGAGGGAAAGAAGAGGTATCCACCTCTAATCAGGAAAAGGATTCAGATAAAATGGATGAAATAAGAAAAATGATAAAGAAGATGGTCAAGCTTGAACTGGAGGCTAAAAATGCAGCTCCCAAGAATTTCTATAATGCTCCAAACAGAGGGTACAATCCCCAGTATAAAATACCCCCATTGCAAATACTGCCTAGAGAAGCAAAGGAGCAGCAAGATCAGGTACCACATCCATTGTACCTGGAAGGTCTAGTAGATGATTGCATTGAAGATGCTGCTTATGGATTAGAAGATTCAAATCTTGCTTTTTCAAATAATGATGATATAGAATGCCCATTAAAAGATGAAGAAGAAGAAGCAGAGATTGATCATTATTGTAAGCAATTTGCTGATTTCATGCAAGCACAATTCAATGTAAAATATGATCTCATATCTTCAAGGAAAAGGACCCGAAATCAAGATCAAGAAGAGGAGCCACCTCAGAAAGAAGCACCCACTCAGAAGGAACAAGCAACAAAGAGAAACATAGAAAAAGGTAAGAGTCTTCTGAATGCTCCCTTGCAGCCCAATGATCAGATTCCTTCTTCTTCTAAAATAGTTAGTCCTCCTAATGTTGAGTTAGTGTCAAAAGAAATCAAATCTCCAGCCGAAAACAAAGAGTCAAAAGAAGTAGTGATAGAAAAGCCCCCATCTGCTTTTAATCTGCAAAAAGAACTTGAGAAGATTAAGATTCTAGTCCCCCTGACTGAATTATTAAAACAGCCTGTATATCAGTCTCAAGTTACTTCTTTTATGCTTCCCCCTGAAATACCAATTGCGCCTGATAGTTTAAACCTTCAAGAAGAAAGGCCCATTGTAGTCTTTGGCCCACATGTTGAGGAGATAGACCCTTCTACTCCTCCTTTTTATGTGTCTCTAGTTATTCATGACTTGCTGTTACACAATTGTATGTTAGATTCTAGGGCTTCCCATAATCTTATGCCTCTGTCTGTCATGGAACAACTAGGACTGCAAATTACAAGACCATACAAAGACCTATATTCATTTGACTCTAAAAGGGTTAAATGCTTGGGAATGATTAAAGATTTAATGGTCAATTTGGCCCAAATTCCAGCAAAGAGTGTGGTCATGGACATTGTGGTTGCTGATATTCCAGCCCACTTTGGCATGCTGCTGTCAAGGTCCTGGGGTACAAAAATTGGTGGGTCAATCAAATTGGATTTAACATATACTACTGTCCCAGTCTTTGGAGGTCAGGAGAGGAGGTTATACAGGGAGACTAGATTTGTTAAAATGGTAACCAAGGCTGATTGCTCAGAGAATTCCCCGATTTATAACAAAGAGGGAGATTTTTCATGTTTGATGTTAGAAGAAAATCAAAATTATGCCCATGAACCCCTTTTTGGTCAAATCCAAGCTGAGCAACCTAAAGAAGATCAGGAATCAGAAATTTGGACTTTGCATTTTGATGGAGAAAATTCAAGAGAAGGCAATGGAGCTGGGGTGTTATTGATCTCTCCTGCAGGAAAATGGGTGCCACTGTCTTTCAAATTGGAATATGAGGCTACCAATAATGTAGCTGAATATGAAGCACTTCTATTAGGACTGCAGACAGCTAGAAGCATGGGCATCCAAAGTCTAAAAGTCATGGGAGATTCTGCGCTGGTGGTAAGGCAGACCAGAAATCAATGCCAAACCAAGCATCCTCGGCTGAGAGCATATAGAAACGAAGTATGGGACATGGTAGAAAATTTCCTCTTATCATTTAACATACAATTCATGCCTCGGGATCAAAACAGAATAGCAGATTCTCTTGTTGTAGCTGCTAGTACATTCCGTCCTCCTTAGAATCCACTTTTAAGAAATGAAGTGGAGGTATGTTACAGGCCATCTATCCCAGATAATATTAAGCACTGACATGTTTTTGAAGATGATGAACAGATGAAGAGATTCATGGAGACAGTGGGAGAATTCTCCAATATGGAGATTGATGACAATGAGGAGGAAGAAGCTGAAAATATTGCAGAAAACAGATGTAAAGAGAAGATAGTAGGCAATAAAGTGTTGCAGCTGAAAGGAAATGTTATACCTAGAGGTTTGGTGCCTCTAGAAAGATTATTTAACAAAGATGATATTCCATTGCAGCCAAACAAGGTGATAGAAGAAGATCAAGTGGAAGATTTAAATCTGGGTACCCATGCTGATCCCAAAATTGTAAAATTATCCAAAAAGGTCCCAGAAGAATATAAAGAAAAATATTTGAACTTGTTTCAATCTTACAAAGATGTATTTGCATGGTCCTATCAAGACCTAAAAACTTTTGATGTTAATATAATGCAGCATAAAATTCCTTGAGGGAAGATGCAAAGCCTTATAAACAGAAGCTCAGACAGATAAATCCCCTGCTGCTTCTCTCTATTGAAAAAGAAATCAAGAAGTTACTGAAGGCCAAAATAATTGTGCCATTGAGATACTCAGAATGGGTAGCAAATCTTGTTCCTGTTCGAAAGAAAAATGGAGAAATAAGGTTGTGTGTGGATTTCAGAAATTTAAACAGAGCATCATTAAAAGACAATTATCCACTGCCTAAGATGGACCACATCCTGCAGAAAGTGGTGGGAGCATCCAGAATGTCAATGATGGATGGTTTTTCTGGCTATAATCAGGTGGCCGTACTTCCAGAGGATTAGAAGAAAACTGCATTCACTACACCATGGGGAACATTTATGTATGCTAGGATGCCATTTGGATTAATTAATGCAGGAGCTACTTTTCAGAGGGCAATGGACATAGCTTTTGTTGGAGAGCAAGACAAGTTTTTGGTGGTGTATCTCGATGATATCACAGTGTTTTCAAAGAATGATGATGATCATATTGAGCATTTAAGAAGAACTTTTGAAAAATGCAGAAGGTATGGCCTTTCTCTCAATCCTCAAAAATCCTTATTTGCATTAGATGAGGGGAAACTCTTAGGGCACATTGTAACTAAAGATGGTGTGAAAATAGACCCTAAGAGAGTTGAAGTAATAAATAGTATTCCTTTACCCAGGAATAAGAAGGAAGTGCAGGTGTTTTTAGGTCGAATCAATTTTCTCAGAAGGTTTATCCCTAACTATGCTGAGATAGTTAGGCATATAACTGATATGTTGAAAAAGGATAATGAAGTAAAATGGTCCCAGGAGTCTAGAGATGCATTCACCAGGATAAAACAGGCATTTTCTGAAGCTCCTGTACTAGCTGGACCAGATTACAACAAGCCATTTATGATCTTTTCATTTGCTTCACCCCATACAATAGTTGGAGTATTATTACAGAAAAATGAAGAGGGATATGAGCAGCCCATAGCTTTCTTCAGTCAAGTGCTTTATGATGCTGAATTAAAATATAATATATTGGAGAAGTATGCATATGCCCTGGTAAAGTCCCTTAAATCTTTTAGAGTATATGTTTTGCAATCTCACATTACTGCATATGTTCCCACAGCAGCTGTCAAAGACATTCTTGTTCAAGGGGATAGTGAAGGTAAAAGAGGAAGATGGATTGCAAAAATACAGGAGTATGATTTGGACATAAGGCCTACTAAGCTGATTAAAGGACAGGGGCTTGCTAAGATGTTATCTGAATCAAATCATTAAGCCTTGGGCATTAATTTATCCATGATAGCAAATGAAGAATCTAAGAAAGCAGAAGAGCAGCAAGGACTAGAGATGGCCACTCAATAGATACATATGAAATATCTAACTAGTCCTTGGTATAAAGAAATAGTTGAATATCTTTTAACACTTAGCTATCCTCCGAGTTGTGATAAGATAAAATACAGAGCTGTAAGAATGAAATCTCAGAAATACATAATTGCTAATGGACAACTATATTGGAGAGACCCTTCAGGTATATTACTATTATGCCTCGCAGAAAATGAAGTGGACAATATAATGACAGAATTTCATGAGGGAATTTGTGGAGGACATTACAGCTGGAGGGCTACAACTCATAAAATCCTGAAGGCTGGTTTTTACTGGCCAAAATTGTATGCAGATGCTTTTGCTTGGGTCAGAGCATGTGATAAGTGCCAAATATTTACAGAAAGACAGAAATTAGCAGCTTTGCCCTTGATTCCTATTCATGTGAATGAACCATTTCAGAAATGGGGATTAGATTTCATAGGAGAAATACACCCCCCATCAAGTGGCCAATATAAATGGATACTAACAGCCACAGACTATTTCACGAAATGGGTGGAAGCCATACCTACCAGAAATGCTACAGATGCCGTGATAATGAAGTTTATGGAGGAAAATATCATATCTAGGTTTGGCTGTCCTGCTAGAATTGTAATTGACAATGCACGGGCTTTCAAGTCTGCCAGGTTTGTAAATTTCTGTCAACGGTATAACATCATATTGACTCACTCCACAGCCTACTATCCACAGGGAAATGGCTTAGCAGAGTCTTCTAATAAAACCCTGGTGAGGGCCTTGAAGAAAACAATAAGTGAAAATCAAAAGAATTGGGACTCCCAACTAAAGTTTGCTCTATGGGAGAATAAGATAACCAACAAGAGAGCAACAGGGAAATCTCCCTATGAATTGGTGTATGGGCGAGCAGCTGTGTTTCCTGTGCAATTGGCGTTGCCGGTAGCACGTTTTATGAAGGAAAATTAGGAAGAACCAGATGACATGGCCAGGAGGATTAATCAACTGGTAGAATTGGAGGAAACATGGAGCCAGGTGAATCAGAGATTGATAGAATATCAGGAGAAAATGAAGAATGTATTTGATCATCATGCGAAAGATAGGAAATTTCAAATTGGAGGCCTGGTTCTCAGATGGGATGTTCGAAGAGCAGAAAAGGGCAAGCATGCTAAATTTGATCCGTTGTGGTTTGGTCCATTCAAGATCGTGAATCAAGGAAGAAATAATACTTTCATGTTAGAAAATCTACAGGGTGATCTGTTGGATGCCCCCGTGAATGGCCAATTCCTCAAGCCATACTTTCAGTTCTGACCCAGGCTGGGAATGCCTGATTGTATTATATTGTATATAAATTGTTTTAGCTTTTATTTTCATAAAGGAAGGATGCAGGCAAATTATCAGAAGAAGTGCAGAAGAATTGAAAGACAGAATTTACATACAGTGATGTTCAGTGGCCTGCGTGTTCTCGACATGTCCAGGGATGAACATGTCGTCCCCAGATGGAGCCGATGTTGTGCATATTACCCCCCTCTATTTAAATTTTGGCCACTAGCTCCCTTTGGATCTGTTCAAAATATCTTTCGCAGCCGAAAACCTCCATATTTTACTCGTCGCCACCTTTCTGCCCGAAAATATATTGTGCAAAGGTTAATACCCATCATTTCAAATTAATCGGGTCTAACCCCTAAGACTTTAGCCCTCCCTGTTTTGGTTCCCATATGTCCCAAGCGCAAAACCATATGCCAGGGGAAAAGGGGGGCTTAACGATAAATGCTTCGGCGCATCTGCAACCGTCAGATCACAATCAATCGGTGGTCTACTATTAAACCATCCGTGGTGGCCCCCGTGCGCAGAAAACCAGCGGTTAATTCCGCACCACCTCCACCGAGCCGGCGGTTTTCAACCAAACGCTAGCGATTCCATTGAAAACGCGCCACGTGTCTTTGGTACGGGCCCGAAAAACCACTTTTTCGCGCGTTAAAAGTTGGACAATGGCCGGGCAGCGGAATTCATCCGCGCCGTTGGATCTGTCGACGTTCATCCGATGGCAGATACTGTCCAAAGCTGCTCGTGTGTTAACCAGTGTCCGTTGTGTCCCGTGGCCCACCATTACGTCGCTCCCATCGCCTTCGGGCTGTTGATCTGTCTTCAAAAATCCGACGGCCCAGAATCCAGTCTTCTCTGTCTGTTGACTCCGCAGCCACGTCAGTTCGCCACCTGCCCTTTGTACATCCATGCGTCATATTCCCGTGTGTCCGTTTCATTTTCCCCTGCCATATATATATGCGTGTGTTTCATTCATTTTCATTGTTTTATTCCGCCACCACGTTCAAAGCATTTTACGTGGAAAACCTGCGTTCCCTCTGATTATCAAAAGCCTCCATTGTTTTTCCTTCGCCCCCCTGCGTGTTCTTGTCATCTGTTCATGTTTACGACGTCGTCACCATCTCCACCTCCACGCCCCTTACGTCTGAGTCTGGTTTTTCTAATGTGTTGGTGGATTTTGCAGGGTTTCAACGAACGGAAAGATGTTTTAATTCATAAGTCTTGGCCGCAACGATAGAGCATCTCAGAAGGAAATTCAAATGAAGCTGCCATTTATGAAGAAAGGCCCTGAAAGCCACCATGATAAGACATCCATCACAGGAGCTAGATTTGAAATCTTTCGAACTCTCCAAGGACAATTTAAAGATGCCAGTTAGCATATGGGGATATAAATGCTCCTGCAAAGAACAACAGCAAAGAATTAAAGATTTCAACAACCTCAGTGAAGATTATGAGCTCATATCTGGTGTTGAAAGACAAGGGTATCGGACCAGAGATTTTCTAGATCAAGCTGAGGGTACAATACATTAAAAATCATACCCCGCAGATTATATTGCAGTAGATTTTCCTCCTCCAGTCAAGTACATAGCATTTGTATATTTTATTATTTGTGTCTTGTTTATAAGGAGATTTTCATCCTCCAACATTTATTTCTGGAGGTAAATTGTAAAGTACAGTCATTTATATTTAGTCATTCATAGAGTGGGCGCAAATGTTTTCCACCATTCTATTCAAATTAAGTCATTAAATGTGCTCTATCTACCTCCTTCTTTGGAGTTTTCTATCTTCTCTATAAAAACCCAGAAATAAGACATTAGAAGGGTTCCAGATTTCTATCAGCAGACTGTGCAGTGAAAGACTTTTGTATACATTTTGTAACGCTTCTGTATGAAGGCTCAGAGCCCGTTGGGTCTCAGTGAGGAGGAGTTATAACTGTAATGAGGATTCTGGTCTCTAGTATCTCACAGTATGCAATTTTCTCTTATGTGTTAATACAATATCTCATTTCATACTTATTATCTTCTTGTATCATGTTCTAGAATGCGAGTGGCTCACTAATATTGAGTAAGGATTCATCCTAGTTTATGCCCATATTGGGATTAGTCAAGCCCTTTAAATAGGCCTAGTCATGATATACTGTTCCATGTCCATTTCATCCATATTTTCTGCTATATTAGTTACTTGAGGAGGGTGCTTTTAAAACGCCATTGTCATATATGGATTCTTGGTTAGATAAGCCCATATGTGGTTCTGTTGTGTATCTGGGTATCAGTCTCACGTTAACTAATATCTTCTCTATGTTTCCTCATTGCATCCACTTTCTGATATTTGATTTCTGTGGCATATTATTTGAACTGGCCCTCTTTACAGTAAGTTGTCTCTTAACTGTCTGATGCCTTTGTATTGGAGTTTTGCATGATGTTCCTACACTATTCTTATCTTTGTATCAACTTCTGAGAGAGTTTGGTCCCATTCAAACTTATTTCCTTGTTTTACAAGAGATAGTAAGAGAGCTTTTGGACTGACAACCCAAGCTATATAATGAGCTCCTCGCTATATTAAGATGTCCTAGGCACTGGTCTATGGCAACTCTAGACTGTCTCTAGGGGGTGACAAAATTGTCCACAACACCACATCATCAGCATAGCATAGATGGGTTCTAACAGCCACTGATTACTTCACCAAGTGGATCGAGGCTATTCCTACAAGGCAAGCTATGGACACAGTAATTATTCAATTTTTAGAATCCAATATTTTGTCTCGTTTTGGTTGTCCTCACAAGATTACTACAGATAATGCAACAACATTCAATTCAAAGAATATGGTTGACTTTTGTCACAAGTATAATATTAGGTTGGGCCATTTCACTGCATGTTATCCACAGGGAAATGGATTAGCTGAGTCCTCTAATACATCCTTGGTTAATATCATTAAGAAAATGTTGGAGGAGAACAAGAAAAATTGGCATAGGAAGCTTACCAATGCTTTGTGGGCAGACCAAGTGAGCACCAAGAAGTCTATAGGTATGTCACCCTTTGAATTGGTTTATAGTACAGATGCAGTGTTTCCTACATCACTTGCAGTCTCGGTTATGAGATTATTACAGGAAGCAGATAGTGAGGAAGATGATATTCAACATCAGATCAATCAAATGATTCACCTTCAACAAACAAGGGAGGAAGTTTCTCAGAATACTTCTAAAATTCAAGAGAAAATTAAGAAGATTTATGATCACAAAACCAAGGCAGATAAGTTTCAGCTGGAAGATCTAGTGTTGTGATGGGATGCAAGAAATGAAGAGAAAGGAAAGCATGGGAAGTTTGAAAATATTTGGAAAGGACCTTACAAGATCTTAGCTTATCGAGGACAAAATGCCTATTTTTTGAAAGAGGTGAATGGACAAGAATGTTTAGGAGGACCAGTCAATGGTAGGCTCTTGAAACATTACTATTTCTGATGCAATTTCTGAAAGAATGTTCCACTTTCATTGTAAATACTAGTTTCAAATTTTCTTCAAGGTTAGGAGCAAAAAATCATTTAGGCTTGGGGCCCGAAGTGAAGGCTATAAAGCTTGTTGATTTTTTGTTATTTTCAAAGTTTTTTGAGTCAGTTTTGAGTTAGTGTCAGAGTTAGTTTTGAGTCAGTTTTATAGTCTGCAGTCTTTTGAATTGTTTGAACATATTGGCCCAAAGGTTAGGCACTTGGACTATGGCGTTCTTGACACCTCCAAGGAGCTGCCATCCCTAATAAGGGCAATGTTAGTGTCAGTATTTTCATACTTCCACTAGGGATCAAAACACATTTTGCATGTGCATCTTAGGTGTCCCACTCTGAAGAAATTTTCAATCATTCCATTAGGTCATGATATAAAATTATTCCACTGGTGGTTGTCCTTGTTAATAAAATTCACTCTCCCTCTGAGATTCACATTGCTGACTCATTCTCTGTTTCCTTGAGCATAAAAACACCTATGGAAATGCTCTTTTCACCAGGTAATCTTTTAAGTCAAATCTCATTCATGAAAGTAAGGTCTAAAGAAGTCCCATTAGGTCATTAGGTTTTCATTTCTCAAGGTCACTCCATTTTTTATGAGGTCATAAAATATATGAGAGGGACTAAATAAGAAATTTTGTCTTCCTATATGGAAGATCATCATGATGTAATTAGCATATTTTCGGAGTTGTAATTTTTTAGTTTAATGATTTTTATATCAAAATTATATTTTTTTTAAAATTCAAATATGTAATTTATTTATGTTTTTTGAAACGTAATTTTATGTTCTTATATGTAATAAATTAATCCCAAGCTATCAATGCAATCATGTTCGGCCTAAGTGGATCAAAGAAAGCCAAACTCCATATTTGATCAACTGCAAAATGCCAGAAAGCCAGAAAGATAAAGAGTATCAGTGCCAAAGTCCAAAGGGAAAGGTGAACATTAGAAAAGTGGGTATTTCAAATTAAAATTTCAAATCCACTACGCTATAAAGCCTTTCAAAACACCTCAAAGCAAGTCCTTGTTTCCATTTAGCCATCATGAGTTTCCAACAAAGGTGAAATTTCAAGTTTTTGAGCATTTTGAGTCAAATTACCCAGGCGTTGTGCGTTCCTCCAGAACACTGCGTGATTGTACTAAGGTGCTGCGCATTTTCCTGACAATTTTAGACCAAACAACATAGGCACTACGCATTTACCGATGGTCGTTGCGCGTTCTCTCGGGCGCTGCACGTTCCTCCAGAACGCTGCGTGTTTGCACAGGTAGGGTTTCAAAGCATTGCACAACTCTAGCAAGCTTTCATTTCATCACAAATTTCTTCAAAGAACCTTAAAATAAGTAAGTTAACCCTAAGTCACCTCTCCTATACAATATTTAGTGTTTCATAATAAATTTGAAGTGCTTTTTACTATGAAAACCTAGTTTCCATTTCCTTCCCATTTTCATGCATCATATCCACATTCATGTCCATAAACACATATCAGTCATAAATACTGTTAAATCCTAGGGTTTTCATAGACCTAGGTTCATTTACATTGACTCCCTCCATTTTCCTAAGATATTCATTTCACCTCTCACTCCCTTCATCTCATTCCATTTACCCTAGGGTTTCCAAAGCCTTCAAGTCCACAATGTCTGAAGAGGAGGACAGAAGTGTCAGTGAGGAACTAAAACCAAAGAAGAGTAAGAAAGGAGGGAAAATTATCAGATTTGAACCAGTAACCACAAAAGAGCTCATGGATTCTCCCCTCACTGTGTCATGTTTTAAACATGTTGGTTGTTTTGAGTTTTGTGAGAAAGTGCAGCAGATTCAATATCACCCTATGTTGACAAGGTTGTTCATTACAAATATTCATGATACGTAGGTCACTCTTGTTGGGGTTAATTTCACCATGTCTACTAATGCCATTGCAGCTACTATAGGGATCCCTAATGTGTGAGAGAAATGGTTTAAACAAGGAAACCTTGATCAGAGCTATTATGAACCATATCTCAAACCTAGATACAAGGATGACAAAAAGACCATTTTCGCCTTCTCTCATCTTATTGACCGATATGTCCCTATCATGAAAATAATAATGAAATATTTCACCTGTGAAGGGAGGTTTTCTCGACTCTATTAATATCATATCCGACTCCTCATGCACTTCACTAGGGTCAAAATCCATCACATACCCTACTATCTCTCCCGCAACATTGACAAGATGGCATACATTGTACAAAAGAGGGATTATAATCATCAAATGCAGAGTATTTTCCACCACTCACTCATCAAGATGATAGTCATGCATCAACTTGATCAAAATAACATTCCATGGGACACATTCACAGCAAATGAAGTTTTCACTACCACACCTAGTCAGCATGAGTAGAGTATCCCCTCATCATCTCATCCTCCCATATCCACTCCTCCATCTCAGCCTTCTGCTCATACATAATCACCAAGTCAGTTTCATTCACCCCATGTTGATCCTTCTTCTTCACCTTTCCATAACCCTTCATCACCATCACATCATGATTATGAGTTATCAAGCAGTGAGGAGGACATTGAGGCAACTTGGGCTAATTTGAATGATGTTGAGCCATTTCTCAAGACTTATCAGAGAGGCTACATGTATGTGTTTTCTTCATTTGGAGTGAAAGGGGCCATGCCTTCTTCATCAACAAAACAGGTGGACAAAGGCAAGGAAAAGGCTAAAGAGCCAATCATTGATGAGCAGGAGGACAAACATGAAACAGAGCAGGAGTTTTAGCTGATTGACCTAGATGAGGAAGATGAGGGACAAATCATCAGTGTAGCAATCAAAGGCAAAGAAGAAAATATTAGTGAACTTCAAGCTAATATTGACAGAGCAAAGTATGTGATTGATTTTCTTGGGCAATAAAATCAGCAACTGAAAGCTAAACAAATCATCAATGAGGTCAGGACCATCAAAGCAAAAAGAGAGGCAGAAAAGGCCAAGGCCTTGTTGAAGGAGACCTTGAAAAGATTTGGTGAAATTGATGATGAGGAGGATCAGCCTCCAAGACAAAAACCAAAGACTATAGGGCTAAAGAGAGCTTTAGCTCGGGAAAGGCAGAGAGAAGTTGAGTTGGCAGAGAAGCTCACACCAAGTGAGCTGCTTGCCCTAGAGATTAGAAAATATAGAGAACCATGGCTTGTTAGAGCCAATCTACATTTAAAGAGGTTGCTAGAGAAGGCCAACAAGGACAATGACTTGTTGAGGACAAGAGTCAAACTTCATGCATAGAAAGAGAGAATTGCATTGGCCAAGCTCAAAAGAGCCAATGCTAAGATTGAAATTTTGACTAAGCAAGGGGAGAAGGAGAGGTTAGATATATTTGCTGAGGTGTCTCTTCTTGCCTCAAGCACTTGATAAGAAATTACCCTCACAATTTTGGAAAACTTTGGCACACTTGGTACTTCAGTGCATTTTTGTTTTTTTGGGTCTTTTTGGCATGCAAAAATTCTACCAAACGCGCAAATACCTTGACGCTACTCTCTTTTTTGGGGCCTCCAAATGAAAAATGGCCACCACCATCATGTTCAAAATGACGAAGACATCAACCCTAGCAAGTTTCAGAAAATTTGGAGGAGAATTGGTGCCTCAAAAGTGGGAAAAACTACCAAATTTTCATGTTTCTTCCTCCTTTTTGACCTGGTCACTGTGCATTTACCAGTCTTGGGAGATTTACTTTTTGACAGGGAAACTGAGCATCATTTTGGCAACTAGAGGTATATTTGGAAACTAGACTCAAAGATCCAATGAGCTATCATGGAGCTGATTTGGACACAAGGAAGGCACTCAAAATTTTCTTGTAAAAGAGGTCATTTTTTCTACCTCGGCACTGCACGTTTGCGAGGAAAATGCATTTTTCACAATCTTCAGCGAATTTTGAAGTTTCACTCCAGTTTGAATTTTTACTTTGGAAAATGAAGAAATTACTGATGTAAATGGTCATGGTGAATGTAGATATCATGTTTTTACTTTCATCTAAGGTAGATACATTAGGAGAGTCCTCTAGAGGTCAAATGAATCAGTTTCCTCTCTTTTAGAGGAAAATTGTTGGGTCTTCCTAGTCTTCGGTTTCTTGTTTGGCATTAGGTGTAACTGATTCCCATATCATGGATTAGACTCCCTGAGGATAGGGAGAGTGGTTTTGAGGTATATATGATGTAGTTTCTCAGTGATTGTAATGGTTGGACTCATTTGGAGGTTTGGCTTCTCAAGAGACACACTTTTGTATCAGTTCTTGGCCTGGACATTAATCAAATTTGTAACTATTTTTATGGGATCCATATGGTATGGTGTTTAGTTTTAGTTTCTTCTTTGTGCTCATATGTTATAATGTTTTTTTTATTTCATTCATCATCTCATTGCAATTACGTGAATGTTTTCAAGTTAGATGAACAAAATTCATAATTGTTATGCTCTATTTTGGGTCAATATTGACAATTTGTAATTTCTTTAGTTTAGAAAGAAACCATTATTTGACCATGCTCTTTCTAGCTCCTCACCTGTCGTAATCATCCCATCATGAAACCATAATGTGCTAAACCATTGTACCTACCTTGCCCCATAGAACACCCTACAAATCTTGACCTAATTTCCTTGCCCTAGCTGCTTGACTCCTCCTGACACAGCAAAACCCTATACAATCAAAATAAAAACCCTGAGCTACTATACCTAGCCTAATATCTTCTTTCCTTAGTCATCTTTTCTATGATCTATACGAGGAGAACCTTCTCCTGGCCTATTAGGGCTAGCTACTTGGCTAAGCGTGGTTTGATGTTACCCTTCTTTAGCCTAAGGTTCAATCCAAGAGATAACATTTTGGCGACTCCACTGGAGAGAAAAGTGAGATCAAATAAACCCCAGTAATTTTTCATTGAAATTCTTAAACTTGTGGATGATAATTTTATAGTGTATTCAAAGGTTGTACTGAAAATTTTGTAAAGTGAAAATCGATTTTCAAAATTGGACATACTGGGTTCCCGAAGATACACTAGATTCAATCTCAATCCGAATCCTCCCACCATTGTTAGTGATCCTTAGAACATAGGAAGAAAAGCCAAAACTATTGTGGAGACATCTAGTTTAGCTGAAAATCAATCAGAGAAAAGTTCCATTCCCAGAGCTAATTCATTCCCTAGAAAGTTAGAAAACTTGCAAGATATTGAATTTGATATAAATTTTGAACAAAGCCTATTCTAGAGAAAATATTTGAGTTGGATTGACGAAACAATTGTTGATTCCTCCATTTCCTTTCACATTCCTAGTGAAGATCTATTTTCACATTCTCAATCAGGGTCACAAATTTTACAAGTTCTTAAAGATATGAAAAACTATTCTTTGCAAATAAATGCTTGGGTGAAAAATAGACCTTAGATATCAACTTCTTCTACCATCACTTCATCTACTATTACTCAAAATATTCCTTTTCCCCCACCTCATTCTTCACCCGCTGTTCATACTACTCAATCAGTGACCAATCCTCCCTTGATTACATCAGACATCCAAATCCCTGTTATAAATCCTCCACCTCCAATTATCATGGATGCAAGATATGCACCCATTGTTCTCCCTCAGAACCTGGGTGCTATGCCTCAAGATTACCAAACCAAAATCCCTTTGTTTGACGATACTCAACCTATGACAGCCCAAAAGCACGTAGATAAGATGAATTATTTCTTTGAACTTCATGAAGTTGATATTGAGGATGTGAAGATGAGGATGTTTGCACAAAGTCTAGGAGGGGAAGTAAGAAAATGGTTCAGAGCTCTACCAGCATCCACTATTGAAACTTAAGAAGTTTTGCATCGAAAATTTGTAGAAACATGGGAAGAAAAGAAAAATCTCGTTCAAATTTTTTCTGAATATGAGAACTTCGAAAGAAATGTTGGCAATACTGTGCAAGATTATTGTGTGAGATTTAATGCAATGTACAATTCTCTTCCTGCACATATCAAACCGTCAGAAGGTTTGGCTTTATTCAAATTTCAGGATGGATTTGATACTATTATGGCATATCAGTTGTGTGAACGTGATCCTACAACTTTAGCAGATATGTAAAAGAATGATGTAAGTGTGGAAGCGAATTTGCTAGCCAAAAGGGCAAGGATGAGATCTGAAAAGAGAGTGATCATCAAGGAAGAGACATCCACTTTTGATGCTAAGATGGATTCATTACTCTGAACTATTGAAATAATGGTTGACTGATTGTCTATTTCAGATAGACTTGAACCACAGATCTAGAACCCAAATTTCAGAGCGCAGCAACAACCTCAGTTTTGAATCAAGAAAAGAGAGCAGAAATCACCTGACCAAACAATACAACAACAGCAGATTCAGACCCCGTCGCAGCAGAATTATGTTCAAGGAGTGGAAGAGGAAGAAGATGAAGATCTGGTGGTTGAAACAAATCATTTCTTTAGAGAAGATGTTCTGCCCATGTTTATGACTGAAGATGAAGAGTATACTGAAAATTTGGATACTCCAAAAGATGAGGATTATATCTTGGCAAATGATGATGATTTGGAAATTGAATCTAATGATTACCAGCATGGGTATATGAATAGTTTGAGTGCACAATAGAAACAATATTCTTTAAGGAGTAGAGATGTACTTGTCAATTCTATTCAGAAAAGAAAAGAGGTACAGTCAAAGAATGATCTTCCAAATAATCAGAGAAAGCGTAAAGAGCATGTAGATTAGAATCATAGCAACATCAACCAGCCATCAACAAGCTCATCTACTAAAGAGAACGACAATTAGAAAAAGGAGAATGTAACAAAGGATCAAAATGATAGAATAGATACTGTTGTAAAAAAGGTAGATAAAGTCACCACTTTTAATTTAGAAAATGAAATAACTAAATTGAAAGTGTCCATTTCTTTGACAGAATTAGTAAAGAATAGTCATTATAAACATCAGGTGTCTAGAATGTTGCAATTTTATCCTTTGTCTGATATGGTTAATGTTGAAGATGACCACCCTGAGCTCATTTTTGGTCCAGTTATAGATGGTCAGTTAGAAGAGAGTGAAGTTCCCGCATTTTATTTAAGCCTTAGACTACGTGAGTACATACTTCATAATGCTATGCTTGATTCCGAGGCTTCTCACAATTTAATGACAAAGGCTATTATTGAAAAAATGGGCATGGATATCACCCGACCGTATCATGATTTGTATTCATTTTATTCTTTTAGAGTTTGATGCATTGGTCTCATTAAAGATTTAGTAGTTTCCTTAGACCAAATCCCAGCCAAGAATGTTTTAATGGATGCGGTGGTGGCTAATATACCGCCTCAATTCGGCATGCTGCTATCTAGATCATGGGGAGCTAAACTCAAAGGTACTTTACAACTTGACTTCTCTTATGCTACTATTCCTGTTTTTGGGAAATTGAGGAAATTATACAAGGAAAAGAAAATGAAGTATATGATAACTTGTAAAGAGAAGCCCATAAGTCATCTAATACAGGCTGTACATACAGATCTAGAATATTTTATTTTGTATAATGATGGTGGTTTGAATGATGTAAGTAATCAGCTAGTAGAGGTAGAGGATGCACTAGAAGTTTCAGAGAGTTTTAGAGTAGTTCTTGATAAAGAAAAAGAAGAGGTGACTTCTTCCAAGTAGCCTTCAGAAGAACATAAAATCAGTGTAGAACAGAAAAATGAGGTGACCGACAAAAGTAAATCATAACTAATAGTTCAGTTTCAGCATCTAGAAGATGAAGATGGCTTGTGGAGCATGGATTTCGATGGTGCTTTGGGTAAGGAAGGTGCAGTTATTGGTATTTGGATCCAACGTCCTGTTTGTAAGTCAGGTGGAATTCCAAGTAATGTTAGAGAATGCACTTAAATTGTATTTTGACTATTCTAACAACGAAGCAGAGTATGAAGCATTGATCACAGGTCTCAAAATTTTGAAGAAACTTGGTGCAAAAATAATTTATGTTTATGGTGATTCTAAGCTTGTCATAAAGCAGGTGAAAGGAGAATATCAAGCAAAGCATCTGCAAATGAGAGCTTATAGGAATGAGGTCTTGGATATCTTAAAAATGTTTCTTGAATATACATTAACAATGGTGCCAAGAAGTCAAAATATCATTGCAGATTTGCTTGCTATGGTAGAAAGTAATCTCAAATTCCAATAAACTCAAGTAATCAATTTGAAATTCATGTCAAACATAGACCTAGTGCTCCTAATAACTTAAGGTATTGGCAAGTTTTTTGGGATGACAAAGAAATTAATAGCTTTTTATAGAATGAAGGGAAGATCAAAGATACTTTTATTGATGATGTTTGTGATTCTGATGATCAAAACATAGAGGCCAATTAGATGAATATTTTGCAGCTGAAAGATAATATTATTCCTAGAGGTCTCATACCTTTAGAAGAACTGTTCGATCAGGATGATGTGGTGAGAAAACCAACATTGAATCCTACAGAAAAGGGTGTGGAAGATGTAAACATCGAAATAGTAGATAAGCCCAAGATGCTTAAGTTGTCTAAAACATTATCTCTTGAGGAAAAATATAAGTACATCAAATTTTTATCTGAATTTTCTGATATTTTCACATGGTATTATGCAAATTTGAAGGTCTATAACAAAAACATTATTTAGCACACTATTCCCATCAAGCTGGATCAAAAACCTTTTAGACAAAAGTTGAGAAGGATAAATCCAAGACTGTTTCCATCCATCGAGAAAGAGGTAAATCGATTGTATAAATCTGGTATCATTGTTCCAATTAGATTTTCTGATTGGATTTCAAATTTGGTTTCGGTAAGGAAAAAGACCAGAGAGATAATGTGGTGCATTAATTTTCAGAATTTGAATAAAGTGTATTTAAAGGATAATTACCTGCTTCCTAAGATGGACCATGTTCTGCAAAGGGTATTTGGAACATCACGGATGTCGCTGCTTGATGGTTATTAAGGTTATAATAAGATTTTGGTACGTGAAGAAGACCAAGGTAAAACTACTTTCACAACACCGTGGGGAACCTTTCACTCTTCCCGAAAATGCCATTTGGGCTCAAGAATGTAGGGGCTACTTTTCAGTGGGCGATGGATATAGCCTTTGCTAATGAGAAAGATGTTTTCTTTGTGGTGTATTTAGATGATTTGACAGTGTTTTTTGGTTTTTATGATCAACATTTATATCATCTGAGATTTGTTTTTTTCAGAAATGCAGGGAGGTCAGAATTTCTTTGAATCCGAAAAGGAGTCTTTTTGCCATGGAGGAAGGCAAACTTCTCGGTCATATAATTTCCAAAGATGGCATTCGCATTTATCCTTCCAGAGTAGAAGCAATTTATAAAATAGATTTTCCGTCTAATAAAAAGGAGATACAAGCTTTCAATGGTAAGATGATTTTCTTATGCAGATTTCTTCCTAATTTTGCTGAGCATTTACATGAATTGACTAATATGTTGAAAAAGGACAGTAGTGTAAAATGGACCATTGATGCTATGAAGTCTTTCAACTTGGTAAAACTGGATTTAACTACAACCCCTGTTTTAGTTAGTCCATATTATAATAGTGATTTTATAATATTTTCATTTGCATCTGAGCACACATTGGCTGCAATTTTGATGCAAAAGAAGGATCAGGTTGAGCAGCCCATTTATTTCTTTAGTCAAGCCATTAGAGATGCTGCTCTTTGTTATAATATTTTTGAGAAGCAAGCTTTAGCCTTAATCAAATGCTTGAAGGATTTCCAGATCTATATTCTACATTCAGACACTATAGCTTATGTTCCAAATGCAATTGTAAAAGAATTTCTCACACAGACCGATCCAAAAGGAAGGAGAGGTAAGTGGATAGCAGCAATGCTAGAGTATGATCTCGAGATCAAGCCCACCAAGCTGATCAAGGGACAGGGGTTGGCCAAAATTATGGATGAATCTAACTTGCATGCTCTAGACATAAACCTTATTGCAGCAATGTCAGATGATGAAGAAGATGGTGCTCTAATACAGGTATCATAAATGTTTCTCACTTCACCATGGTATTCAGATATAGTGTATGTTCTTCAACACTTATGTCCTCCTCCTAGAATGTCAAAAAGTAAGGGCAGGTCTTTGAAATTAAAATCTACTAAATACTACATTCTAGGTAGTGCCCTTTATTGGAAAGATCCAGGAGGTGTTCTTTTAAATTGTCTGGTTAAAGATGAAGCTAAACAGGTAATGGATGAATTCCATAGGGGATATTGTGGAGGCCACTTTTTTTGGAAAACAAAAACTAATAAAGTGTTGAGAGTAGGGTATTATTGGTGGACTCTATTTTTAGATTTGTACAAAACAGTCACAAACTATCATGAATGTCAAGTTTTTCAGGGAAAAAGGAAACTCCTTCCTCTACCGCCGAAGCCTGTTGTAGCAAATGCTCCTTTTCAACAGTGGGGACTTGATTTTATAGGGGAAATTCATCCCACATCATCAGCACAACATATATGGATTATAACAGCCACCGATTACTTCACCAGGTGGATCAAGGCTATTCCTACAAGGTAAGCTGCGGACACGGTAATTATTTAGTTTGTAGAATCCAATATTTTGTCTCATTTTGGTTGTCCTCACAAGATTATTACTGATAATGAAGTAGCATTCAAGTCAAAGAAGATGGTTGAGTTTTGTCACAAGTATAATATCAAGTTGGGCCATTCCACCACATATTATCACAGGGAAATGGATTAGCTGAGTCCTCTAATAAATCCTTGGTTAATATCATTAAGAAAATGTTTGAGGAGAGCAAGAGAAATTGGCATAGGAATATTACCAATGCTTTGTGGGCAGACTGAGCGAGCACCAAGAGGTATATAGGTATGTCACCCTTTGAATTGGTTTATGGTACAGATGCAGTCTTTCCTACATCACTTGCAGTCCCAGTTACGAGATTATTGCAGGAAGCAGACAATGAGGAAGATGATATTTAACGTTGGATCAATCAAATGATTCACCTTCAGCAAAAAAGGGAGGAAGTTTCTCAGAGTACTTCTAAACTTCAGAAGAAAATTAAGAAGATTTATGATCACAAAACCAAGGCAGATAAGTTTCAGTTGGAAGATGTAGTGTTGTGATGGGATGCAAGAAATGAAGAGAAAGGAAAGCACAGGAAGTTTGAAAATATTTGGAAAGGACCTTACAAGATCTTAGGTTATCGAGGACAAAATGCCTATTTTCTGAAAGAGATGAATGGACAAGAATGTTCAAGAGGACTGGTCAATGGTAGGCTCTAGAAACATTACTATTTCTGATGCAACTTCTGAAAGAATGTTCCACTTTCATTGTAAATACCAGTTTCAAATTTTCTTCAAGGTTTGGAGTAGAAAATCATTTAGGCTTGGGGCCCGAAGTGAAGGCTATAAAGCTTGTTTATTTTTTGTTATTTTCAAAGTTTTTTGAGTCAGTTTTGAGTTTGTGTTAGAGTTAGTTTTGAGTCAGTTCTCAATCACTTTGAATGGTTTTTGAGTCAGTTTTATAGTCTGCAGTCTTTTGAATTATTTGACCGTATTGGCCCAAAGGTTAGGCACTTGGTTTACGGTGTTCTTGACACCTCCAAGGAGCTGCCATCCCCTATAAGGGAAATGTTAGTGTTAGTATTTGCATACTTCCACTAGGGATCAAAACAATTTACTCATGTGCATATTAGGTGTCCCACTCTGAAGAAATTTTCAATCATTCCATTAGGTCATGATATAAAATTGTTCCACTGGTGGTTGTCCTTGTCAATAAACTTCACTCTCTCTTCGAGATTCACATTGCTGACTCATTCTTGTGTTTCCTTGAGCATAGAAACACCTATGGAAATGCTCTTTTCACCAGGTAGTCTTTTAAGTCAAATCTCATTCATGAAAGATAGGTCTAAAGAAGTCGCATTAAGTCATTAGGTTTTCATTTATCAAGGTCACTCCTTCATTTTAGATGAGGTCAGAAAATATATGAGAGGGACTAAATAAAATTTTTTATCTTCCTATATGGAAGATCATCATGATGTGATTATCATATTTTCAGAGTTGTAATTTTTGAGTTTAATGATTTTTATGTCAAAATGTTATTTTGATATAAAATTCAAACATGTAATTTATTTATGTTTTTTCAAATGTAATTTTATGTTATTATATGTAATAAATTCATCCCAAGATGTCAATGTGATCATGCCCGACCTAAGTGGAGCAAAGAAAGCCAAAATCCATGTTTGATCAAACTGAAAAATGCCATAAAGTTAGAAAGATAAAGAGTATCAGTGCCACAGTCCAAAGGGAAAGGTGAACATTAGAAAAGTGGGTAATTCAAATTAAAATTTCAAATCCACTATGATATAAAGCCTTTCAAAACACCTCGAAGCAATTGATTGTTTCCATTCAGGCATCAGGAGGACATTGAGGAAATTTGGGCTAATTTGATTGATGTTGAGCCATTTCCCAAGACTTATCAGAGAGGCTACAGGTATGTGTCTGCTTCACTTGGAGTGAAAGGGGCTATGCCTTCTTCATCATCAAAATAGGTGGACAAAGGCAAGGAAAAGGCTAAATAGCCAACCATTGATGAGCAGGAGGACAAACATGAAACATAGCAGGAGTTTCAGCAGATTGAACTAGATGAGGAAGATGAGGGAAAAATCATCAGTGTATAAATCAAAGGTAAATAAGTAAATATTAGTGAACTTCAAGCTAATCTTGAAAAATCAAAGTATGTGATTGATTTTCTTGAGCAAGAAAATCAACAGCTAAAAGCTAAACAAATCATCAATGAGATCAGGACCATCAAAGCACAAAGAGAGGTAGAAAAGGCCAAGGCCTTGTTGGAGGAGACCTTGGGAATATTTGGTGAAATTGATGCCGAGGAGGATTAGCCTCCAAGACAGAAACCAAAGACTATAGGGCTGAAGATAGCTTTAGCTCGGTAAAGGCAGGGAGAAGATGAGTTGGCAGAGAAGCTCACACCAAGTGAGTTGCTTGCCCTCGAGATTATCAAAGACAGAGAACCATGGCTTGATAGAGCCATTCTATGTTTGGAGAGGTTGCTACAGAATCCCAACAAGGACAATGAATTTTTGAGGAGAAGAGTCAAACTTCATGCATGAAAAGAGAGAATTGTATTGGCCAAGCTCAAAAGAGCCAATGCTAAGATTGAAAGTTTGACTAAGCAAGGGGAGAAGGAGAGGTTAGATATACTTGCTGAGGTGTCTCTTGATGCCTCAAGCACTTGATAAGCAATTACCCTTAAAATTTTGGCAAATTTTGGCACACTTGTTACTTCAGTGCATTTTGGTTTTTTTGGGTCTTTTTGGCATGCAGAAATTTTGCCAAACGTGCAACGACCTGGATGCTGTGATATTTTTTGGAGCCTCCAAATGAAAAATGGCCACCACCATCATGTTCATAATGATGAATATATCAACCCTAGAAAGTTTCAGAAAATTTGGAGGAGAACTGGTCCCTCAAAAGTGAAAAAAACTACCAGATTTTCATGTTTCTACCTCCCTTTTGACCCGGTCGCTATGCATTTACCAGTCTTGGGAGATTGAATTTTTGATAGGGTAAATGAGCATAATTTTGGAAACTAGAGGTCAATTTGAGAACTAGACGTAGAGAGATTTCCAATGAGCTATAATGGAGCTAATTTGGACACTGAGAAGGCACTCAAAAGTTTCTTTCAAAAGAGGTCATTTTGTTGCCTAGGCGCCGCACGTTTGCCCGAAAAATGCATTTTTCACAATCTTCAACAAATTTTAAAGTTTCACTCCAATTTGAATTTTTACTTTGGAAAATTAAGAAATTACTGATGTAAATGGTCATGGTGAATGCAGATATCATGTTTTTACTTTCATCTAAGGTAGATACATTAGGAGAGTCCTCTAGAGGTCAAATGAATTAGTTTCCTCTCTTTTAGAGGCAAATTGTTTGGTCTTCCTAGTCTTCGGTTTCTTGTTTGGCATTAGGTGTAACTGATTCCCATCTCATGGATTTGAATCCCTGAGGCTAGGGAGAGTGGTTTTGAGGTCTATATGATGTAGTTTCTCAGTGATTGTAATGGTTGGACTCATTTGGAGGTTTGGCTTGTCAAGAGACACACTTTTGTATCAGTTCTTGGCTTGGACATTAATCGAATTTTCTACTTGGATAAGCGTGGTTTGAGGTTACCTTGGAATTTCCTTCTTCAGCCTGAGGTTCAATTTGAGTGATAACAGACTCCATAAGCCTAATGGTAGTGAACCCTATTTCATTTTTCACCTACAATAAAATACATTAAAGCACTTATCACAGAGTTAGCCATCTAATTGAATCCTAATTGAGAAAATCATAAGTTAATTTGAGAGAGCCCTCTTAGGATGAAGAGGCCAATCCTCAGCCAAAATCTAGTCTGTAATAGTTACTCTAGGTTTTTTGGTGGAGCAGCTCATCTGTACCGACTTAGAGATAACATTTTGGTGCGTCTGTCAGGAGTTTGAAGATATATTTCCCTAAGTTTGTGCTCAAACTGTGAATCTAAACTCTTGGAGGTACCAAGAGCTCAGAACATTTTGAGGCTACCGAAGCTACCTTGGTGACTCCACTAAATATCTTCAAGCTTAAATGTGTCTTCAAGAAAGAGATACACAAGGAGAAATCCAGATCCTAACCCACCTACAATTGTGGATAATCCAGAAAGGATCCTTAGAGGCATTGTAAAAAGCTCTTCAAAATTAGGTATTCCATCACATTCAAGACCTTTGTCCTCTTAAATTATTTGAAGTCCCGAAGATAGGCAATTTGATGATAAAATTGAAGAAGTGTTGTTTAGGTCTAAGACTGAAAATGTACTAACTGGCATAATACTAGACCTACAAAGACTAGGGTATTGACACATCATCCCTAGTATCTAAGGAGGAAAAAGAATAATTCTGGAAAACAATCACATCAGAGATGTTGTTACCGAGTGATTCTTTTGAAAATTTAAAATAGTTAGATCCATTTGAATTTTTGTTGAAGAGAAAATCTGGTATACCTTTGCCTGAATGGAGTTCATTCATATCTAGACTTCAAATACTATCTACACCATCTCGTAACAGTTCAGCCTCACCTACCGTGTTTTCCAAAAATCAGATTTTAATCTCATCTACTGTCCTTCCACATACCCCAGTTCCTGTCATCATTGCTATAATTGTTCCTCCTCCTCCTTCTGTTAGACCTACAAGATATGCTCCACTTATCCTCCCTGCTATTCTTCATGACCTCCCAGATGGATACTCAACCAGAATTAAAACCTTTGGGATTGAAGAGAAAATATCAGCTGAGGAACATGTAGATCAATCTAATGATTTCATTGACAGAGAGGAGGTAGACCATGAAGATGTAAAAATGAGATTATTTTATCAGATTTTCACTAGTGAAGTAAGGAAATGGCTTAAGTCCTTAGCTCCAACAAGTTTGCATAATTGGGACCAACTAGAAGATATTTTTTTGACCAAGTGGGGGAGTAAGGTGAATCCAGTACAAGCCCTGACAAAATATAACAATTTGAAAAGAGCCTTAGATGAATCTGTCCAAGTCTTCTCTAAGAGGTTCAACATGGTATATAACTCCATACCTGCTCATATTAAACCTCCTCCAAGAGCTGCTCAATTACACTATGCAGAGGCTTTTGATTATGATTTTTCCATCTTGCTAAGAGAAAGAGAGTATGATTCTCTAGCAGAAATGTAGAATGATGCAGTGAAAGTGGAGGTAAACATGGCAGCTGCCAAGAGATCTAAGATGGGAAAAACAAATTTGGAAGAAGAAGAAAAGCCTTCATGCTCAAATGCAAAGTTTGATTCCATGCTTAAGACCATGGAAAAACTCATGGATAGACTTGTTCTTTGAGCCATTACTTTGCCTCCTCCACAACAATATGCACACATCAGAAACCCACAATTTAGGAGGCCTAAAAATCAACAAAGAAAAAGAGAAAACATAAATTAGCCTGACACACAAGTGAGGCCTCCCTTTCAACATAATTTACTTGACGAAGAGGAAGCTCAACCTAAGTTCCAAGAGGATATTATTCATTTCTTAGATGAAGACATGTTTGGGATGTTTCTAACTAAATAGGAACATGATGAGTCTAGTCATGATTTGGAGAAGAATGAGGGACAATATGACTACCTTAAGGGTTATGTTAGCCCCCTATGAATTTTTTGACAAGCAAACAGGGGGCTAAAATGTTTTTTGAGCCTTCAAGGAATGAATTTCCTCTAAAAACACATCATCCTTGAAGCCTCCTTGCACCCTTTCCCTTTGATAAATCCTCACTGTTGTTCCCAGTTTAAAAGCCTCTCTGTTTGTGAAGAAGAATGCCCAAAAGGCCTCCATTTCCCCATATTTCATTCCCATTAAACCTCTATTTTCATCACCTTTTCTTCTCCCTTAATTCCCCACTTACCCTTCAAATCATCCTAAGTCCCCTTTTAAACCTTGCAAATACCTTTTTTTGGTTTAATAACCCCTTATTCTCCCTATCAAATCCCTCTTTCAGCCTTAAAAACCCTCTTTTTTGGCTTGAAAACCCACTTTTTACTTTATAACAGGCTAAGCCCCTTTTCGGCCAACCCCCTTAACCACTTCCCCACATGACCTTTGCCCAGAACCAAGCGCTTAAGGCCTGGGTGCTAATCGCAATCGAAAGAAACATCGGGTGCATTCCTTGCAAACTTATTATTCCCCGATGCGAGGTCTTTTACACTGCAGACCGCGGGCACATTCTCAACTGTTGATCTTTCAAAGATTTGATGATCAACACTTATTCCACAGTGCGCCCCCCACCTCTTCATTCACCCCTCCGATTGTATTTAAACCGTCAATCTGTTTCTACATCGGATGGCCATTGCAACACCGCCTTCATCGCCAATTGGAACTTTCCACTATAACACCCTCCTGATGCCCCGATTGGCCGATCCCCGATTGGATCTGATCTGTCTGTCTATTATAATCCTATGGCCCAGATCTCTTCCTGCTCTGCCCCGCTTTCCCGATTGGTCACCCTCCGATCCAATCATAGTCGTCAATCCCCCGTAGATCCAACGGTCCACATCGATATCGCGCAGTTTTCATGTCCGAGCTTTAACGCCTAAAATTTACATGATATAAGCGGTTTTCTAGGGCCACGTGTCACGTAGCGAGGCATATCGCGTGATTTGGGGCTATTTTCTAAACCGCCTTGAGGCCGCGTGATACCGGCGGTTTTCCTGCCTAAAACCACTTTTCCTCCTTTGTCCGTGCAACCTCCACATTTGATCACAGCCGTCCATATTAGCTAGATCAATGGTCCATATCTCATCTCGCATTCCATTCAAGTTTTCCCATCGCATGACCATTGAACCTCATCGTGTCATCTCAACCGTCGATATCCTCCTGAGATCCAATAGTCCATAGTAAATCACCCTCCGCCCATGACCAGGTCCCACATCATAGACCTTGCTTCATTCATTTCCCGTGATTCCTTTGTAAATCACCCGAAACCTTAAGACTTTGGGTTTACATTAAGTCTTATTTTTCCTGCCCGATTTATTCCTAACCCCTCCGTTCACTGATCTTGACTGTTGATCATCGTTCTAGCATATGATCGGACAGTTTGCGTCCCTAATCATGCCATATTTTCGTCAGCTCATTCTTCAGCCATCTGTAGTGTTTTTTCACCGCCTCCACCATTTCCACCATTCCTCTAGGCCTCCACAGCATTCCTTCCACCTTCCTTGGATTTTATGAATATTTTATTTTATTGTGCAGGGTATACAGAGTGATGAGTTCACTCTGTCTTCCATAATCACAACCACTGTGATTCAGAACACAGAGAGGCCATTACAGCAGCAGCCAGTGTATCAGTAGTAGGGATTAAGGGTGTTAAAGCTCATAATTGAATATTTTATGTTTTAACCCCTATTCAAAGAATTAAGGCACAGTTTGAAGACTGAAATACACATGAAACAAGCCATATCTGTGTATATGTCAGCAGTACAATTTCTCAGACAGTACACCTCCGACAGAAGTCTCCATGCGTCCCCGAGCTCCCAAAGGCCTTTTCACTGACAGAAAGCTTCCAAAGACTGTTAGGATAGAAATAATGGAAGTATGGAAACCCAGTAGACCTTCAGTCACCTTACTTGCTTCAGAAGATAGAACAGAGTGCCTTACAGCCAGAAAGGACTTTAAAGAACACATTTGAGGTCAATATCGACCTGACAGAAACCCCGAACTAGACTACAAAGTACAACGTAGAGCTATTAAGAAGAGTGGTCATGGACACTTCCTCCACTTTGTCTTAAATGAATCAATTTAATGTCTATCATCTACTCCTATTATATGATCTCCTATAAGAACCCTAGCAGAACATATTGTTGTGGTTGTTGTGGTAGTTGCTGTTAGAGGGATTCATTTTTTACTGTTAGAACAGTTTTGGGGAGAGTAGCTGAGTAGTTTGTAATGTAGTAGGCTGGGAGGAGAAATTTTTGACTGTAATCAGCCATTGAGCTCAGTGTATGTGTCTGGTTTTGTACATCAATTGATCAAGAAAATTTCACAGGATCCTGGTCTATATTACAGGTGATGTTTCTCTTATTGCACTGTCTTATTTCATTTTATTCATGTTGTTCATTGGTCTTCTGGTACACATCAAAAATTTGTCTTAGGATATATCCTTGCATGGTACCCTAATGCTTCTGCTCTCCTTACCATTTATTTTTTCTGTTGATAGTGAATCTAAGAGTGAATCCATGTAATTTAACCAGTGTAGCAGCTGTTTTCACTGCTAGCTGATGTGTGAATTCAAGGTTTGCTGCTTAGTTGTTCTTGTTGGGTTTGAACTAGGAGAATTGGGATACCAGGGATTTAGTGTGAGCCTTTTCCACTGGGGTCCTTTTCAAACAGATTCTCCTTTCAAAGATCTCTTGAACTAGTGTTAAAGCATTGAAGGTTAAAAGTACTTCTCTGACATTAGGCCTAGTTTTGTGTTTAAATCTTAAGTGTTTTCCCTTTGAGAGTATGTCGAAGCAAATATGGAGTTAGATGACCTCTAGTATGACCTTAAGCTGCCCTTTGTGTTTCTCCTTCACTCCTTATTGTTCCATTCCACCATCTATCTTGAAGATCCTTTAGTATAGATGACTTTCCCTCTGAAAACCTTGGCTAGTTGTTTGCAAGTAATCTCCTTTCATGACTCCATAGCCCAATGGATGGCACATTCTTAACCTATCCTCTTTTTCCAAAACGTCCTACTGCTTTGCTCCTTTCCTTCCATTACATTCACAGTTAATGGTCTCTGAACAATAGAACAACCAACCAAATCATTTTAAACCTCCCTTTGTGCTTCATACCTAGCCTAATACCTCATTTTGAGCTTCCAAAGATATATCATTCTTTGCTTTATTGGAGAGATCCCTCTCCGGGTCCAGGAGATCTAGATCCTAGGGCCCCAAAGCGGTTCTAATGTTGCCCAGTCTTTTGGTCTTGCCAATCTGGCCAAAACACTAGAACTCCAACATAATGGTGACTCCGCTGGGGAATTGAGTGCATTTTATCTTACATACCCTTAGGCATTCAAAAGATTCAAAATCTCTGGTTAGATTGGTATCTAATGCTGATGGTGGACAGCAGCCTGTTTCAAACATCCAAATTCATCCACCTGGCGACTCCACACTCTATAATTCATAAAAGACCAATGACTCCACTGGTAGAAGACCTTGAACTGGTTGAGAAGATGCAGTGACCTTCTTGGCAGAAACATGGATCCAAGCATGGACAGAGATGCAAAGCTAGATGCTTTCGCAGACAGATTAAATAGCATAGCAAACATGTTTGGTGAAGTGGTGGAAATGTATACGGCTAATCTAAATGCAAATGTTGATTATTTAGAACAACCCATGCATTTTCCAGAGCAAGGGCCAACTCCAGACCTAGACGATGAGCAAGACATGTATGATGATCTTGGTCTGGATTTTTCTCTTGCTTCTGAAAGCGCTCGAGAAGAGGCTCAAGAAGATATCCGACCTCCAGATCAGTTCGTAGAAGAAGTAGAGGACTACTGTTCTTCTGTCTGTGTTAAAAAATAAATTCCTCTGTTGACAGAAGAAGAGATGGACCGAATATTAAACACGCAGTCCACCTTTGAAATCTTTTATAGAACTGATACACTTGCTCATTCATCTGAGGAGTCTGACCATGCAGATACAGAAAACTCCTCCGTGGATCAAAATGAAGAAAGACCTGCTGCGAATCCGATAGGTTTGATTAGTGACATTGCTTACGATTATGATTTTCCTAGTTATGATCTATTCGATGATGATTGTTTTCAAAGGAAAGCTGAGCTTGCAAGACCATCATCAATAGATTCATGGGAGGAAAATCAAGACTAGAAAATCCAGAGAGGCAATGAACCAAGTCGGCCTATCTATGACACTGATGAAGAAAGTTATGAAAGCCTAGTAATAGATGAAGATTCATGGAGTTTTCACTCTGTTACGCCTCAGATCATCAGTGATGATTTTCATGTGATTGGAGATCAATAGTATTCCTTTTCAGAAGATGAGGGAGAAAGCAAAGAAGAGATTTTTGAGCATGATGAAAGAAAGGAGCCTTCTCTTGAAAAAGAGGAAGCAGTGGAACATACCCCTGCTCAAAAATACATCGACCTTTTCACAGAGCTCATCCCATCAGAGCAGAATATATCAGAGCTCCCAGAAGACACCACTGCTATATATGATGAGTCCTCCAGTTCAGAGAATGAAAAATGTGAAGGAGATTCTCTTTCTCAAGAGAGTCTTTTCCTTGATCCAGTGGAAGAAGAAGAAATCCTGGTTGAAGCCTACCTACCTAGTATTCATAACCAGGTATCATTTCATGATCCTTATGTTTATTTCCTACAAACATTTGAAGAAGGATCGAAGGTATTTTTGAGCAGCATGTTGCAGACAGCAAGAAAATTTTTAAAGGCTGCTGTTGAGGAACTAAAGGAATGGGAGTGGCCCTGCCTATCCAGCCTGCTCAAGGAGATGAGTGAGGAGGACTAGTCATGGGATCACTTGATGGACTGGTTGCATTGGAAGAGAGTGTTTGTAAGCTAGACTTGTGAATATTCCCGTTAGAGTAGGGTAGGTAGGAAAAGCTCAATAAAGCTCAATCGGTGAGCATTTAGTTACTTGTTTTAAATTTCTGCAAAGTTTCAGTCCATGAGCAGTTTTTTCTTCATGCCATGGTTCACAGCAAGCCAGACACTCTAATCCTGGCTTGGCTATTTTTCAATTTCTGTCTTAGAATGTAGAGAAGAAATATGCTAGACAGTTTAATCCTAGCAGATATTAGTTGGGTAGAGAAACTATGAGGCCAACAGTTTAATCTGGTCTCATAAAGTAATAAGGGTAGAAGTAGTATAGGTTTATTTTCCTATTTGTAAAAAAAAATTGATGATGTAAAGGGTCTGCTAGTCCACATGCACCCAGAAAGAAAAATTTTAGGACTTTAGTCTGGGTAGGTAGTTGTTTGGGAGAGCATTTCTGCTGATATAATGTCTTCATGATTTGTGGCAGATGATCCAAGAAAGAAAATGGATGTGTCAAGTACCAGGCATCTGGCCTACTCCAAAGATTTATTTTCTGAATTCTTGACTCCTTCAAGAAGAAGCCATCCCCATGTGGAGCCACTATTAGCCCCCTATGAATTTTTTGACAAGAAAATAGGGGGCTAAAATGTTTTTTGAGCCTTCAAGGAATGAATTTCCTCTAAAAACACATCATCCTTGAAGCCTCCTTGCACCTTTTCCCTTTGATAAATCCTCATTGTTGTTCCCAGTTTAAAAGCCGCTCTGTTTGTGAAGAAGAATGCCCAAAAGGCCTCCATTTCCCCATATTTCATTCCCATTAAACCTCTGTTTTCATCACCTTTTCTTCTCCCTTAATTCCCCACTTACCCTTCAAATCATCCTAAGTCCCCTTTTAAACCTTGCAAATACCTTTATTTGGTTTAATAACCCCTTATTCTCCCTATCAAATCCCTCTTTCAGCCTTAAAAACCCTCTTTTTTGGGCTTGAAAACCCACTTTTTACTTTATAACAGGCTAAGCCCCTTTTCGGCCAGCCCCCTTAACCACTTCCCCACATGACTTGTGCCCAGAACCAAGCACTTAAGGCCTGGGCGCTAATTGCAATCGAAAGAAACATCAGGCGCATTCCTTGCAAACTTATTATTCCCCGATCCAAGGTCTTTTACACTGCAGACCGTGGGCGCATTCTCGACCATTGATATTTCAAAGATCTGATGGTTAGCGCTTATTCCATAGTGTGCCCCCCACCTCCTCATTCACCACTCTGATTGTATTTAAACTGTCGATCCATTTCTACATTAGATGACCATCGCAACACCACCTTCATCGCCAATCAGAACTTTCCATTATGCCACCCTCTTGATGCCCCGATTGGCCGATCCCCGATTGGATCTAAGTCATCCGTCTATTCTGATCCTATGGCCTAGATCTCTTCCTGCTCTACCCCGCTTTCCCGATTGGTCACCCTCCGATCCAATCATAGCCGTCGATCCCCCGTAGATCCAATGGTCCACATTGATATCGCACAGTTTTCATGTCCAAGCTTTAATGCCTGAAATTTACGCGATATAAGTATTTTTCTAGGGCCACGTGTCACGCAACAAGGCATATCACGTGATTTGGGGCTATTTTCTAAACCACCTTAAGGTTGTGCAATACCGGCGGTTTTCCTGCCTGAAACCACTTTTCCTCCTTTGTCCCTGCAACCTCCACAATTGATCACAGTCGTCCATCTCAGCCAGGTCAACGATCCATATCTCATCTCGCATTCCATTCAAGTTTTCCCATCGCGCGACCATTGAACCTCATCACGTCATCTCAACCATCGATCTCCTCCTGAGATCTGACGGTCCATAGTAAATTTCCCTCTGCCCATGACCGGGTCCCACATCATAGACCTCACTTCATTCATTTCCCGTGATTCCTTTGTAAATCACCCGAAACCTTAAGACTTTGGGTTTACATTAAGTCTTATTTTTTCCACCCGATTTATTCCTAACCCCTTCGTTCACTGATCCTGACCGTTGATTATCATTCCAGCATATGATCGGACGGTCTGCGACCCTAATCATACTAGATTTTTGTCAGCTCATTCTTCAGCCATCTACAGTGTTTTTTCACCACCTCCACCATTTCCACCCTTCCTCCAGGCCTCCACATCATTCCTTCCACCTTCCCTGGATTTTATGACAAGTTTATTTTATTGTATAGGGTATGCAGAGTGATGGTTCACTCTGTCTTCCATAATCACAGCCACTATGATTCGGAACACAGAGAGGCCATTACAGCAGCAGTCAGTGTATCAGCAACAAGGATTAAGGGTGTTAAAGCCCGTAATTGAATATTTGATGTTTTAACACCTATTCAAATAATTAAGGCACAGTTTGAAGACTGAAATGCACATGAAACAAGCCATATCTGTGTATATGTCAGCAGTACAATTTCTCAAACAGTACAACTCCGACAAAAGTCTCCATGCCTCCCCGAGCTCCCAAAGGCCTTTTCACTGACAGAAAGCTTCCAAAGACTGTCAAGACAACAATAATGGAAGTATGGAAACCCAGTAGACCTTCAGTCACCTTACTTTCTTTAGAAGACAGAATAGAGTTCCTTATAGCCAGAAAGGACTTTAAAGAACACATCTGAGGTCAATATCGACCTGACAGAAACCTCGAACTAGACTACAGAGTATAGCACAGATCTATTAAGCAGAGTGGGCATGGAAACTTCCTCCACTATGTCTTAAATGAATCAATTTAATGTATATCATCTACTCCTTCTATATGATCTCCTATAAGAACCCCGGAAGAACATATTGTTGTGGTTGTTGTTGTAGTTGCTGTTAGAGGGATTCAGTTTTTACTGTTAGAATAGTTTTGGGGAGAGTAGCTGAGTAGTTTGTAATGTAGTAGGCTGGGAGGAGAAAGTTTGGACTGTAATCATCCATTGAGCTCAATGTATGTGACTGGTTTTGTACATCAATTGATCAAGAAAATTTCACAGGATCCTAGTCTATATTACGAGTGATGTTTCTCTTATTGCACTATCTTATTTCATTTTATTCATGCTGTTCATTGGTCTTCTGGTAAGCATCAGAAATCTAGCTTAGGATTTATCCTTCCATGGTACACTAATGCTTCTGCTCTCCTTACCATTGATGTTTTCTGCTGATAGTGAATCTAAGAGTGAATCCATGTAATTTAACCAGTGTAGCAGCTATTTTCACTGTTAGCTGATGTGTGAATTCGGGGTTTGCTGCTTAGTTGTTCTTGTTGGGTTTGAACTAGGAGAATTGGGATACTATGGATTTAGTGTGAGCCCTGTCCACTGGGGTCCTTTTCAAACAGACTGGCCTTTCAAAGATCTCTTGAACTAGTGTCAAAGCATTGAAGGTTAAAAGTCCTTCTCTGACCTTAGGCCTAGTTCTGCATTTAAATCTTAAGTGTTTTCCCTTTGAGAGTATGCCAAAGAAAATCTGGAGTTAGATGACCTCTGGTTTGACCTTAAGCTGCCCTTTGTGTTTCTCCTTCACTCCTTATTGTTCCATTCCACCATCAATCTTGAAGATCCTTTAGTATTGATGACTTGCCCTCTGAAAACCTTGGCTAGTTGTTTGCAAGTAATCTCCTTTCATGACTCCATAGCCCAATGGATGGTACATTCTTAACCTATCCTCTTTTGCCAAAACGTCCTACTGCTTTGCTCCTTTCCTTCCATTACATTCTCAATTAATGGTCTCTGAACAACCCAACAACCAACCAAATCATTTGAAACCTCCCTTTGTGCTTCATACCTAGCCTAATACCTCATTATGAGCTTCCAAAGATATATCATTCTTTGCTTTATTGGAGAGATCCCTCTTCGGTTCGAGGAGGGCTAAATCCTAGGGCCCCAAAGCGGTTATGATGTTGTCATGTCTTTTGGTCTTGCCACTACAATATCCATGACAAGTCTCTTGGCTCTTATTTGTGCCAGATTGACACATAGCTCTTTGATTAGGCCCAGACATTTAACTATACTTGAATCAAAAGAGTACAAGTCTTTGTATGGTCTAGTTATTTGAAGGCCTAATCTTTCCATTACTACCTTTGGCATGAGGTTATGTGAAGCACCAGAGTCTAGCATGGCATTGTGTAGGATTTTGTCATGGATGTTCAAACTGAAATAGAATGGAGGCACAACTCCCTCTTGAAAATTTCCCTCTACCTTTGGTCTAAACAACAATTTTGGATTTTCATCAGTCAGATTTAGAGTATCGGTGTCATTTCCTATGTTTAAAGCCTTCAAAACTTGATATCCATATACATCTTGAGTCACTAATTCAGTAAGGGGTATGGCTATTTTTATCTTGGCAATTTCACTCTCAATACTGAATGGTGTCTGTGTTCTTGGTAGATTTAAATTAGTTTTGTCAGACATTGTCTTTTCAACAACTTTAGCTTGCTGATTTTGACTTGGAATCTTAGTTAAAACAATTTTTTGAGGGCCACTAGTTGATGTACTAGGCCAGATTTGGTCACCATTATGTTGGCTGATTTTGTTTTTGCTTTGATCAGAATTCTTGTCCATGGTGTTTGTATTTTCTGCTGTCTTTCTAGGACTGTTTTCAGGGGTCTTCTTAGCAGAAATTTCTAGGTTGCTCCTATTGGAGAAATGTTGGGCTTTCTTACTTCTGAGGTCATACTACCTATGAACCTCCATGATAGAATTTTCAAACCCTAGTTTGTATTCTTCAGAACCTTCATATGTTCTTTCAGTTTGGTTTGAGGAAAACAGACCTTTTTCTTCTTCTGTGAGAAAAACACCATCCTCATTATTTGAGTCTACTAGATTGACATGGCTTTCTTCTGGCTCCTTAGTCCCTCTCTCCTCTTCATTTACATGGTTTTCTTGGAAAGGAGGTCTGGTTTGCTGGTTAGTTTCTCTTTGTCTTATTTGAGGAGGATCTCTTCTGAAGTTTTGGTTTCTATTTTTGTTGTGAGGATTTGTTTGGTTTTCCCTAGGGGGTGCTCTTTCATTTAAGTTGATTCTCTCCATCATCCTTTCCATTGTCTTAACTAGACTGCCAATTTTAGCTTTAGATGTGGAGGTCACAGGTTCTTCTTTGTATGTAACCCTCTTTTTTTCTCTCATTCTAGCCCTTTTAGCAATTATATTGGCTTCTACACCCACTTCTCCCCTTTGCATGTCTTATAAGGTAAGGGGATCTCTTTCTCTTAATTGGTAAGCCATTTCTAGCTCAAATCCATCTGGAAATTTTACTAGGGCTATTGTGGGGGTTTCATTTGGGGAGGAAGTGCATTATATACACTATTGAACCTAGTGCAGTAGCCTTGAACACTCTCCCCAACATTTCTTTTCAGGTTTTCATACTCTGCTAAGATTTGAAGAGGATTTTTCTTAGTCTCCCACTTGTTTATGAATACTTGATGAAGGGAAGGGAGATCATGAATTCTATTAGGGTTTATGATTTTGAACCATTTCTTTGCTTCTCGCCCTAAAATTTGGGCAAAAATTCTCATTTTTATGGTCTCATCTTCTATTTCTTGGTAATCAAAAGCATCATTCATCTTGTCTACATGTTGTTGGGCAGTTGTAGGATCAGTCCCATTAAAGTGATGGATCCTAGATTGATAGTCCTATGGCATAGATAGTAAAGGTTGTGGTAGTACCAACGGGGTAAACCATGCTGCCATGATTTTAGGTAAAGGAACCCAAGGAGGGTTTATAACAGGAGGGTTTATGAGTGGAGGTGGAGGATGAATGGAGTGGTTTGCAGAGTGAATGTATGAGTGGGGGTAGCAGATGTACTTGGACCAGCTAGCTGATATTGAGCAGATTTGGAATGAAAGGAGTCAAAGTGCTGGAGAAGCTGAAGGTCAAGAGGAGTTGAAGGAGAGGCTTCTCTACTAGGACTCTGTTGTAAGCTTGTAGGCTCAAGGTCTGTTTGGTCTATCCAACTTTGAGACTTAGTTCTGAATAGGTTTCTTCTATGGTGTAAGTCAAATTGGATATCTTGCAAGGATATAAGGTTTTCAAGAAATGAACTTGCTTTGGGGATTGGTCTAACAATAGTTGAGTCCTCAGTCTTAGAAGTTTTTCTTAAGATTCTTTCTGGGTCATCAAATATAGTAGGAGGGTTTGGATCAGGGTGAGATCTGGTGATGATTCTTTGTGAAGCTAGATTTTAGACCCACAACACAGAGAGGATGAAATTTTACAAGAGTTTTGAAAAACATACCTATCTGAAAAATTACTGAATTCACAGAGTATGTGACTGTGTTTCCTTCTATCAGGATTGATTAATACATTCCCAGGGGAGTCTGTGAGAAATAGTGGAGTCACCAATTCTACTGGAAACCAGTGGAGTCACCAGGTGGATGATGCTAACTGTTTTGAGGGTTTCATTGTTGTCCACCATAAAAAATTGGATACCAATCTTGAGATATTTTTGGGTTTTCTGAGTTCATTATGTAACACTAAGATTTTCAATAAGTGGTCCCACTGTGATGATCATTATGTTGGGTCCTTGTAATTTTTCTGATTGGTAAGACCAAATAAACATGGGTAACATCAAACCAACTTTGGAGTCTTGTTGAGCTAGCCTTCTTAGACTCGGAGAGGGCTCTCTCTATATTTGTATAAAAGATATAAATTGATTGATTTTAGGCTAGTTAAAATGATAGGGATGTTTTTTTTGTTTTTTTTGGTTGGGTTACTTTCTAATTAGAATTGATAGAGTAGGAGAAATTCAAACCATTGGGCTATGGGGTCTGTGAAAGGCTTGAAAATTACAACAATAAATCAAGGGTGTTTCATAGGGAAAGTTAACAATGCCAAATGGATCTTAATAGCTTATGTGTGTGTGAAATGAACATTAAGTTGTGAATTCAGTAAAACTAAAGGGAAATTAAGAATCCTTTAACTATACTTCAAACAAGGAAAAGCCTTCAGGACAATATTTTTAAAAACTGAAGAGCAGTTAAGAATTCTGTAATCAAACTTCAAAGAAGGCCTTTAAAGCAATAGTTTAATAAAAACTAAAGGAAAGAGAAAACCATAGACTTATGTGGCCAAACTCTACTAAGTAAACTTCAAGACAACAATTTAGTAATCCCAGAGAGCAGTTAAAAATTTTCTAGTTATTACTTTCAGAGGAAAACATTGAAATAAAGGAAGAAGACAGACTTAGGGTGCCAAGACAATATATCCTAATCTAAAATTTATTTTCTTTTATCAGAGAAATAATGAACATAATGTAAACCAAAGGAAAACATGGACAATATTAGAATAAAATAACCATCTAACAGAGTACATGAATCCTGTGAATGTGCTGGTTCCATTGATATCAAGTCCAAAACAGTTACAAGGCTCCAAAGCCAAACTTCTTTACAACTCAGGGTCTAAATAGCATTTAGCTCAGCAAAACAACTTACCAACCAAAAAAATCTATGAAACATACATGCAGTATTTATCTTCAAAATGAGGAGGTGAACCCTAGCTAGGGTTTGAGAAGTCATTTATTACATATTTAAGGCATTTTGACCTCTGAGACCATGCAAGGCCTAAGGCAAAAATATCTAAAACTCATTCATTGCAATAATAACTTCTAACATATCTAATGAGATAATTTTGGAATAATTTGACCTTAAGGCCTCTCAATAACTTTTACAGTAACTCCTAGTGTCTTTTTTTGACTTTCTGGCAAGGGCACAATGCCACTGGGCAGGAGCACAGCCCCAAGACTAGGAAAATTGCCTATGTTGTAGCTAACGTTTTGGAGGCCTTCCTGTTGTCCAAATGAGCTCCATGATAGCTCATTGGAAAGGTCTCTGAGTGTATTTTCGAAATAGGCTTCAAATTTCATGAATGGTGCCCATTTCCTTGTCAAAAACCACTTCTCCCAAGGCTTCTAAATGTGCAGCGCTAGTGCCAAAAAGAGGGCAGAAAGGTGAGTTTTTGGTAGTTTTCTACCTTTTTGAGGGACCAGTTTTGCTCAAAATGTTCTGAAATTTTTCGAGGTTGATGCGCTTGGCATGAGGAATATGAAAATTATAACCTTTTTGTCATTTAAGTGTCCCAAAAAAGTGCACAACACCACTGGCGCTGCGCGTTTGGCCCAATTTTCTGCAAGCCAAACTGTCAAAATTTCAAAATTTGCACCAAAGTGCCAAAAATGGATTTTTCTTTGCTAATAATGGTTGGGGGGCTTGGAGGCACACCTCAGCAAGAATATTCAATTTTTCCTTCTCCTTTGCCTCATTTAGAGCCTAAATCTTTGCATGGGCTCATTTGAGCTTGGCCCTTGCAATCCTATTTCTCATGGCATAAAGTCTTGCCATCTTCCTCTGCACGTCAGTCTCTCTTTTTTCCTTCTATAGTTGACCCTCTAGGTGAAAATTGGCTCTTTCTAGCTAATATTCTCTATCCTTGCTAATTTCTATGGCAAGCAGCTCACTTGGAGTGAGCTCCTCTACCAATTCTGCCTCTTCTTGCTTTTCTTAGGCTAAAGCCCTCTTCAACCCAATTTTCCTTGGTCTCTACCTACGAAGTTGTTCTTCCTCATCATCACTATCCTCATATCTATCCAAGGCCTCATATAGAAAATCCTTGGCCTTTCTTGCCTCTCTTTGAGCTCTGATTTCCCTCACCTCATTGATGGTGTTCTTCACCTCTAACTATTGATTCTCTAACTCAAGAAAGTTAATCACATGCTTTTCTCTACTAAGATTAGCTTGAAGGTCGCTAATCTTGGCATATTTTCCTTTGATCAATGCATTTGTGATTCTGACCTCATCCTTATCATCAACGTCAATTATTTGAAACTCTTGCTTAGTTTCGTGCTTTTCCTCCTCCTCAACAGTGACATGCTCTGTAATCTTTTCCTTGCCTTATCAACTGGTTTTTCTGAGGAATAAGGCATGGACCCTTTCACCTAAAGTGAAGCAAACACATTCCTGTGGCCTCTCTGATATGTGAAAGGAAATAGCTCAATGTTAATCATTTTAGTGCAAGCTATATCAATATCCCTTTTACTGCCTAATGCTCTAGTGTCATGCTGTGATGGTGAATGGTATATGGGAGGATGAGATGGTGAAGGAACATCCTGCTCATGATGAATAGGTTGGGAAGTGAAAACCTCATGGGAAATGAAGGTATCCCATGGAGTGTTCTTCTGCTGGAGCTAATGCATGACCACCATCTTGATAAGTGAATGATGAAAAAGGCTCTGCATTTGCTGATTGTAGTCTCTCTTTTTCACTATGTAAGACATCGTGTCAGTGCTGTAGAAAATACAATATGGTATATGAAACATCCTAAATCTACTAAAATGCATAAGGAGACAAATATGGTATGAGTAGAGGCGGGTGTTAGGGTCTCTGTAATTTGCAAGTTTGGCGGATACAAACTACAAAGCCAACATATGAACCACTTTGGGATTCCAGGATCTAGCCCTCTTGAATCCAGAGAGGGATCTCTCTATAAATGTGTTTAGAGATGTGATCTTTAAGGTTTGAAGTGTGATTTTAGGCTAGTTATGAAGAGTATGAGTTTTTTTTGTTTGTTTGTTTTTGGTTGGGCAAGGACATGATGAAGGTGAAGGAAATTCAAATAAAGGGTGAAGGTGTATGCAAATGAAGGGGTGATTTAGATAATAAGATAGGCAAAAAACAACTTTAACCCATTGGGTTATGGAGTCATAAGAGGATTTAATTGGACAGCAAGATTCAAGAGTAATCCATGGGGCAAGTCACCTATGTCAAAGGATCTCTTAAGTTGATTTTATGGAATGGAACAAATAGGAAGATGGAGAACAAACAAGTGAAGAACAAAGAGCAACCTAAGATCAAGTAAGTGCTTTGAAACTATCTTGCTTTGGCATAAGCCTAAGGAAAAACATAAAGTAATCCTAGATCAGGTAAGTGCTTTGAAACTAGCCTACTTTGAAATACTTTCAAGAGAAAACATTAAAAAACACTTAGAATAGCTTAAGATCAAGTAAGGACTTTGAACCTATCCTGCTTTCAGCATATTCTATGAGAAAACACAGATGATAAACATAAAGAGTAATCTAAGATCAAGAAAGTGCTTTGAAACTGACCTGCTTCAATATACTCTTAATGAAAACTTTCATAGGAGGAAAACATAGAAATAAAGCTTATCAGTGAGAGTAGGGTACTGTTAAGAGTAAATCCTAACTCTTTATTTGTTGTTCTTTATCAGAGAAAGTGGAAAAAATGAAAACACAAAGGAAAATAACAATTCACAATCATAAACACATCACCATTAACATAGACCAGGATCCCATAAATCAGCAGCTTGTATTTGATGTTCAAACCAATTACAATCATCAAGCCCGGTGGGTCTTTATAACTTCAAACTTCTCATATCAGCTTATGTATCTTCAAATGAAACGGGACTTCAGCAGCTTCAGAAAACTATTACATGAAATCAGATATCCAAAGACCAACCCTTACAATGTGGTCCTCAAGGAGAATTTATAAGAAAATGAGGAAGTGGGAGAGTTTCTAAGGGTCAAGTATCATTAATTCCACAATCAATGCAATTCTTGGCCTTTGAAAACTAGGTAAGGCATAAGGTAGGAATGCCCTCAACCTATAACTCTGTTTCTGCTTTTCAAGGTTTGATGGACGAAATATTGACTTCAGGACTGTTTTTTATCTTTAAAATAACTTGGCTGACAATTAGAAATAAGTTCTCTTGATTTGTATTAATTGTTCAGCTATCTTTATGAAAATATCTCTTGTTCTCGCAGTAATTAGGCCTTCTTTGTTTTCTGTGAGGCTACAAGTGTCTTTTAGTAGCTGGAGAGGTTGAATTTTGGTGCTAGAGAGGGTTCAATTGACCTCTAAGTGGCGGTGGAGGGTTTCTTGGACTGACAGGTGTCTTTGTCTCTTCCTAAAACACCTTTAATTCACTTTCAGGTCTATGCTTTAGGCCTAATTAGGCCTTGGTCTTCCTTTCCGGTATTCACTGTGCCTTTAACTCTTTTAAACACTAGATCACGTTCTTAATCTTCCATAATCATGCTTTTAATCCTTCAATTTATCGCTGATACACTTTGTCGCTCCTTTTTCTGATTTTCTTGTGGTGTCTGTGCAGGTTCCATGGTGCAGGAGGGTTCAGAATAGGTTTTAACACTGATCCTTTTGATAAAAATGCCTTAAAAACCCTTTCTCGGGCATTTTCTCTGTGATCTCTGGTCTTGGAACTGATATTATATGTTCCAAAATACCCTGTTTGTACTTGTGTGACAGAATGCATTTTACGACCTTTGGTACCTGCAAAAGACAATAAGCACGTTATGAAACCAAGGGGATTGGAGGATGGCTCTGGAAACTCATGGAGACTAGTGGCGTGGGATGAAAATGGTGAAGATCATGAAAAAATAGTGAAGAACAGGCTTGCAGAAGTTTTGGGGCATCATGGATTTTGGGCCGTCATATCACGTCAGGCATCGGAAATCAACGGTTGAGATCGCGCGATGAAACTGTTTGGAAGGCTAATATAAGGGGTAATGGATGTGGGCGATATTAAAACATGGCCGTCGGATTAACCAAATGAATGATAGAGATTCGTTGATGGGGTCATTAGGGAGTAAAGGCGGATGGGAGATGGAAAATGTGAGGTTAAATCCGAGCCATCAGATCAAAGAAACCGACGGCTAGGATTAAATATGAAAATTCAATGCGGAGGGGAAAAGGTGGTTTTGTGAAAACATCCGGTGGTAATCACGCGGGGTCGGGGGAAGTTTGTGGTTTTCATCAAATTCACACGATTGTGTTAAGCATGCGCCACGTGGCGATACAAAACTGCCTATATCGTGCGGCTTTTGAACATTAAATTTCGGACAATAAATCTACGCGATATGCTTCTTGGCCATCAGATGTGAGATGGAAAGATCTGATGGTGGAGATAAGGCATGATGGGGGAAAGGTACGAGATCGGAGGCGGTGATCGGGTTTAATAAGGACCGTTCGATCTGGTGTATGGACGGTTGAGATTGCATGGATCAGCGGTGTTGTATGTTGGGCCATCGGGCTTAACCACAACCGTTGGATCTGTTCAATGGATGGCTATGATTGCATCTCAGGGTGGAGTTAAACAAATGGGGAAATGGAAAGGGGAAGTGCCTGATTGCGTGTGGGCCGTCGATCTGTGGAGATCGACGGTCCTCGTTGACCTAGATCATTAACCATCTGAGAACAATGAAAACAAAGGGAAAAGGCGTTGTGATGGGGTTTTTGGGTTTATTAGGTGCTTGTTTATTGGGCTTTAGGTCTCATGGGAGGGGGCTAAGCCACATACGCCCTCAGGGGCTTAAATTTCAAATAGATCGGACAAAGTGTTTTATAGGCTTTTTAAAGGGATTTTCGGGTTTTTTCAACGGATTTTTGGCCTTCTAGCGCCTAGTTGCGGGCTAGGGGTTACATGAGGGAATGAGGATACAGAGTTTAAGCCCTCAAGGGCTAAAACCTGATATAATGTAAAAGAGGGTTGTTTTAGGCCAGTTTTAGTGCTTTTAAGGCCAAATGAGGAGTTCAGGTAAAGGGGAAAAGGGATTTTTAAACCTGGCAGAGGGTAACATGAGGTTTAAAAAAGGGGATTTGATGATTTAGAGGGCTAGTGGAGGGATTTTTGGAGGAAATTGGCAAGGGAAAAAACGGGTGAAAATGGGAATTTGGAGGGGATAAAATAGGGCAAATGGAGGCCCTTTTGAGCATTTTCTTCATAGCAGAACAACAGTTTTTCAATGGAAACAGCAATTAGGACTTCTTCAAAGGGAAAAAGACCTAAAGGCTTTAAGAGTGATAGGTTTCCAAGGAAAATGTTCCTCTTGAAGACTTAGAAACATTTAGCCACCTGTTTGCAATGCCAAAATTTTATAGGTGGCTAACAGTGGCTCCACATGGGGATGGCATCTTCTTGAAGATGTCAAGAATTGCAGATTTAATTCTTTGGAAGTAGGCCAGATGCCTGATCTTTGACCATCCTTTTCTTCTTTGATCAGTTGCTACAAATCATGAAAATATCATATCAGCAGCAAAATTCTCCCAACAATCTACCTACCCATCCTATTGTCCTAACATTTTTTCTTCAAGGTGCATTTAGACTTGCAGACCTTTTACATCATCATTTTTTATTATTATTGAAAGCAGAAAACACTAATATAATTCTACCGTTATTTCTCCATGAGACCAGATTAGATAGTTGGCCTCATAGTTTCTCTACCTATACTAATATCTGCTAGGATTAAACTGTCTAGCATATTTCTTTCTCTACATTCTAAAACAAAAATTTAAAAACAGTCAAACCAGGATTAGACTGTCTGGTTTGCTATGGGTCCATGGCATAAAGACAATTACACATGAACTGAACTTTGCAGGAATTTGAAACCAAAATTGTGAAGGCTTGGAATTGTGAAACTTTGAATCATCCTTCTTTCTTTTGTGACTCAGGTTTTGAGCTTGTTAGAGTCACTTTTCTTCTTCATTTCAGCTCTAGTTTTGGGCTTGTTAGAGTTGATTCTTCTTCTTTATTTGCTGGTTCAAGTTTTGAGCATATTAGAACCAACTTTTCTCTTTCTTTGGCTGAGGTTTTAGGCTGATTTGAGCCATTCTTTGAAACTTCAGAGGTTCAAGTTTTGAGTTTGTCTGAACCTTTTCTTTTCTCCTTTTGTATTTTTTTCTTTTTGTGAAATTGAACAAAGCAATGGTATTTACAATGGAAGTGAAAACTTTAAACTCTGAATTTTAGTAGTAATAATGTTTGAACATCTTGCCATTGACATGACCCCCAAACAGATCTGTACCATCTAACTCTTGCAGGAAGAATGCATTTGGACCAATGATGGACTGAATAATGTAAGGACCTTGCCACAAATTGTCAAGTTTGCCATGCTTAACCTTATATTCTCTTCTAGAGTCTCACTTGAGTACCTTGTCTGCAATTTTGAAGTCACAAGCTTTTTTTCTTTTGTCAAACAACTTTTTTTATGTTATCTTGTACTTTCTGAGCTCTGTTGTAGACCTCTTCCCTTGTTTGCTAGAGATGTATTGTTTGATTGATCCTCCTTACCATGATGTCTTCTTCTGACTGTATTTATTGGACTAATTTTATCACTGGTACACCTAGGCTAGTAGGAAATACTGCATCTACTCCATAAACAAGCTGGTAAGGGGACATTCCAATGGATTTCTTTGTGGTCAATCTGTCTGCCCACAAAGCATGCACCAACTTGTTATGCCATGATTTTTTATTCTCTTCAAGAAGCTTCTTGATGATGGTCACCAAAATTTTATTTGATGATTCTGCTAGCCCATTACGCTGAGGGTAATAAGCAGTAGAATGACCAAGTGCAATCTGATACCTGTGACAAAAATCAATCATCTTTTTGGAACCAAAAGCAACAGCATTATCAGTAATAATCTTCCTAGGGTAGCCGAATCTAGATAGGATATGGTCTTCAAGAAATTTTATAATGACAGCATCTGTGGCATTCCTAGAAGGGATGGCCTCTATCCATTTTGTGAAATAGTCAGTGGCAGTGAGAATCCATTTGTGTTGGGCAGATGAAGCAGGATGGATTTCTCCTATGAAATCTAGGCCCCACTATTGAAAAGGAGCTTGAACAGTGATTGGTTGTAATGGTAAAGGAAGGAGTTTTCTTTTGCCCTCAAAAATTTGGCACTTGTGGCAAGAAACTATCATTTTATGGACATCTTGGAAGAGGGTGGGCCAGTAATAGCCAGCTCTAAGGATCTTATTGGCAATGGTTTTCCAGTAGAGATGACCTCCACATTCTCCTTCTTGGAACTCATGTTTGATCCTCTCTGCATCAACTTCAGGCAAACATTTAAGCAATAAACCATTAGCATTTTTCCAATATAAATGTTAGTATGAATTTTTCGTCGTAAAAAACTCACTTTAGCTATGCATATCAAGTAGCCCTAACATAAGTTATGGATGAAAAACATCTAAAGATTTGTAATAAGCTGCATGCATCTAGATCTACTCATGGAAGATATTAAGCAAATAAAATAAAGTACAAGCACCAATGGACAAGACAAGAACACATATATTTAAAAGAATCTTTTTATTATAAAGAATGGGGCACCTGAGAGGAAAACAAGAAAGGTGTTTTCCAGTTCTCCTCAGTGGGCTGGGTTCTTGGTAGTCCTCGGTGTTTCAGATTAATGGTCTCTCTCTCTAACTATTGTGGGAAACAAAACATGGAACTCAATGGGAGTTCATAAAAATAGAAATGCAAAGTGGTGACCAAAAGCAGATCTAGTGTGATCCAATGCAATGAAGGTGACTAATGAATGGGAAAAACCTTCCTATTTATAACAAAATATTGGGGTGTTCTAGAACCTGGTGCATGAATAAAATATTATTAAACATCTTCTAGAATCACCCTTTAGGAATATTTTATTATATTTGTTGGAGGGAAAAGGGTTTTTGACTTGGGTCAAATCCTTTATTTATAAATAACGAATAAATAAATGATTTATTTGTTATTTAAGGGAAATGAGGGAAATATAATTAAATAAATAATGGTTTATTTAATTATTTATATTTGATTTATTCAAATTTAACTAAGAATATGATTTAAATAATGATTTAAATAACTTATTCTTAGGAAAAAATTAAATAAATAATGATTTACTTAATTGATATCCTTATTTTGGGTTAAATATGACCATAAAACATAAAAAGATGTGGTGAAAGCAATTTTAATTTGGGTAAAATTGGCCTTACATGGTGTACTTGGGTTCATCTAATAATAATAGGTTAGATGACCAAAAAATGGTGTAACAGATTGCCCCCCAATGAACGAGTGTTAGGAGCAAATCGTATGACCGAAGTACGTTGTAAGAACTCAATTACTAGGCAGTAAAATGGAAGTGAGAGAGAGAGGACTATATGGTAATCTAAAGTGGGTGAAGGACTAGACCTTGAGGAGACGAGACTTACAGGTGCAACAAGTCTCAAATGTATGAAGCGGTACCAATGTGAAAGGCGGCGGGGGAGGCATACCTATGCCCGCCGAAACAATAGTACAAAAGATGAGTCGCCCGGAAAACCACGGAGCGCAATAATGTAAGCGGTGTTGGCCAAAACATGAGCTAGAGAATACATGAGATGCCTGGAATAATCGTCAGGACTTATACAATAATAATGTAGTACATGAGATACAAGTATAGCCAAATGGCCCCTGCACTCGGGGAAGGGCTCACAAAATCTGACAGATACAAGTAAGTCGAGGAGGTGCTGCAAGCAACGAAGGTCGATATCGTCAAATGAGAGGAGCTGCATCAAGGGCTAAAATGACGAAGTCATCCGAGCGTGTGGGGGGCTACCTGGAGGGCCACCCCCTCATGAGGGTTGGGACATCTCACACACACCCAGGAATCATGAAGGACTACTACTGCATCGCTAAACCATCAACCGTAGAAAGCATGATCAGGCTGAAAACAAAAGAGCGCGAACCACGGTATACTGCCCCCCGGGACCTGGCTTCTGGAGGAGGTAAGTTGACGTTGACAGAAGAGGCAGTAATGCTGGTGAGAGGTATTGCCATGGGGGCCTGTAGAAAGCATGAGTACAAATGGGTATCTCATGACAGAGATAATCACGTCCAGAAATGAGTGGGTGGCAAAGCGGTGCCCCCTACTGAGATGTGGTGTAAGTGAAAAAATCCGATTTTATGGAGAGGTAAAAGAAGACTTCGTGGACGATGGGTGCCCAGGTGAAGTAAGGAAGTGCTGAAACAAACAAATGATGGCTATGTACAAAAAATACAACATGCATTTCAAGGGGGAAATGCTAAGGGTAGTATTTCTTTAGATAGAGTGCATTGTGAGGATTAGGAAGGGGGTGGCCTTCAAAGTCCTCTAAAAGATATGCCCCCTTCCCAAGATCTTTGCTGATGATATAAGGACCTAGCCATAAGGAGTCGAATTTCCCCCGACCGAGAGTATCATGGGCCTGGTCGTATACTAGAACAAGGTCACCTTCATAAAAGGTGCAAGGGTGGACTTTTCGGTCATACTGAGCTTTGGTGCATTTTTTGGCCGCTTCAAGAGTTTGTAAAGCAACATGGCGATCTTCTGAGGCACGCTCCAGCATGATAAGTCATTGTTCTAGAGGTTGAGTATCAGGGAGAAGTTCGACGGCCAAGTGGAGGGAAGGGATTTCACATTCGATGGGTAAGACTGCCTCCTCGCCAAAAACGAGGTCGAAAGGAGTGAAACCGGTGGCGGTTTTAACAGAAGTACGATAGGCCCACAAAGCAGGAAATAGCATGAGGTGCCAATTGGTTTTGTGCTTATTCACCATTCGTTGAAGCATGGTCTTAAGAATTTTGTTGACTGCTTCAACTTGGCCATTACCTTGGGGGTAATAGGAAGATGAATATTGGTGCTCAAAACCCAATAGTGAGGATAGCTCATGCCAGATCTCATCTTCAAAATGTCAGCCATGATCAGAGACTAATTGTTTTGGAACGCCGAAGCGAGTTATGACGTGGTTAAAGAAGAAGAGGGCGGCGGTGGTTGCCGTGTTGTTGAATGTGGGCATAGCCTCGGTCCATTTGGTGAAGTAGTCAACCGCCACGATGATATATTTGTGGTTACCGGCGGATGGAGGTCGAAATTCCATGAAGTCAATGGCCCATTTGCAAAAAGGGCCAGCTGTGATGACAGGGTGGAGGGGAGCGGGTGGAGTACGTGCCTTGGGGGCAAAATTTTGGCAATTGGAACAGTGTTTGACTGCTTCAATGCAATCGCTAAAGAGAGAGGGCCAAAAATACCTAGCACGCATGATTTTTTGGGCGGTGGCGAGGCTGGAGAGGTGGCCACCGCAAGCGCCACTATGACAAGCATTGAGAACCTTCTCAACTTCAGCGTGTGTGAGGCAACGACGAAGGACAATATCTACACCACGATGATAAAGATTGTCGCCGATCAAAAGGTAGCGGGAAGCTTGGTGTCGGATATGTCGGCGATCATCATGATCAAGATGAAGGGCGAACTTTTGGGTTCACAAGTAAGTAAGGATATCACCGTACCAAGGATCATCAGTGGTGATGGAAAATAAATGTTCACTGGGGAGAGCATCATTAATGGGAGTATCTGGCATCCCAGTAGGCAGATCAAAAATGAGTTCAGCAAGGGCTAAACCTTTATTACTTTTTGGAGTGACAAATTCAAGATCGAATTCTTGGAGGATAACCACCCAACAAGCGTATTTCCCACTGAGGATGCGTCATCTTAATAAGAACGCCATTGGGTTGGAATCGGTCACTACCTTGGTGGAACGCAGGAGGATATAATGACGCAGCTTTTGGACTGAGAACACCACAGCCAGGGCTAATTTCTCTTCATGTGAGTAGGACATGGGAGGACCAGCAAGTGTTTTAATGACATAATAAATGACATGTTCTGTACCATTATCATCCTCTTGGATAAGGACACCAGCCACCGAATGGGTGGAAGCGGAGATGTAAAGGATGAAATCGCGGTCAAAGTCAGGATGGAGGATCAAGGGGGGCAGAAGTGAGGGCATTTTTTAGGGCCTCAAAATATTGTTGAGAATAGGTATCCCAAACAAAGGAGGTGTGAGAGAGAAGAAGGCGGAGGAAACCATGCGCGGTGGTAGCATAGTCGGGGACGAAACGACAGAGAAAGTTAGCTTTGCCTTGGAGAATTTGGAGCTGGCGTAAGGTATGAGGGATAGGAAGTTCAAGAATGGCTTGAAATTTCAGAGGGTCAAGAGTTATCCCATTTTTAGACACTATAAAGCCAAGGAGACGACCGGCGGGGACACAGAAGACACATTTCAAAGGGTTAAGACAGATGTTGTACTTGTGACAGTGGAGGAAAATGGTACGCAGATCATGAAGGTGTTGTGCTCGATGTTTAGAACGGGCAGTAAGGTCGTCTAAATAGGCAAGGATAATATGAGCTAAGTCATGGAAGCAATAATTCATGGCACGTTGAAAGGTAGCGCCAGCTTTTTTAAGACCAAAAGGCATGACCCGGTATGCAAAAGTGCCCCACAGACTAATGAACGCGGTTTTAAGTTGATCAGCACGATGGATAACAATTTGGTTGTATCTTGAGAAGCCATCCATGAAAGATAACACTTCGTGCCCCGCACACTCATCAATGATTTGGTCAATAAATGGTGTGGGGAAGTTGTCTTTGGGACAAGCTTTGTTCAAATCGCGAAAGTTCGTACAGACACGAATGGTGCCTTGTTTTTTGAGAACGGGAACCGGGTTGGACACCCAAGTGGTGTATTCAATGGGGTAGATGAAACCAGCTTGCTGTAGCTTGTCAATTTTAGCTTTGACGGCGTCGCGTTGGGATGGATGAATGGGTCTCAAATTTTTACGGACCGGAGTGGCATTAGGCCATGTGTCAATATGGTGTTCGACAATGGCCGAATCGAGTCCGGGCATTTCTGAGTAGGACCAGGCAAAAACATTGCGGAATTCTTTGAAGAGCTGTGTGTAGGCTTCAATTTCTTCCTGAGTGCATTGGGCACCTAAGGTGATGTGTTTGTTGATTCCAGGTTGGACAGAAATGTCTATTTTGATGGTAGGAGAGATATTAGCCATATTTCCTTCTTCGAAAGCGTCAGGGGCATGAATGGGGTTTTTGAACCAATCGACTTTATTGGGAATGAAGTCTTTGGTTTCGAGAGCATATTGGTCATGCGAGCGATGGGGAAGGAAGTATGTGCGATGGTGCATATCGTCCCATGGATAGTCAGGTTCGGTCATGGCTTCCATGATGTCTTCGTCGGTGTGGAAGATGGGAAGGGTGGAGGGCCTGGGAGGATCAGGAGAGGTAGAAAGATGGAGTATCTGAGGTTGAGTGGGGGGGGGGTGGTTGGGATGGCGGGATGAGGGGGGACAGCGAGTTCGGTGGAGGAATGTGTGGAGGAGATGGCGAGGTAAGGGACTAAGGGGTCGGGCGTTGGGAAACGCGGAGAGGAAGAAAGGTAGGAAATAGTGGCGGAGGGTGCGGTCATCTCAGTATCAGACTGAGGCATGGTAATAGGGGTAGATGTGTGGTTAGGTGCTAAAAAGGGAGGGCAGGCAAGCGCGGCTTTGAATTGGCGGTAGCCAGCCAAGGAAGCGCGATATTCATCAAGGCAGGGGCAGAGGTGGGTATAATGCTCGTGGAAGTCACATAAAGAACAAGGATGATTGGTGCGCAAATTTTTAAGTTTGGGAAGGGCAGCAGGGGGGTTGACAGATACTATGGGGATATCAGATTCGGGAAATGTTTCATTGACCAGGGTTTTGAGGGCTGGTAATTCCGGACAGGTATGGGTGGCATGGCCAACGACATCGCACAGGGCACATTTGATGGGGTGCTTTGGAAGGCAAGGGTGGGGAGAGGTCGGTAGAGGAACCATGCTCTTTGGTGCCCCCCTGCGAGAGGTGCTATGGTTACCGGATATGGTGTTAACAAGAGGAGGGATTGGATGAGGTGGTGGGGGTGCCAGAGTAGCGGTAGAGGTCATGGGTATGGGTTGAACTGGGGTCAAGGCCAGATATGGCTTGGGTTGATCCGGGGGGGTGGGGGTAGGGGGGTTTAGGTACCAGACGGGTATACCCAGGGTCAAGTTAGGGAGGGAGAGTGTAGCCAGGATAGGGATGGAAGAAGCTCCAGGAGAGGGAGCGAGAAACGGAATTTGACTGGCTGGAAAATGGCCGGGAGGAATGGGGCCGAGGGGGTTAAAGTCGGGTGGAATGGACCCAGTAGGGGGGAGGGGGATGTGAGGGATGTTTGGGGACAGAGATTCCGAAGGGGAAATGCTGTCAGGGGAGGCCGAAGGGCTAGGAACCGGTGGGGTGGGGGGAGGGGGAAGGTGCTGACTGGTAAAAGGGGGCTGCGTAAGGGTAGCTGAAGAGGATTGCATCATGCAAACATTTGCCAGGTGAGGATTAGATAAGGTAGGCGGATCTAGAAAGATTCCAAGCAAGGAGGAATCTTTACAGATACCGGGAAAGGCGCGGGGCAAAGAATGAGGGAGAGTGGAAATAGAGGACTCAGGGGAGGTCTGAGATGGGGGTTCATGGTAAATTAATTGGTCGATGGTGATGATTTTTCCGTTGTGGGGAAAAGACATCTTGCGGTGAACTGCGGATGGGACGGAAGACATGGCATAGGTGTAACTATGCCCCAAAAGGATGTTGTAGTCAAGAGAGGCATTGATGACTTTCACGTCGATATGAATAGTCTTACCGGCAAGGGTAATAGGGCAGTTGAGGAGGAGGCCAATAGGTTGGGAGGTGTGGCCATCCCATGCACGAAGAGTGATGGTGGAAGGGGCCAGCACAGGAGAGCCAAGTTGTTGCCAAACCGAAGCGGTCATTACACAGGTAGATGCCCCCTCATCAATAACGCTTCGATGGATAATCGCATTGCGGATGTGGACTTGGATTTGGAAAGGAACAAACACGGGAAGAGGGGGATGGTCAAGTTGACGGGCATTGAAGACAATTAACAGGTCAGGATCATGGTCGACAGCTCCCATGGTAGATAGCAGAGGCTTTGTAGGGTCTGAGGATTGAGGGTCACTGAAAGAAGGGACGGGGGGGTTGGAGGACTGACAGTCCTGAGGTTGGAGGGAGAGATCAGTGTTAAGGGGTTGGTGAGAGGTCATCATGAGGATCTGGTGGTCCAAAGAGACAGAATGGGAGGTTGGAGGAGGTTGTCGCTGCTCAGTGGTTGGAAACTGCCATAGTTGGTTCACTGGTGGGAATCGAGAACAGGAATGAGGGTAGTGACCATAAGCATTGCAACGTGAACAGTGAAGCGGCCTATCAGGTTTGGGCTGAGTGTTTTGGTTTGGGGAGATAGTGTGAGAATATGAATGGTTGGGGCAACGTTTGCTAGAGGCATGGGAATGTCTTATCTTCTTGCATGGAGGAGGAAGATTTGCCCCATGTAGTGTAAAGATTGGCCCTGAAGGGGATAATAAGGGTGGTCGAAGGGCTGGAGGAGCGGGGACCATGGGATGTGGGTAGGAAGAAGATGTAGGATGGGCGATAGGAGGAGGCATGCCAAATCCTGAAGATATGTTACCGGGAGGGGCGACAGTGCCAAAGTGGTTGGCTTCTCCTGGAGGGCAAGTGTAGCCCAGAAAGGATTGAATAGAGGGATACATGGCAAAAGGAACCAGGGGAGGACCCTGAAACAAGCGGCAAGGGAGTCGGAGTGTGGACTCGGAGAAGAGTTGTCAACCAGAACTGAGGGTGAAGGCCAGGAAGTTTCTGGGATAACCGCCTTGGGGGCGTAAATGATGACGGGAAGAAGAAAGACCGACAAGGGCAAAGAAGGGGCAAGGGCAGAGGGTGTAGTGTTGATTAATTTTAAATTCTTTTCCAGGCAATGTTAACCGGGCGCTTCTTCACTTAGGGTCAGTGTGTGGCGTGCAGTTAATTTTAATTGTTAAACCCAGCCGGTGTGAGAGAAAAAAAAATTGTGCTGCAAAATGAAAATAAATCTAAAGGAACATAAAAAAGAACAACTAATAATGCAGCAGTTGAACCCCAAGAGGTGGGTCTCTCAATATTTAGGGAAAAAATGAGGTAAATCACGCTGAAAAGAGGCCAATAGATCGAGGGTCCGGAGGGACTGGGATCGGAAAAGTAAATCTGCTGAAAAGTGGTGCAGAAAGCAGCAAAGAAGCAGGGGCTAGGGTGCTGCTTGAAAAGAGAAGATCAGCGAAAGACAGGGGGTCACAGAGGTGACACTAGTGTATGCCCAAACAATGTGTAAGGAGGGAATGAAATCTGACCTGTAGGGATCTGAACAGGAGGTGGCAGATCTGGAATGATTAGTGTTGAAGCTGTGAAAATGCAGACGTCTGAAACAGCAGAAAAATCTCCCACAAAAATTGGAGGGGACTAGAACCCGAAGGGGCAAGATTCCCACTTAGGTGAGTGAAATATGTCAGAAACAGGTCTGAAAAGGTGCAGGCGGAGGCTGAAAAACCCTGCCAGAAGCTTCAAGTAAACCTTGGAACAGAGCTGAAAAAGGCAGAGAAAAGTGCAGGTCGCAGTTTTTTGGCCTGCAGACAGTTCAGGTTGCAGATTTAGGGAAGAAAAGTGCGACCTCCAGGCCAAGTCACACTTTTTGGGCCAATAAGTGTGCCCTGTAGATCCGGGTCTTTGCGGCGGCAGATTTCAGAAAATGTTGTCGTCTCAGCTGCGGCTGATGTCGGTCACCTGCGCAATAGGGCCAGAAACACACGAAAGTTTAGAAATGTGAAGGTTAGAGGGTTTTTGGAAGTAAAAATAGCATAAAAATAGGAAAAACAAAAAATAGGAGAGAAACCCTAGGTACTGAAATAGCTGGATATGCAGGAGAATAGAAAACGACAGTGGTTGCAAAAGAAAACCCGTGTGGAGTCGCCAATTGTTAGTATGAATTTTTCGTCGTAAAAAACTCACTTTAGCTATGCATATCAAGTAGCCCTAACATAAGTTATGGCTGCAAAACATCTAAAGATCTGTAATAAGTTGCATGCATCTAGATCTACTCATGGAAGATATTAAGCAGATAAAATAAAGTACAAGCACCAATGGACAAGACAAGAACACATATATTTAAAAGAATCTTTTTATTATAAAGAATGGGGCACCTGAGAGGAAAATAAGAAAGGTGTTTTCCAGTTCTCCTCAGTGGGCTGGGTTCTTGGTAGTCCTCAGTGTTTCATATTAATGGTCTCTCTCTCTAACTGCTGTGGGAAACAAAACATGGAACTCAATGGGAGTTCATAAAAATAGAAATGCAAAGTGGTGACCAAAAGCAGATCTAGTGTGATCCAATGCAATGAAGGTGACTAATGAATGGGAAAAACCTTCCTATTTATAACAAAATATTGGGGTGTTCTAGAACCTGGTGCATGAATAAAATATTATTAAACATCTTCTAGAATCACCCTTTAGGAATATTTTATTATATTTGTTGGATGGAAAAGGGTTTTTGACTTGGGTCAAATCCTTTATTTATAAATAACGAATAAATAAATGATTTATTTGTTATTTAAGGGAAATGAGGGAAATATAATTAAATAAATAATGGTTTATTTAATTATTTATATTTGATTTAGTCAAATTTAACTAAGAATATGATTTAAATAATGATTTAAATAACTTATTCTTAGGAAACAATTAAATAAATAATGATTTACTTAATTGATATCCTTATTTTGGGTTAAATATGACCATAAAACATAAAAAGATGTGGTGAAAGAAATTTTACTTTGGGTAAAATTGGTCTTACAAGGTGTACTTGGGTTCATCTAATAATAATAGGTTAGATGACCAAAAAATGGTGTAACAATAAACATTCATTTAAAATGCAATAATTCCTAGATTTCAACTTTAAAAACCTTGCCTTAGTCTTTGATAAATCAGGAGGAGCATTAAGATTTGTAAGCACATACAAGATATCAGCATACCAAGGTGAGTTTTGAAACTACTCTTCAACAGCGGGAGCAGGCAATTCTTCATGTTCATCCAAGGCATCTATCATGTTAATGTCAAGGGCTTGTAGGTTAGATTCAACCATTAATTGAGCTAATCCCTGACCTTTAATGAGTTTTGTGGGTTTGATTTCCAAATTATACTCTAGTATTACTACAATCCATTTACCTCTCTTTCCATCTGGGTCTTGTGACAAGATGTCTTTTACCACTATGTTAGGCACATAAGCAATGATGTGAGAATGCAGAATATACACCCTGAAGTCTTTTAAGGACTTTACCAAGGCATAGGCCTGTTTTTCCATGATATTGTATTTCAAGGGTGCATCTCTTAGTGCCTTGCTAAAAATGCTATAGGCTGCTCTTGTCCCTCTGGATTTTTCTACAATAGGACAACAACCACAGTATGCTCTGATGCAAAGGAGAAAATGAGGAAATGTTTGGTGAAATATGGGCTGATTAGCACTGGTGCTCAGGTGAGTGCATGTTTTACCAATTCAAAGGACTTTTTGGCTTCTGCAGTCCACTTAACTCCCACTTCTTTCTTTAGCATATTAGTCATGTTTCTAAGGAGCTCTGTTAAGTTGGGAATAAACCTCCTTAAAAATTTAATCTTCCCAATGAAGGACTGCAATTCTTTTATGTTCCTTCGGTGGCTAATTTGTAGTATTCCCTCAACTCTTTTTGGATCTATTTTAACCCCTTTTTCTGATATAATATGGCCAAGAAGTTTACCTTCTTGTATGCCAAACACTGTCTTTTTGGGATTTAAAGATAGCCCAAGCCTTCTGGACTTTTCAAAGACCTTTCTCAGATGTTTAAGGTGCTCCTCATTAGATTTGGAATAAACCGTTATGTCATCAAGATAAATTACAATGAAGTGCCCTATTTCTTCTGAAAATGCAATGTCCATGGCCCTTTGAAAAGTGGCCCCAACATTCATTAGTCTAAAAGGCATTTTCACATACATGAAAGTGCCCCAAGGAGTTTTGAAAGCCATCTTAAGCTGATCTTCTAAGAGTACTAAGACTTGGTTGTACCCTGAAAAACCATCTAACAGAGAAATTCTCTTTGAACCAACTACCTTTTGTAGGATGTGTTCCATTTTGGGTAAAGGATACTTGTCCTTTAAGGAAGCTCTGTTTAAATTTCTGAAATCAATGCACAATCTGATTTCTCCTGTCTTTTTCCTCATAGCTACAAGGTTGGATACCCAATTAGAAAACCTCACAGGCACTATGATTCCTGCCTCATACATTTTCTTGATTTCCTTTTCCACTAGAGGCAGTTGTACTGGGTTAATTCTGCGTAGTTTTTGCCTAAAGGGTTTTTGGTTTTCTTTCAATGGGATCTTATGTTGGATAATATCTGTGTCATAGGCTTTTAAGTCCTTGTAGCTCTAGGAAAACACATCAACAAACTCTTTGAATAAATCAATGTATTTTTGTTTGATATGTGCAGGCAAAGAGTTAGATAATTTGATCATTTTAGGCTTATATTTGCTACCTATGTTGCATTCTTCAAGATCTGACTTAGTGTGTTCTATAGTGGGCTTCTTTGCCACATCATTGAAATAAAAAAGGTCCTCTAAAGGTGATAATCCTCTGGGTATATTTTTGTCTTTGGACTGCAGCACCTCAATATATTCCTTATTTGTTTTCATGTATTCTTCAGTCTATTTTTCAAATTCTCTGTTTAACATGTTTATTTCTACGTTGGGGGATGGTTTTTCTTCATCAGGAGGCTCTTCACCTAAACAGCTTTCATCAGATTTAGAATCTGAATCAGGTAGTCCAAATTCATTTTTGCAGAGCAAGAAATCTTCTATCTGTTTATCACCCTCAAAGACCTACCAATATTTTTCATTATCTCACATTGCAGGTTTGTATTTCATTTGAATAATGATCTGTTTGTCACTAGGTGATTTCTGATATGAACTAGCAGTGCAGGCCAATCCATTTGCAATTATGTTTTGATTCCTAGGAACAAACACAAGCTCACATTCTGTAAATGTTTTCAAGAAATCCATGGCATTGTTTCTGTATGCCCTTAATCTAGGATGCTTTGTAATATACTCTCCATTTAGTTGTTTGATGATTAATTCTAAGTCCCCCTGGACAACTATCTTCTTGGCTCCTAGTTCTTTCAATAGATGCAATCCTAGGATGAGAGCCTCATAGTCTGCAATGTTGTTAGTGCATTTGAAATCTAGCCTGAAAGCATGGCTCTCAGAGTAATTGTTTTTAGTGTTGATCAACCATACCCCAGCTCCTGCATTCTTTTTAGTGCAAGACCTATCAAAGTTCATGCACCATAAAGGATTGTCCTCAGAATTGTTATCAGTTTCATCCCCAATGTTATGTTCACCATTATATTGCATTATGAGGTCTACACCATATTGTGATGGGTCTTGTTCTTCAGGATTTTCATGGAGTTCAGAGTGATGGGTAATCTGTTGTTTGCAGTCTTGGCTTTGTTCACTCTGGTTTTTTGTTTCAACACACTGTTCAAAGGTTTCTCTCTTGTTTTCCCCTATATCTAGAACTGCCATAATTTCTAGATTTGGGGTCTCCAATCGGTTTTCTGAATTTCTGTCTTCTAGCTCTGGCTTATTTATGAATTCATCATTGTAAAGGATAAAGGAGTCCATGTCTGTATGGACAGAGTAAAGAGGGGAATTTTCAGGCTTTTCTGGGCTACTAACCATGAATTTCATGTGTGCCTCTCTATATAGTCTTTTAAGCTGGCTAAAGACAGGGATAGTGGCATATGTCCCATCCAACTGCATTGTACCTTGCAGCTTGGCACCCCATGATCTTGACAACAACATGCCATACTTAGGAGGTACATCAGCCACCACCACATCCATGACGATGCACTTGGCTGGAATTTGAGTCAAATTTACACAAAGATCTTTGATTAGGCCAAGGCACTTCACTCTGATAGAGTCAAAAGAATATAAATCCTTGTAAGGTCTGGTTATCTCTAGGCCTAGCCTTTTCATTTACACCTTTGGCATTAGGTTGTGTGAAGCTCCAGAGTCATGCATGGCATTATGCAGGATTTTGTCATGGATATTGAGGCTGAAATAGAAAGGAGGGACTACCCCTTCCTGAAATTTCCCTTCAATTTTCGGGCCAAACAAGAGTGTTGGTTGATCATCATTTAAATTGACAGTGTCACTGTTTTCTTCTAAGTTTAAATCTTTCGAAATTTGAATTTTATATACATCTTGGGTGGATAACTCAGTGAGAGGGACATAAATTTTAATTTTGTCAATCTCACTTTCCAAATTGAAAGAATATTGACTCTTTGAGAGGTTTAATTATGTCTTGTTGGGCACCTTTTTATTAGCAAGATCAACTTGCTGATGTTCAGTATGTACAATGTTGGAAGCTGTTTTATCAGGAGCATTAGCTGTAATGCTAGTGCTGCTAGATTCTTGACTTGATTTGTGACTGGTTTGGGTGTCCTTATCTTTGTTTTTACTAGATTTCTCAGTTGCCGATTTACTACTTTTAGCAGTCACTTTAGGAATCTTTTTAGGTATTTTCTTAATGGTGATTTCAGAGGCTTTTGGTTTTGGATTATCTATGTTATTTTGCTTCTGAGATCATATTTTTCTCTAACCTGCATGATGGCATTGTCGAATCCTAGCATGTAGTCCTTAGTTTCCAACCTTTCCTCGTCCCAATGTGAGTATGAGGTCTGGCTATCTTCTGTGGAAAAAGTGTGATCCTGGTCATCTACTTCCACCATGTTTATGATATTCCCCTCTAATTCTTCTATTATCCCTTCATCCTCATCAAGGAAATTCTCTTGGAATTGAGGTATGACCTGTTGATCAGAGTCTCTTTATCTATTTGGGGAGTTGTTTCTCCTAAAGTTTTAGTTCTGGCTTTGGTTTTGGTTTCTGTTCTAATTAGTTGCTTGGATGACCAATTTCTCCATCATTCTTTCCATCCTCTCCATGTTTTTGGCTAGACTATCATATTTGGGATCTGATGAAGAAGCTGTGTTGTCATCCCTATAGGTTACCCTTTTCTCAGCCCTCATCCTAGCTCTTTTTCAATTAGGTTTGCCTCTACACTCATTGCTCCTTTCTGCATGTCTTCCAATGTGTTATAATCTCTCTCCCTAAGCTGGTAGGCCATATCAGCATCAAAGCCTTCAAGGTATTTCACTAAGGCCATCCCTTGGGGAGGTTTCATGTGTGGTGGAAGAGCATTGTAGACACTGTTGAATCTAGTAGAGTAGTCCTAGACACTCTCTCCTTGATTTCTTTTAAGATTCTTATATTATGCTAAGATTTGGAGAGGGTTGCTTCTGACTTCCCATTTGTTTATAAAGGTTTGAAGCAAGGAGGGTAGATCATTGATGCTATTAGGAGGTAAGCCTTTAAACCACTTCTTCACTTCTCCTCCCAAACTCTGGGCGAAAATCCTCATCTTAATTGTCTCATCCTCTATTTCCATGTAGTCAAAAACATATTCCATCCTATCTACATGGTGTTGAGTTGTAGTAGATTCTTCCCAGTGAAGTGAGGAATTTTAGACTGATATTCATTAGGTAAAGGAGCTAATGGCTGTGGTAACACCAAGGGAGCATACCATGCTACCATGATGATGTTTTGTGGAGGTAAAGGATGGGCTTGAGCAACAGGTATATGACTGAAAAAAATGCTTGGACCAGTAGCCAACTGTTAAGCAGACCTAGGGTGAGAGAGACCCAAGTTATGAATGAAATTTATATTATGAGGTGTGGATGGAGGGGTTTCTCTGTTACCAATATTCTGATCACCACGAGGAGGTGAGTTTGGAGGCTCGAAGTTTTTCTGACCTAAACTACTGAATGACTTAGTCCTTGTTGAATTGCTTGGTAAGTCTAAATCAAACTGAGTCTTTGATAGAGCTATAATACTTTCGGGTGCTAAATTGACTCTATAAATGGGTCTAACAATAGTGGGGTCCCTATATGACGAAGGGTTTCTGATAATACTCTCAGGATTTTCCACTACTTCAGGGGGTTTTGGATTAGGATAAGCTCTGGTATGGATTGTTCTTGAAGCCAGTATGTATCAAGAGGCAAACTATCTTCAAACAAAGAAGCTTAATCCTAGGTGTTTCCTTTAGAATGGATGTTGTTGTAAGAAAACTGGTCTACCAGTGGAGTCTTGTGAAAACAAAGATAATCAGCAAGCCTACTGACCACCAGTGGAGTCTTTTGGTCTTTCAGGACTGTGGAGTCACCATGTGGAAAGTTTGAAGTGTCTTGAAAGAGATTTACTGTCCACCACAGTGATTTGACTACCAAACTTGAATGCTCTTGAAACAAGGGGTTTTCCTGAGGCCATAAAGGTATCTAGGATGAAGTTCACTTAGTCCCTAGTATGGTTGCCAGAATGTTAGGGTCTCTGTAATTTGCAAGTTTGGCAAATAAAAACTACAAAGCCAACATATGACCCACTTTGGGATTCCAGGATCTATCCCTCCTGAATCCAGAGAGGGATCTCTCTATAAATGTGTTTAAAGATGTGATCTTCAAGGCTTGAAGTGTGATTTTAGGCTAGTTATGAAGAGTATGAGTCTTTCTTTTTTATTGTTTTTGGTTAGGCAAGGACATGATGAAGGTGAAGGAATCTAAAATAAAGGGTGAAGGTGTATGCAAATGAAGGGTGATTCAGCTGATAAGATAGGAAAAAAATAGCTTTAACCCATTGGGCTATGGAGTCATAAGAGGATTTAATTGGACAGCAGGGTTCAAGAGTAATCCATGGGGCAAGTCACCTATGTCAAAGGATCTCTTAAGTTGATTTTGTGGAATGGACCAAATAGGAAGATGGAGAACAAACAAGTGAAGAACAAAGAGTAGCCTAAGATCAAGTAAGTGCTTTGAAACTATCTTGATTTGGCATAAGCTTAAGGAAAAACATAAAGTAATCCTAGATTAGGTAAGTGCTTTGAAACTAGCCTGCTTTGAAACTAGCCTGCTTTGAAATACTTTCAAGAGAAAACATTAAAAAACATTTAGAATAGCTTAAGATCAAGTAAGGAATTTGAACCTATCCTGCTTTCATCATATTCTATGAGAAAACACAGATGATAAACATAAAGAGTAATCTAAGATCAGGAAAGTGCTTTGAAACTAACCTGCTTCAATATACTCTTAATGAAAGCTTTCATAGGAGGAAAACATAGAAATAAAGCTTATGAGTGAGAGTAGGGTACTGTTAAGAGTAAATCCTAACTTTGTATTTGTTGTTATTTATCAGAGAAAGTGGACAGAATGAAAACACAAAGGAAAATAACAATTCACAATCAGAAACACATCACCATTAACATAGACCAGGATCCCATAAATCAACAACTTGTATTTGATGTTCAAACCAATTACAATCTGTTGGTCGCTTTAATTGCTTTCACAATTCAAGCTCCACGTAAATTGTCAACCCGAGGAAGTCTTTTTATTTCAAAGATAATCACGCACTGGATATGCTCAATTTCAAAAGCAGAAACAATGTTGTAGTAAAAAGCCACACAATTACAAGTCTACTGGTTCACACTCTGTTTAATCAAAGCTGAAGTCAATTAAGTTATAGCAGAAATAATTTCTATGTTGCAGTTACAATCCAAACAAAGGAAAACCAATCTGCAAGGAAAGAAATCAATCAACCACAGCAGGAACAGGACCCTATTCCCTGGTGAGGAACTTCAGCACCTGATGCCTGACACTTGATCACACTGTATGAAAGATAACTTCAAAAGACAAGACCCTATTCCTATGAACAGGAACCTTCAGCACTTGTTCTCTTGTTTCTAATCACACTGCAGGAAAAGGAAAGCAATGAGTGAGGGCAGGACCCTATTCCCTTATGCAGGAACCTTCAGCACCTGCCTCCCAACATCATACATTTATACAATCAATAGAAATGGGATTCTCAACTTCCAAGAGTGAATGCATTCAACATATCCAGCGCTAAAGAAACAGAGTATTACTAAACTGTGTAACTAGTGTCCAACAACAGAATTAAAGTGAAGCGCAAACAACATAAAGAAATAAACAAATTACAAGAACCAAAGGGTGAATCTTGTGAGGAAGGCGGGCCCTTTCCTTCTCACAAGATTCCCCGGGAGAAAGAATTAAATTGGAACGCTCAAAGGAAGAATTTATTCATCTGTCAAAGCAACTGTTATATTACAGATGGAGACTAGCTCCAGTTCTCACACAATACTCTCCTGTCGCTTACAACAATTGAACTCCTCACTAATGATGATGTCTCCTCTTTTTAAAGAGGAGACATCTATTACAATTTACATGAGAGCGAATCTACATTATCTCAAATCTGTTCTCTTTCCCAAAACAGGACTATTCTGTTCTTCCAAGAAAAGATACTGTTACAACAGAGACAACACGAATGCTATCTTCAGGATGATCCAAGTAACCGTGTCTTCATGCTGTTGCTGCTGTTTCCAAAAAAATTTCTTCCAGAATCGCAAATTACGCATGACGGAATTTGCATGCTTGACGGCTGTTTCAGCAACTGAGTCAGCTGTTTCAGCAACGGCCGCTTGTTCCTAGCAACGCATATAACTATCTGCGATCTTTGGACTTGTGTTAGCAACGATACACTTCAATTAATGACAAAATATAAGAGTATTATGGAATTAAATGTAAAACAGATTAAACGTATAATAAAGAAGAGGATTGTATATACCTTGGGATAAAGTAGATGAGAAATGATAATGGAATCCTTTCTAATCATGGTTTAAAAAGTAAAATGGTGTCAAAGTATATAGCAAAAATGATACATAGTGGAGTCCTAACATCCCCCCCAGCTAAAAATGTTGCATGTCCTCAGGCAACCTCTAGTCTGAATTAGAGTCTGAGTACTGGGACTGAGCATGCAAATTACTCAAGCAATAGCTGGAGAAGGTGGCATCTGTAGGAGCTCTCAATCCACTGTTGTTCTGCAAGTTTTGCCATGCCAAGGCTTCATCTCTGTCAGTCAACTGGTAATGACACTGATATTTGTCTGAAGGCAGCCATAAAATTGGAAAATGGAAATGATACCCAATCCAGTTTACTCCACAACGTTGAATGCAACTAATGTAATTAGAAACCCTGGATAATGCAGCTTGAAGATTGTGAGGGTTAAAAGGGTGATAATCCTGTCTTTCTTTACATGACTGCTGCCAAAACATAACATTGGCCTTCAATGCAGCAGTACCCTTTACTCTAATCTGCTGTTGACACTTAGAAAGTGTTGAAGCCTGTAACTGCTGTATATACCTCTGCATTCCTGGCTTTTGTAAGAATTTATGATATTGTGCTATGAACATGGCTGGGCTTAAAGGCTCTGGTCTGATCCATAGGAGTATCTTCTCCTCATTATGACTGCTTGCAGTGAACGCAGTTTGCCAAGTGAGCTGGTTAGACAAAAATGAAACAAATGCCCTTATTTGTATATCTCCTGCAATTGGAATAAGATTAACTCTTCTATTGTCGGGAATGACCTCATTATGAAGGTAGAGTTCGCACAGCAAATGCTGGTCACTCTCGGGGGCTTCATTAAAAGTCTCCACAAATTTCTCTGAAGTCATTAACTCATATGATATGCCATCTTTTATTGCTTTTAATTGAAAATAAACTAATCGTTCAGAAAGAAAGAGAGAGTAGTTTACAGAGGGTTTGCGTGTAGCCAACAACTTCTGAACTAATGAAAACATCAAGGCCATCTTTTCCTTAGATTCCTTGACTTCCTTTTTGGAGTCCTTGAGCTGTTGCATCATTTGATCCCAACTATCCCAGTTGGCATATACATGGTTCTGCCATTGTAACTTATGCTGACGTAATATTATATCTTGTTCTTCAGCATATTGCTTCTTCCATTTGTTCATCTGTTCCAATTGATTCCATGGCAAGGTCTGTGTCTTGGCATCAGAAGTACTGGGTTGGGACGTTGTTTGAATGGCTACACTGACTAATTTAGAACGAGATATCTGTGGTGATGCTTCTGTCTGAGTAGCTGCATTAACTGATAAAGGATGAGACATCTGTGGTGGTGCTTCTGTCTGAATGGCTGTATTAACTAACAAAGGACGAGATATCTGAGGTTTGATTTCTTTTTCTTCCTTTATAGAGAGCCCTACTGGTTCTTGTGGAGCAGTAGGGCATCCCTCTTTTATTCCAGCTGATGTAGATGCTTCTGATAATTGAATTTTAACTAGCTTGTAGCCTGCATCCTGGTAAATGTTGCCACACTCATGGCACATGTAGTCCTTGCATGGCTCCTTATTTTTCATTGAGGCTGTGTGTGCTAACATATAAAGATTCAGTTCTCTATCAAAAGCCTCTCGAGCCATGGTTAGTTCATTCTTGTAGGCTTCCAATTCAGACTTCAAAAATTCATTCTCCTGCAGTAAAGATGTCATAGTATGTAAACCTTGTGCGCTGGTTGACTCTGTTGGGGTAGTCTGTTGATGCACAGTCGTAGCTGGTTCTTGTGGGACAGCCACTGCTGATCTCCCACTATCATCATGCTTGGTGTATTTTTGTACCACAGTGGCTGGTTCTTGTGTTTCAGCCACTGGGTAAGTGACTGGTTCTTGTGTAACAGTCACTTCTTGAGCCATAAACAATGTCGTATTATCCCGGGGCACTGGTTCTTGTGTGGCAGTGCCACCGGACGAGACGGGTTGGGTGGTTTGAATTGGGGAAGAAGATTGGAGTTTTAACAGAATAGTGGCAGGGTCAGGGGAAATGGAGGTGAGTCCTGTGCCAACAGTCATCTTCATTTTTCTTTTTGGTAGGAAGGCAGCAAAATCACTGCCTTTCCTTTTCTTTGAGGGGGAGGGTTCTTCTCTGGGGGAAGGGCTTTCAGAAGAAGTGAGGATTTGAAATTTAGCCCTTGTCCGTCGTCTGGAGACTGAGACTGTTGGGGTTCTTTTCTTTTTAAAGGTGGGTGGGGAAGGGGGTGTTAGAGAGTCGTCACTAGGGATAGAAATAGTGGGGACAGTTGACTCTGCTAAGTGGGGCGAGCTCGGGGTTGGGTCAACTGGGGAATATGGAATATCGTCCTGCTGTCCTTCATAAGGAATTTCAGGAGTATCATGAGAACTTTCGGGTTGTTGGGACGTTTGAGCCTGCTGAGGAATTTCAGGCAACTGGGGAACAGGGAGTGGAACATGCAGAGGGGGATTTTGCTGAGCAAAACCCCTCTGTATCAACAACTGGCATAAACGGTGGTGGGTGAGGGATAACATTGGGAATTTAGACCGTCTACAATAATAAGACATGTTTCTAATACAGCCAAGCAAATAATAGGGGATATTAATCAGTCGTCCATTTCTCAAATGATTCATCAAGACAAAATCGTGATTGTACACTACCTGGTAACGTCCTTCACACGTTAAGTAGTGTTTGATGAATTCTTCCACCGATGGCCATGGTTGAGGAAGTGAGTGCAGACTAACCCCGCGGCCTTTGAGTTCCACTGGCTCATCTGGACGAAGGAAATCTTGCTGCGCATTGAGAATGACCTGCTTTCTGCTGAACCAGCGAGTACCAATAGCTGGTAACCCTGATACCTGAACTATGTCCTCCTCTGTTACTGAAATGCGAACCCCTTGAACCACTGAAAAATCACCTTGAAGGTTTTGTGCAAACTCTAAGACTTGTTCCTGGTCAAATTCACGCAATCTTTCAAAATATACTGTCCATCCCGCTTGTTGGAAAATCTGATGGGCTTCAGGAAACAATTGAAGAAGATTTATGGAGCCGGGCTCATGTCTAATGGCCGACCCTCCCATGGCTGTAGCTTTGAGTTATACGCAGAGGCACAGAACACAGTAAACACAGACCCTGATCGCGCTAGTTGTTGCAACAGAGGCTGCAAGGTCCAAATGACGGCGGAAATGGATATGACAAGGGACAGAGGCTTGGTAAATGCGAAATGATTGTTCAATTTTTGAAATTCCCCCCCCTACGTATGGTGTAATGATGATTGGGCGTGTGAAGATCTGTAGTCATTATGAATTTAATCCTCTCTTTAATATAATTTAACTGAATTACATTAAAACCTCATACCTTACATTTTTTTACCTTTGGTTTAATAATTCGAAGTGTCGATTGCTTCAAAATGGCTTAATGTATATGGAAGAATCTGTAGATTTCTTTGAAATTTTAGAACAGGAGTGTAACTGGATCTGGTCAGTGCTGAATAATTCTTCACCAGAAGGATATGAAGTATAATCATGGAGAACCAAAAGCTTATATGACAGTGAAAAGAAATGATATTTTAATGATAACAGGTTGCTGAAACAGGTGTTTCAGCAACAGAAAAAATGAATGGTACGTTGCTGAAACAGGTGTTTCAGCAACAGGAAAAATCAGAGAAATGGGATAAATGACTTGGGTCTGTAAACAGTAGGGAAAATATTTGATGGGGAATAATTTCAGCAGTAAGGGATGGGAAATACTGACTGAAGGAGGATATTTCAGGGATGGTAAGGGTGGGGAAAATGGAGAAATGGGAATAATGTAGGAATAGGTATGAAGGGATATTGCTAGGAAGTGGGGTAAAATGATGGGAACAAGCTTCTGTGTTTGAAGCTTCAGATCTTCTTATGATGAATCTTTCCTCCTTAATGAGCTTTTCCAGAATCTTCAAAATTCCATTGTAATATGCCAATCCTTGACAGGGATTATTAGTGCTAAATCTAATCTAATATTAAAAATACAGTGCAGAAATTTAAATGCTGTGAGGAGCAGAAGACTCCCCTAGAAAAAGATAATGAATATCAGTCATGCAAGCAGTCTTGAAATCCTCTTTAGAAACAGGGCGCTGATATAGACGGAGCCTATGACCATTGACTAGTAGAGGTGTTTTAGAATCATCAATTTTTAAAAGTCTTACCGTTCCATTTGGAAAAACAACATCTACCTCATATGGTCCAAGCCAACGTGTACGTAGCTTACCCTGAAAATTTTCAAACCGAGAGTCATACAACAAGGCCCAATTACCTTTTTGGAACTGCTTGTGTTTGATCATTTTGTCATGCCACTTCATCCTTTGTTGCTGTATCATGGTTGTTTGATGGATGGCATCTAATCTCTTTTCATCCAACTCCAGAAGCTGCTGCAACCTAGCTGTCTGCACATCAGTCAAATCAAGATTAACAGCTAAAGCAGTTCTTAAAGTTTTAATCTCGAATTCCATAGGAAAAACAACATTTTTACCATAAACCAATTCATAGGGAGAAAAACCTGTAGTGTTTCTCCAAGTAGTTCTGTAAGCCCATAATGCCTCAGGGAGCCTTTGGGACCAATCCTTCCGGTTGTCCTTCACTGTTTTAGTTAGAATGGCTTCTAAAACTTTATTTGTGCTTTCCACCTGCCCATTAGCCTGGGGGTGGTATGGTGTAGTCATTCTATGTTGAATATGATATTTGTGAAGGGTGGATTTAAAACTATGAGAATTAAATGGAGGTCCTCCATCAGTAACTAGCTCTCTAGGAATTCCAAATCTAGTGAAGATTTCTTCAAATAAGAAAGCTAGGACAGCCTCTTCATTGGCTCTAATAAGTGCTTTGGCCTCCACCCATTTAGTCATATAGTCTGTACATACTAATATATAAGTTCTTTGATTGGATGGAGGGTTAATGGGTCCTATGAAATCCAAGGCCCATCTTTCAAATGGTTCAGAAACTACCTGGGGGTTTAATGGCATTTGGTCTCTATGATTGGGTTGACCCATTCTTTGGCAGCTGTCACAAGCCCTTACATACTTTTTTGCATCCTTGAATAATGAGGGCCAATAGTAACCCATCCTCAGAATTTTTTGTGCTGTTCTCTTATCAGCAAAATGCCCTCCACAAGGGCCATCATGACAAGCTTTCAATATGTCATACACTTCATCTTCTCTAATGCATCTTCGGATCTCCTGATCAAGCCCAGTGTAGAAAAGACACCCGCTTATCCAGCTGTACCTGGCACTTTGTTGAACAATTCTTCTCTTCTCTCTGTATGACAGGTGTGATGGTAATTTTCCTGCAACCAAATAATTAGCAATATCTGCATACCATGGAGAGTGAGTAGAAACTGCAAACAAATACTCATCAGGAAAAGAATCATCTACTGGAATATCATTATCAGTTTTTAACCGTGAAAGGAAATCAGCCACCACATTTTCTTTACCAGGTCGATCTACAATTGTGATATCAAATTCCTGCAGTAATAATAGCCATCTGGTAACTCTAGCATTTGTAACAGATTTGTTCATTAAATACTTAATAGCTGAATGATCAGTGTGCACAAAAGTAGAATAACCAGTGATATAGTGTCGGAATTTATTAATGGCATAGATTACTGCAAGAAACTCTTTCTCGGTAACTGTATAATTAAGCTCGGCAGGGGTCATATTCTTACTGATAAAGTAGATAGCATAAGGGAGATGATTTTCCTCTTGTCCCAAGACAGCTCCAATTGCAGTGTCTGAAGCATCAGAAGATATATGAAAAGGGAGGGCCCAATCAGGCCCCCTCAAAATAGGAGCAATAGACAACTGATGCTTGAGTTCTTCAAAAGCTTTCTGACAAGAATTAGTCCACTTAAATTCAACATTTTTCATAAGCAACACAAATAATGGAGAAGCTATTTTAGAGAAATCTTTAATAAATCTTCTGTAGTATCCAGCATGTCCTAGAAAACTTCTCACATCAGTTTGTGTTTTAGGAACAGAAAGATTCTGAATGACTAATATTTTAGATGGATCTACCTGAATACCTTGAGATGAAATAAAATGTCCAAGCACTATTCCTTCACTCATCATCATATGGAATTTTTCAGTACTTAGGGAAAGGTGAGCTTGTATACATCTTTTAAGTACTTTCTCAAGGTTTTGTAATGCATCTTCAAAAGACACACCATAAGGAGTAAAATCATCCATAAATATTTCCATAGAATCATTCAGCATATCAGAAAAAATTTCTATAACAGCTCTTTGAAAAGTTGCTGGTGCATTACATAGCCCGAATGGAAGAACTCTATAGGCAAAAGTTCCCCAGGGGCTGGTGAAAGTGGTCTTGTCTTGGTCTTGAGGTGCAATTCTTATCTGATTATACCCACTAAATCCATCTAAAAAAGAAAAGAATTTCTTCCCTGCCAGACTATCCAACACCTGATCAATGAAGGGTAAAGGAAAGTGATCCTTTTGAGTAGCTTTGTTTAAGGCTCTGTAGTCAACACATACTCTCCATTTCCCGTTTTTCTTAGGGAAAATTACCAATGGGGAAACCCATTCACTGTCAGATATAGGGTATATAAATCCTGCATTAAGCAATTTTTGAAGTTCTTCCTTAACAATTTCTCGTAAATTAGGATTCATTCGTCTTTGGGGTTGACAAACAGGTCGGCATCCCTCTTTAATGTAAATTCGATGAGTACATAATTCAGAAGAAATACCTTTCATATCCTTGTAATCCCATGCAAATGCCTCCTTATATTCATGCAATAACTTCATTAATTGTTGTGTTTCAGCATCTGTTAGATCAGGATTTATGTTTAATGTCTTGCCAGGTTCAATTTCAACTGTTATGCTTTTAGATGAGATAGTGGTTAAAGTCTGAGATGAGTCTTCAGATTCAATATTTTCTTGTGTATCAGTTTCAAAAATTGCAGTTAATTGATTGTGTGTTTCAGCAATGACAGAAGAAGGTTCACAAATAAAATTATTAATTATCTCATCCTCTGTATTGTCTTTAAGAGTTAAAGCTTGTCCAATAGTTAGAATAGGCTGAACAACATTATCATCATAATCCATCCATATAGAATCTTCATTATTAATTATTGGTGTAGCATGAGGATAAAGAGTAAGCTGTTTTGTTTCATAACCATTAGAAATTGTCATTGAACCAGATCTGCAGCTGATAAAAGCATCAGCTGTGGCCAACCATGGCCTTCCTAGAATCAAGGGGTGTCCCCCCAGCTTTGTTTTAGTCTGCAATACAACAAAATCAGCTGGGTATTTCCAGGATTCAACTGAAATAAGTAGATCCTCAACAACTCCTTCAGGTTTAATTGTAGAACGATCAGCCAACTCTAGAATGGTGGGTGTATCTCTGATTGTGTTATTCAGCCGTAACAATTGTGAAGTTTCAAGAGTCATTATGTTAATTGCAGCACCTAAATCTACCAGAACTTGGGGAATCATTGTTTTACCAATCTGAACTGTCACTGTAGGATGGCCGGGATCACCATATTTCACAGGAGGGGCTTTTCCGGACATTAATGCAGACAAGTCCCCCATCACATGTACTGTAAGGGGGTCCTTAGTTTTCCTACCAGGTTTCTTAACACAAATATCCTTTAATGTTCTGGCATAAATTGGTACATCTCTTAATGCTTGTAAAAGTGGAATTTTAACATACAAATTTTGCAATTCCCCTAGAAGATTAAAAGCAGGTGTTTCAGCTGTTCTGGTTAAAACCAAATGCTCGGGGAATGGTGGTTCTGTTTTTTCCACATTTTTGTTAGGAGGTGGTTGTGCTTTCTTATGTTTCTCAGTTTCCTCTTTATCAGAATCAGAAGAAGTTATGTCATCAATAATAGGCTCTACTATTTTTCCAGATCTCAAATGAATATCGTTACATTGCATAGTAGGAAATATAGACTGATTTTGAATATCAATAACTTGCACAACTTTATTATTGGGGTTAGGATTTGGTTGCACAGGTAGCTGGGGTCTCATTTGGTTATTTGGCGGAGCATTTGATGGCAGAGGGAGTGGTTGTTGGAATTGAGGCAATTGATTTGGATACGGGAGTGGTTGACTTCTCCAATTTGAATTCCAAGGGTTAAAAGAAGATGGCTGCTGTGAGGGCCAAGGAGTACACATTGAAGGATCAACAAAGGGTGGGTTTGATTGCTGCATGGGTGGGAAATTCATTTGGTTGAAGGGTGGGTATTGCATTTGATTGAAGGGAGGGTAATTTGTTTGACCAAAAGCAGAATAATTGTTCCAACGATTAAATGGCATACTAGAGTTCATACCTTGTCCTTTTGGTTGCCATTGTCTTCTTTGAGTTAGCAGGTAAACTGCTTCAGCTTCTTCTTCCGTTGGCTGTAATGCTGCCTTTATTCCTGGTAGAGATGGACATTGTTTCGTCTCGTGATCTTTCTCACAAAGGGTACAAATTGGTATTTTATCCATTGGGCATTCCCTTAGTGGATGTTTGTCTCTGCACTTCGGGCAAAAGACAGCCAGAGTTGCTTCTGCTTCAGCCTGCTTCTTCTTAACCTGCAAAGTGTCAATTTGTGAAGCAAAAGAGCTTAACATCTCAGTTTTAAATTCCTCAAGTAAATTACCTATTTCAGCTCTTGTCGCTCCTCCATTGGCTGATTTCTGCACTCTTGAATAGGTGGAATCTCTTGTTCTGTTTCTTGCAGCTCCCCTAGAACACCTCTTAGCAAGTTCACAAATCTCATCATATGATTCCTTAGATATATCTCCCTTGGCAAGCATGTTTAACATATCTAAACAATCATCCCTTAAACCTTTAAGTAATATTGTTTTGAGAATTTCCTTACTTATATTCAGATGATCAGATCTCTGTATGTTGTACTGCAGCCTTTCTATATAGTCCTCTGGACTCTCATCCGTCTTTTGTGTCATATTGAATAGTTCATCCTTCTTTTCTCTCGTCCGGCAGTAGTCTTGATATTTAAGCAGAAATTTCTGTTTCATCTACTCCCATGTTGTGATCACCTGACTTCCAAGGCTCATGAACCATCTTAAAGCATTCCCTTTTAAGGTGGCTGGAAACAGTTTCAACTTTTGAGCATTAGTAACATAATCATAATTTCTGCATAATATATCAAATTCAAAAAGAAATTCATCCGGATCCTCAGAGGATAAACCATGAAAGTTAGGTAAAGCAGACAATGGAATATTTTTCATAGGAGTTATCCCTGCAGGAAGATCACTGATAGGAAATCCCAAGGTAGAGAGGGAATTTTCATTCCTTCCTTCTCCTTCAAGATCTACACGTCCTCCACCAAAGAAACCATCATTGTTTCCTTCCATTATTGGCTCTCCTACTGCACTTGCTCGATCGTCAAGATCTTCTATTGGCTCTTCAATGTTTTCCACTGATCGTCCAACGCTCTCTACGATTTCCTCAATGTGCTCTGCTGATTTACTAACACTTTCCTCTGACTCTCCAGCACTGACTGCTGGTTCTTCTATATTTTCAGGACCCACAACTTCCTCTGTTCTGTAATCTGATTGAGGGGAGTGCTGAAATTTTGATTTTCGAGAACTTAATCTCTGTGATGATTCAGCCTTTGATACAATCTCGTCAATGAAAGTTTTTCTTCCTCCCCTTCCTTTGCCTTTGCCACCTGTGGGGTTAGTTTTCTTCTCGTTTCCGCGTCCTCTCATACAATCTGCACATTTAAAAAGAAAAGATTAATGCTTTTGAAATCTATAATTACCTTCCCCGGCAACGGCGCCAAAATGTTGGTCGCTTTAATTGCTTTCACAATTCAAGCTCCACATAAATTGTCAACCCGAGGAAGTATTTTTATTTCAAAGATAATCACGCACTGGATATGCTCAATTTCAAAAGCAGAAACAAGGTTGTAGTAAAAAGCCACACAATTACAAGTCTACTGGTTCACACTCTATTTAATCAAAGCTGAAGTCAATTAAGTTATAGCAGAATTAATTTCTATGTTGCAGTTACAATCCAAACAAAGTAAAACCAATCTGCAAGGAAAGAAATCAATCAACCACAGCAGGAACAGGACCCTATTCCCTGGTGAGGAACTTCAGCACCTGATGCCTGACACTTGATCACACTGTATGAGAGATAACTTCAAGAGACAAGACCCTATTCCTATGAACAGGAACCTTCAGCACTTGTTCTCTTGTTTCTAATCACACTGCAGGAAAAGGAAAGCAATGAGTGAGGGCAGGACCCTATTCCCTTATGCAGGAATATTCAGCACCTGCCTCCCAACATCATACATTCATACAATCAATAGAAATGGATTTCTCAACTTCCAAGAGTGAATGCATTCAACATATGCAGCGCTAAAGAAACAGAGTATTACTAAACTGTGTAACTAGTGTCCAACAACAGAATTAAAGTGAAGCGCAAACAACATAAGGAAATAAACAAATTACAAGAACCAAAGGGTGAATCTTGTGAGGAAGGCGGGCCCTTTCCCTCTCACAAGATTCCCCGGGGGAAAGAATTAAATTGGAACGCTCAAAGGAAGAATTTATTCATCTGTCAAAGCAACTGTTATATTACAGATGGAGACTAGCTCCAGTTCTCACACAATACTCTCCTGTTGCTTACAACAATTGACTCCTTACTAATGATGATGTCTCCTCTTTATAAAGAGGAGACATCTTTTACAATTTACATGAGAGCGAATCTACATTATCTCAAATCTGTTTTCTTTCCCAAAACATGACTATTTTGTTCTTCCAAGAAAAGATGTTGTTACAACAGAGACAACAAGAATGCTATCTTCAGGATAATCCAGGTAACCGTGTCTTCATGCTGTTGCTGCTGTTTCCACAAAAAGTTCTTCCAGAATCGCAAATTACGCATGACGGAATTTGCGTGCTTGACGGCTGTTTCAGCAACTGAGTCAGCTGTTTCAGCAACGGCCGCTTGTTCCTAGCAACGCATATAACTATTTGCGATCTTTGGACTTGTGTTAGCAACGATACACTTCAATTAATGGTAAAATATAAGAGTATTATGGAATTAAATGTAAAACAGATTAAACATATAATAAAGAAGAGGATTGTATATACCTTGGGATAAAGTAGATAAGAAATGATAATGGAATCCTTTCTAATCATGGTTTAAAAAGTAAAATGGTGTCAAAGTATATAGCAAAAATGATACATAGTGGAGTCCTAACACAATCATCAAGCCTAGTGGGTCTCTATAACTTCAAACTGCTCATATCAGCTTATGTATCTTCAAATGAAACAGGACTTCAGCAGCTTCAGAAAACTATTACATGAAATCAGATATCCAGAGACCAACCCTTACAGTGTGGTCCTCAAGGAGAATTTATAAGAAAATGAGGAAGTGGGAGAGTTTCTAAGGGTCAAGTATCATTAATTCCACAATCAATGAAATTCCTGGCCTTTGAAAACTAGGCAAGGCATAAGGCAGGAATGCCCTCAACCTATAACTCTGTTTCTACTTTTTGAGGTTTGATGGATGAAAGATTGACTTCAGGACTGTTTTTTATCTTTAAAATAACTTGGCTGACAATTAGAAATAATTTCTCTTGATTTGTATTAATTGTTCAGCTATCTTTATGCAAATATCTCTTGTTCTCGTAGTAATTAGGCCTTCTTTTTTTTCTGTGAGGCTGTAGGTGTCTTTTAGTAGCTGGAGAGGTTGGATTTTGGTGCTAAAGAGGGTTCAATTCGCCTCTAAGTGGCAGTGGAGGCTTTCTTTGATTGATAGGTGTCTTTGTCTTTTCCTAAAACACCTTTAATTCACTTTCAGGTCTGTGCTTTAGGCCTAATTAGGCCTTGGTCTTCCTTTTCGATCTTCACTGTGCCTTTAACTCTTTTAAACACTGGATCACATTCTTAATCTTCCATAATCATGCTTTTAATCCTTCAATTTATCGCTGATACACTTTGCCACTTCTTTTTCTGATTTGCTTGTGGTGTCTATGCAGGTTCCATGGTGCATAAAGGTTCAAAATAGGTTTTAACACTGATCCTTTTGATAAACATGCCTTAAAAACCCTTTCTCAGGCATTTTCTCTATGATCTCTGGTCTTAGAACTGATATTCTATGTTCTAAAATACCCTGTCTGTACTTGTGTGACATAATGCATTTTACGATCTTTGGTACCTACAAAAGACAATAAACACGTTATGAAACCAAGGGGAGTGGAGGATGGCTCTAGACGCTCGTGGAGACTGGTGGCGTGGGATGAAAATGGTGAAGATTGTGAAAAAATGGTGAAGAACAGGCCTGCAGAAGTTTTGGGGCATCAGATCAGGTGAGGCATCGACGATCAATGGTTGAGATTGCATGATGAAACTGTTTGGAAGGCTAATAGAAGGGGTAATGGATGTGGGCAATATTAAAACATGTCCATTAGATTAACCAAATGAACGGCAGAGATTCATTGATGGGGTCATTAGGGAGGAAAGGCAGATGGGAGAGGGAACATGTGAGGTTAAATCCAAGCCGTCAGATCGAAGAAATCGATGGCTAGGATTAAATATGAAAATTCAATGCGGAGGGGAAAAGGTGGTTTTATGAAAACAACCAGTGGTAATCGTGCAGGGTCGGGGGCAGTTTGTAGTTTTCATAAAATTCACGCGATTCCATTAAGCGTGCGCCATGTGGAGATACAAAACCGCCTATATCGCGCGGCTTTTGAACATTAACCTTCGAACAATAAATCTACGCGATATGCTTCTCAGCCATCAGTTGTGAGATGGAAAGATCTGACGGTGGAGATAAGGAGCGATGGGGGAAAGGTGTGAGAGTGAAGGCGATGATCAGGTTTAATAAGGACCGTTCGATCTGGCGTATGGACGATTGAGATTGCATGGATCGGCGGTGTTGTATGTTGGGCCATCGGGCTTAACCACAACCATTGGATCTGTTAAATGGATGGCTATGATTTCATCTCAGGGCGAAGTTAAAAAAACGGGGAAATGGAAAGGGGAAGCGCCCGATTGCGTGTGGGTCATCGATCTATGGAGATCGACAGTCCTCGTTGACCTAGATTATTAACCGTCTGATAACAATGAAAACAAAGGGAAAAGGTGTTGTGATGAGGTTTTTGGGTTTATTAGGCACCTGTTCACTAGGCTTTAGGTCTCATGGGAGGGGGCTAAGCCACATAAGCCCTCAGGGGCTTAACTTTCAAATACATCGGACAAAGTGTTTTATAGGCTTTTTTAAGGGATTTTCGGGTTTTTTCAGCGGATTTTAGGCCTTCTAGTGCCTGGTTGCGGGCTAGGGGTTACATGAGGGAATGGGGCTATAGATTTTAAGCCCTCAGGGGCTAAAACCTGATATAATGTAAAAGAGGGTTGTTTTAGGCTAGTTTTAGTGCTTTTTAGTCCAAATGAGGAGTTCAGGTAAAGGGTAAAAGGGATTTTTAAACCTGGCAGAGGGTAACATGAGGTTTAAAAAAGGGGATTTGATGATTTAGAGGGCTAGTGGAGGGATTTTTGGAGGAAATTGGCAAGGGAAAAAAGGGGTGAAAATGGGAATTTGGAGGGGATAAAATAGGGCAAATTGTTACACTAAAAATGTCACCTTGACATTCTGTTGACTGTATGAGCTCATTAAACACTCATACATGCCTCCTTTGCAAGTCTTACAACCTTTGTTCCTCATTCCAAGCCCTAAAAATGGAGGAAAAACCCTTAAAACTCAAAAAAGCCTTGGGTACACAGGTAACATGAGACCTTTTTGCGTTTTTAGCTAGGGTACGCAGGTAATGTGAAGATAAACTGCGTTCTAGAATGCATTTTTCCAGTGTAATGCCTGCGGTACCCCTGTAAAGTCAAAAAAGCGCAAAATTAAACTGAAAAAGTTGAATTTTGGTTAATTCTAGAAGGTTCTGGATGAGATTTTTTGGGGATGAGTACGCTTTAGTAAGGTGCATGTATCCCACACCTTAAGGAACTAATCCCTTGATGTAAGGAGCCTATCCCTTTGAAGGAGGATTCTATCCCTTTAAAGGTGGAATCCTAACCTCCTCATCTGCTCTATAAAAGGAGGCATTGGGTAGCCTCAAAGGGTTAAGAAAACTAATGGAGGATTGAAGAAGTTAAGTTAAGATTTTTGAGTTGAAGTGCTGTTGAGATTTAGACTTCTTTCTGCTAAGCTTTTGAGAGGAAAGATCACATACCTCTTTTTGCTCCTGAAGGAAGAGTGCAAGACTTATCAAAGTAGAGGATATTCCTGCTTCGGACCCCGGGAAGACCTTTCGAACATCAAGGCTAAGGTTGTAAGGTTCTTCTGTATATTTTAAGATTAATACAATCAAGTTCTGTTTTTCTCAATAAATTGTCGTTCGATTGTTTATTTCAATAAGCTGTCGTTTGATCGTTTATTTCATAGATTCCTTGATCACTATGATAGGTATGTTTTATAATTAATTGTTATATAGGTGCTATTTGATATTTTCTTGTTTGTGATTGCAGGTCGACGAAAGATGATACTTTCTTGCGACAAAAGAGCTCTTGTTGCGACGAAGAATTATTGATACAACGGAAGCACTACGACCGCAAATAAGCATTTGGATCTAAGGTAGGATCGACATCTTCATAGCATTTATTTGTAAAACGAATATACTTAAAGAAAGACAAACTTAGTTGTTCGTTTGTTGCTAGATTGTCTTCTGACACTAAGAAGATCGGTCTTGTCCACAAGAACGATTTATCCGACCAACAAATTGGCGACTCCACTGGGGAAAGAACTTGTTGTTTTTGGTTCTCTTTTATTTTGATTTGAGGAAAAGTTTTTCCTGGTTTTTGATTGATGGATATCTGCCTAGGTAGCATAGTTTTTCTCTGTTGTTGAAAATTTTTGAATACTTTATGTTTTTCTTGAAGTTTTCAGGGGAGCGCACTTTGTCTTCACACACAGTGCGTGCATCTCCGCACTTTCCTTAAGTAAACAATGTGGTACCGCACCTGTTACTTCTGGGAGCCTGCGGACCCTGTTAAAATTCTAGAAAAACTTCAGATTTCTTTTTTCAGTTTAGTTTAGATTTAATTTAGGATTCTTAGCATCTACCCAGATCTGTATTTTTCTGTCAAAAATATCTTGTTTCTGAATTTCTTTCAGCAATTCTTCATATCATCAATCTCCATTAAGTTAATTGAGTGTTTTGAGTCTCTTTTTTGAGAAATTATTAATTTGATTTCCTTTGGTCATTACTTGGAGATTTGTCTCGGTCTTTTCACAATTTTCCATCTTTTTGCTTTTGTTTTAATCACCTTGTGTATGAGTGTTAATCGCCTTTGAGTGTTTTTTGATCTTTGGAACTCTCACCTGATTTTCTTGAATTGCACTTGATTGGTTCTTAGATTACATTAGAATCATCTTGTGTTTGAGAATTATCTTGCATAGATCACATTTGCATAATTAGAATTCTCATTTTCAGAATATGAATGAAAAATGTGCATAGATTACATTTTCATACTTTTCAAGTGAATTGTGCATAGATTACAATTGCATAGTTTACATTCTGAAAAATCAATCATAGATTTAGATCAGTTTTCTTTGATTTGAATTTAGATGTTTTTATGCTTGTTTTAAAAAACACAAAAATATAAAAATTCTTTTGGGATTGATTTGCATTAGTTTTTTCTTGAAGAAATTAGTGCATTAGAGAATTTGTTATATTTTCTCTTAGTGATCAATCTTTGCATTGTTGGAAGTGGATGGAAACTCTCTCCTTACTTTAGTTAGGATTCATCGAATTGAAAAGATTACATTATCATATTCGATTGCATTCAGTTTTGGGTCGGGTCATAACACCATTGGTTTCATATCCATTTACCCTTTTGAGTAATAACAACCTAAATAACACAACGCTTAATTAAAATTCATCTAGTAATTTTTACATTTTTAGGGCTCTTTCCACCAATCTAGCTTAGGCTAGTGTCTTGGAATAGGTTTTAGTTAACTCTCCAAGACAGTAAAACAAACAAGTAGTCGATCTTGCGGTAGGAAAAATTCCAATTGTTGCATGTATGCTCTAGGAAGCTCCTCCTAAAGGAGTCAAGCACGAGATCATATCTGAACCAGTGAGGTAATCAATCCTTCCTCATTGGGAACGATAGAAGATATAAACGTATTAACAATGGTAAACCTCGGATTGACCATTGTCGAGGAGCCTGGGGTCACTTTTCGGTAAACCTTGGATTATGTCAAGGAGCCTTCAAGGGGATTGAGCTTTGTTACTCTGCCCTTGCGTGTGTATCGGATCATAGACTCTTCCCCTAGGTATATTTTTTTCTGTTGGTAACCTTAGTGGCAATAATCTATAGGATTCTTTCCTAAGGTGACGATGGAGGGAAGATCCCACTGTACCTGGAGCAGACGTCGGCTAGACTCACTTGGACTCTCTGGGGGGTTCTCTTCACACGAGATGGTTTTGTGAAGAAACTTGTGCCAGTCTGTTTCATTAAGCAGGTTGTCGGGGTAACTGTTCCAACCGCCCTTTCTATATTCAATTCTACGATGTTGGATTTCATCACCAACTAGTGTTTTTAGTACGGGAAGTTACTGTTTGTGTGTGGTTTGACTCCTAGATTTGATAGCGCGTGTTAATTTGTTTGTTTTTACTTTTAGAGACCATAGGTGTGAATTTTGAATTTTAATTGTTAGGTGTGAATTGTTAATTGTTAATTTTAGTTTTAAATTGTTAATAAAATTCACTGAAGTTGAATATAATGGCAACTGTTCCAGAATTTACCAACCAAGGAATCCCTCTTAACGAGAATCCTAGTACTTTTCCTTGCTTTGGAAATTTTGGTCCTCCTTATATGGCTACATTGTCATTACCTGGATTTACAATAGGTTTACCGATATGGTTATTTTCAACTTCGTTGGCCCCGAATACTCCAATTGTTCCACCTCAACTGGATGCTTCAACTCAACAGAGTTCACCATCTCAACATCACCAACCTTCTGTTGACCCTTTACCTTCTTCGCCTAATATTTCTTCCTCCATTTCTTCCTCTTCGCTTGGTAAAAGCCTTGACGCTAGTAACGAGGTGGCTATGAAGAAGAAGAAATTGAAGAAGAAGAAGAAGAAGAAGAAGAAGAAGCAAGCTAAGAAAGAAGTCAACCAACCAACCATGGCTGTAAGTGTTAGTTGTGTTGAGAAAACCTCCAACATGCATCGTAAACCCAAATACCCTTGCAGGCTTTGTAAGGGTGACCACTTCCTTATTAATTGTCCTGGTATTCCTAAGGTCTTGGAAATATGGTCAGAAAAATCTCATCAACTTTCCGTTGATCCATCAACCAGTGATAGTCAGGTTCCTGGGAAAAAGGGTAAAGTTAGGTTTCCTTGTGAGTTATGCAAAGGGAGTCATCAAACTCACATTTGCCCTCACATGGATGAAGCCTCAAGATTATTGGAAAACCTTACTTTTCCATAACAAGAATTTCCAACTGGTTACCGTAGACTTTCTCCCAACCTACCGTCAACTGACGGAGTGATTGATCTAATTTCAAGTACAGTCGATCCCACTCTTCCATTGGAGAGTGAAACTCATATCACTCAGGTTGATGATCCATTAGTTGATCAAGTGGTCGATTCGATTTCACATTCGGTCGATCCCATTCTCCATGTAGAGAGTGAACTTCATACCGCTTAGGTTCTTCTTGTTACATCAGATTCTTCTACGCTAGGGGGCATTTCACCTGTTTCTACAGAACCCCCTCCAAGTACTGAGGTCTTTTCCTTTGATTGGAATAGACTGACAGAACCTCATCTTCCTTCCTCCATACCTTTCCAAATCATTGTGAAGTTTGGTGGTAGGGACATACACCGCACACAGGTAGATGAAGGTGCTTCTGTTAGTATTTTATCCTCAACTGCTTGGAAAGCTTTGGGTTCCCCTCAGCTTGTGCCTATTACGCAGAATCTGAAAGATTTTAACAGAACCATTAGTGAACCTTTAGGGATCCTTCCTAATTTTTCTATTACTTTCGAAGGTAAAACTGTCTGTATTGATCTTATGGTAGTTCGAGGCCCCTTGGATTTCAATTTACTCCTTGGGCGAGACTATGTTTATGCAATGAAAGCTGTCGTATCGACACTCTTTCGCGTGATGTCTTTCCCTCACAATGGCAATATTGTGACTGTAGACCAACTTTCATTCCCTAGTCTTGTTTTGACTACCAATAATATGACATCCCTAAATGTTCCTAATTCTAAAGTGGTATCTACCCCGCCACGGGTTAATTATGTGGCAACTAGTCCCATGTTTTCAGTTACCAATGTAAGTGATCCTCTCACTGTTTTCTCGTCTTCCTTTGACTTAGATCTGGTAATTGACATGGAAAAATCTATGGGATTATTTGAACGCGATGTTCTTATCCCTTTTGAGTCCCTTGACATGTGTTCCTTCCAGAGAACTATTCTTCCATCTGATGAAGACCTCTTGGAAGCCATGATCAAGTTGTGTCCATTGACATGTGTTTCTTCTAGTTGGAAGCCATGATCAAGTTACTGAGGAAAGTTCCTTTTACTTTGTCAACCTCATTAAAAAATGAATCAGTGAGTCTGAGGAAAGTTCCTTGTACTGTGTCAACCTCGTTAAAAAATGAATCAGTGAGTCCGAGGAAATTTCCTTTTACTGTGTCAACCTCGTTAAAAAATGAATTAGTTGTCCGAGGAAAGTTCCTTTTACTGTGTCAACCTCGTTAAAAAATGAATTAGTGGTGCGAGGATGGTTCCTTTTACTGTGTCAACCTCATTAAAAAATGAATCAATGGTGCGAGGATGGTTCCTGTTACTGTGTCAAGCTCGTTAAAAAATGAATCAGTTGTCATGAGGAAAGTTCCTTTTACTGTGTCAACCTCATTAAAAATGAATCAGTGGGTCTGAGGATAGTTCCTTTTACTGTGTCAACCTCATTAAAAAATGAATCAGTGGCTGGTGAGGAGAGTTCCTTTTACTGTGTCAACCTCATTAAAAAATTAATTAGTCGGTGATGAGGATAGTTCTTTTCCTGTGTCAACCTCATTAAAAAATGAATCAGTAGGTAGATTGTAGAGAGTAGATAGGTAGATTAGAAATAAGTAGTTTATGAGGAAAGTTCCTGTTACTGTGTCAACCTCGTTAAAAAATGAAACATTTAGAAGAGGAAAGTTCCTTTTACTGTGTCAACCTGGTTAAAAAATGAAACAAATCCTCCCCTAATTGAGTCGAGTCTTTGACTAGACCTCGTAAATGTTAAGTCGTATATTTAGGTTAGTTTTTACATAATTTTCTTACAGTTTTAGGTTGGGTCTTTCATATGATCTCGTAAATGAACCTTCATTCCATCCAGCTATTAATTACCATCTGTGTACTTAGTTGAATGAAATGAAGCTGGGGGGGCATGCGCTCTAGCAGTTACGCTTAGGGGGCATCAAGCACAGTTTTCTCTTTGTTTCAAGCTTGTGTAAAAATGAAACTACTCTGAAGCATATATTTTCTCTGTTTCAAGCTTTTGTAAAAATGAAACCTATCTTGAGTCAATTTCGGTTATTTTCAAGACTCGTTAAACTCATGAAAATCCCGAGATTATTTTGCTATCTTTCATTCTCGTAAAACACATGAAAATGCCGAGTTCTTTCCGTTTTTTCCTGCTCGTAAATTAAATTGAAAGTTGGCCACATGAGTACATTTTTATCCCTTTTTCGAACTCGTTAAAACTTATGAAAAAGTGGAAACCATGAGTTCATTTTTATCCCTTTTTCAAACTCGTTAAAATTTACAGAAAAAGCGAAACTACTGAGTATACTTTTATCACTTTTTCGGACTCTTGAAAATTACGAAAAAGCGAAACCTTAGAGTTCTCTTTTAAGCCCTTTTCAGACTCTCTAAACATGAAAAGATTTCCGAGTACTTGATTATTCGAACTCGTTAAAGTAAATGAATGATTGTCCTTTCAGTATAATTTTACCCCTTTTACGGACTGAAATGGACTATTTACGAAAAAGGTATACGTTGACTAATTACTGTCAATAGAGTTCTCTCCCGCATTATTTTATCCTTTTTCGGGCCCGAGAGACTAAATTTACGAAAAAGTACACCCATGGAGTTTTCTTAAGTTTTTTCTTCTGACTCCCTAAAATTGAAAAACACCGAGTTTCTCCTATACTGGACTCGTTAAAATTTAACAGTAAAGGACCTGTTCAATTTTCAACAGGAACGAACCACTCCTTCTTAGGGTTCGAATCTTAAACTAAGTTGGACTCATCCGAAGGATGACCTTATAAACAAGCAAATTTTATCCTCCTCAAGCTTGTCAAAAATAAAGAGGTACTTGCCAGAAATGGTGGGGGAAAAGAGAGAAAAACGAACCTGTTTGTCACATTTTGACTATTCGGAAAACCGTTAACCACTCTTGAACATGACACTTTTTGTCCACCTGGGTTGGGAAATCCTTTGCCTAACAGTTAATCAAACCACATTGAAAGTCTTCAGCCAGTTTCTGGGTATTAGCTTTGGGTCAATTGTCACCAAGCCATCTGCAGTGTCGTTATGTGTTCAAGAGGACAGTTCAAATAAACCATTCATTTGCGAAATATTTGTCATCCATTTTGACCATCCCTGAGTCAATCCTTGCCAATATATTTTCAAAACGTGATCTATGATTTCGTGTTGTGGCCTTGCCTACGACGGATCAATTTCTATCGACGACAGCTCATTATCTAGGAAGTTGATCCAGAAATCGTCAGTACCTTGAAATCTGCATGCCTCAATGGCAGGTTTCTCGCCTTCGACGACAGGTTGCATCATTGACCTTTGATCGAATGATTCCGTGACATGTTCGACTTCAGCTCATTCATTCAAATTTCATGGATTGTACTGAGTACTTTGAGAGCCATTGACATTACTGGTGGTTACTCTCACACTTGTTAACAATTTACATCATTGACTGGTAATCAAGTGGTTTCTACCATGTTCGACTTCAACACATTTATTCACATGGATAGAATCGCACTAGTTCAAGAAGTGGAAATCAAGACCCTGGATCTAGTTTCTACCATACAGGCTGCGAGGAATTTTGTTATCATTTATACAGTAGACTATTTATAAACAGATGGCTGCGTCCATACTATGTCTACACATGTCTATACTGTGATGTATTCAAAATCATTTCTGTATCAGAACAAGTTGAGTTAGTTTTTGATTTGAGTATGGGAATGCCTACCTCAGCGATGATATGTATACATATATATATTTTTCATTGGATGTTTTTACAGGTTCTGACTGGGGTGTCCACAGGATGATCCTTGAAATGAGAAAGTACTTCACTCTTCATATATGACAGACTTCATCTTCATCTATTCCAGACTTCGCACTTTTGGGGGCAATCTGTTACACTAAAAATGTCACCTTGACATTTTTCTGACTGTATGAGCGCATTAAACACTCATACATGCCTCCTTTGCAAGTCTTACAACCTTTGTTCCTCATTCCAAGCCCTAAAAATGGAGGAAAAACCCTTAAAACTCAAAAAAGCCTTGGGTACGTAGGTAACATGAGACCTTCTTGCGTTTTTAGCTAGGGTACGTAGGTAATGTGAAGATAAACTGCATTCTAGAACGCATTTTTCCAGTGTAATGCCTGCGGTACCCCTGTAAAGTAAAAAAAGCGCGAAATTAAACTGAAAAAGTTGAATTTTAGTCAATTCTAGAAGGTTATGGATGAGATTTTTTGGGGATGAGTACGCTTTAGTAAGGTGCATGTATCCCACACCTTAAGGAACTAATCCCTTGATGTAAGGAGCCTATCCCTTTGAAGGAGGATTCTATCCCTTTAAAGGTGGAATCCTAACCTCCTCATCTGCTCTATAAAAGGAGGCATTGGGTAGCCTCAAGGTGAAGTTTTAACAAGAAGAAGGTTAAGAAAACTAATGGAGGATTGAAGAAGTTAATTTTTGATTGAGTTGAAGTGCTGTTGAGATTTAGACTTCTTTCTGCTGAGCTTTTGAGAGGAAAGATCACATACCTCTTTATGCTTCTAGAGAAAGAGTGCAAGACTTATCAGAGTAGAGGAGACTCCTGCTTCGGACCCCGGGAAGACCTTTCGAACATCAAGGCTAAGGTTGTAAGGTTCTTCTGTATATTTTAAGATTAATACAATCAAGTTCTGTTTTTCTCAATAAATTTTCGTTCGATTGTTTGTTTCAATAAGCTGTCGTTTGATCGTTTATTTCATAGATTCCTTGATCACTATGATAGGTATGTTTTATTATTATTTGTTATACAGGTGCTACTTGATATTTTCTTGTTTGTGATTGCAGGTCGACGAAAGATGATACTTTCTTGCGACAAAAGAGCTCTTGTTGCGACGAAGAATTATTGATACAACGGAAGCACTATGACCGCAAATAAGCATTTGGATCTAAGGTAGGATCGACACCTTCATAGCATTTATTTTTAAAATGAATATACTTAGAGAAAGAAAAACTTAGTTGTTCGTTTGTTGCTAGATTTTCTTCTGACACTAGGGAGATCGGTCTTGTCTGCAAGAACGATTTATCCGGCCAACACAAATGGAGGCCTTTTTGAGCATTTTCTTCATAGCAGAACAACAGGTTTTCAATGGAAACAGTAGTGAGGACTTCTTCAAAGGGAAAAAGACCTGAAGGCTTCAAGAGTGATAGGTTTCCAAGGAAAATGTTCCTCTTGAAGACTTAGAAACATTTAGCAACCTGTTTTCTATGCCAAAATTTTATAGGTGGCTAACAGCGGGAAAACCTTCCCTCACAAATGAAATAATTCATTATTATCCTCATCATGGGTGCATATCTATCAAGAAGATGAAAAAAAGGGAAGATGGACTTGTGGTGATCTTTACACCTAGGTTTGAGGTATGGTTCAAAATAAATCATGTCCAGGTTTGCTTGTTTGAACCATTTCTCTCCCACACTAGGTATCCCTGTAGTAGCTGCAATGGCATTAGTGGACATCTCAAATGTAACCCCGACAAGATTTACCTTCTTGTCATGTATATTGATGATGAATAGTCTTGTTAGCTCTGGGTGATTTTGGACTTGCTGCACCTTCTCACAAAATTCAAAGCAACCCACATGTTTAAAGAAAGAAACAATTAGAGGACATGCCATGAGCTCCCTTGTATTGATCGGTTCAAATATTTTTATCTTCCCTCCCTTGTGATCATGTCTCCTTGGCATTTGTGCCTCCATACCACTGCCACTGTCTCCTTCCTCTAACATGTTTAAACTATGTTTTGTGAAATCCTAGAGTGTAGGTGAAATGAATGAGGGGAAGGGAATGAAATGATAGCTTGAGCAAATGAAGGGAATGAGTGAATGGTTATAGGTGTAGGAAATGAGTCAGGGGAAAACAAGCTCAATGACAACCCTAAATCAATGAAATAACCATGTATATAACTGATACTCTATTTTAGGAGGATGAATTAAGTATATAGATAGTGATCTCAAGCTAAAACTTAAGGTTTCCTTTAGGGTTTCATTTCCATTGATTAAATTATGACCAAAATAGCTTCAAATCAAGGTTTATGTTATGTACTTACCACTCAAGAGTGCTTGGAGGAGTTTGGCAAAGACTTGAAGGAGTTTTGAAGTGATTTGAATGGTTGGAAGACTTAGAAACCCTTTCTGTCTAAGCGCGCAACACCAATGGCTGAGAGCGCAGTGCCAACACAAGAGTGCAGCGCCAGTCCCTAAGTGCGCAACGCCTTGGAAAATCAGCACAGGGTGTTTTCTGTCAAGAGTGCAGTGCTAGCTTCTAGGTGCACCATACCTTCAGAATTTGCGCAGAGGAAAACTAGCAAGGGTATAGCGCCAACTCCCAGGTGCGCAGTGCCAAGCCAAATGTGCAATGCCAAGAAAACTTAGACAAATTTCGGTTTAAAACTCAAAGCTTCTCCCTTGTTGAGCACTCTTGATATTTTGAAAATCAACAATGATTCATTTGAAATGTAAAATGGGTTTTTATAGGCCTGTATATTTAATTTAACTTGAAAACCCCACTTTCTAATGTTTTAAGTCCTTTTCCTTTGTCATTGATGCTCTTTGACACCTTTTTGCTTTGCAGGTTGTTGAATTCATGAAGTTGACTTTTCTTGGTTCATTAAGGCATGATAAGTTCATCTTGACAACTTTGGGATTTTAATCATATAGTAGCATCTTTAAAATATTCTGTAGTTTCCTTCATAAAACTCTACTCATATTTTCCACCTTCTCTGGCCACTTTTTTCAAAACCCTAAGTGTCTGCAGTTCTCTATAGAAATCATTAGTGTTGTCTTCTAAGTTATCCATAGCCCTTTCAAGTTCATTCATTTATGTCCAGTTCACCTCAACTTTTTCCATACTCCATCAATATTTTTTGATAGAATTTCTTCATGTTTGGCCTTGTGTGCTTCCTCCATGTCATTTTTTGCAAGTGATCACTACTTTGGCACTCAAATGGACTAACCAGTTCATAGCCCTAGTTATCTACAAGACCAAGTTGTTCCCCTTTCCTTTTCCGTACATTGTTTTCATTCAGGAGTAGAAAATATACATCATCAGTACCTTCTGCTGATAAATCTTCCAACACTTCTGCAGAAGTGCTAAAATTTTTCCATTTTTCTCACTTGCAGGTTCTGAACTAAGAAGATAATCCTCCTTGGAAATTTTAGGTCTTTCTTGAATAACCATGCCTTGACTTTCCATTACATCTGAGCCAGATTCTAGCAAAGGTAAAGCAATGTCTGAATCATCCAAGGATAACCTTAAAAAATGTAAAACCATAATGACCTAATGGGGGTGTCCTTTGACCTGATTTTGGCTCAAATTTGATTTGGAGATTTTCAAGTGAAAACAGAGTATTGTTATAGGTTATTATGCCCAAAGGGACATGGGAATGAGTTAGCAACAAGAAACCATAGAGGGAGGTTGGACTTTATTGATAGGGGAAAATAGGGCAATGAAGTCTCAGGTAGGAAAGAAGGATGAAAATGAGAGGAAAAGGCCATAAGGAGTCTTTTAAGAGCAACAGGGTGAATTTGAGAAGACCAACTGAGGAATAGTGAAAATAGGTTTATAAGGATAATGAAGGTAGTGAGATTTCTAAAACTAAAGATATTCAAGGAATATTGTTTTCAAAAAACTATAACCATCTTATATTCATCTAAAGATAGTGAAAAATACTAATGACTAACAGAAGGAAAAAATTTCCTTTTCTAAACATCACCTCATAACCACGGTCTTCCAATACTGCTATGGAGACTAGATTCTTACTTAGGCCTAGAAGATATAAAACTTCTGCTAGTCGAAGATGGGAGTCATTCTCCCTCTCAAAGGTAATTGTACGTATTCCGGAAATGATATACCTCTCGTCATCTTCAAACTCTGTGTTCTGCTGGAGGTCCTTCTCCTCCAAGTCGCTGAAGAGATCTCTATCCCCCATCATATGGAATGAGGCACCACTGTCTAAATACCAGATGCATCCCATTACAGTGTTGGCCATAAATGCAATGAGAGTAAAATAAAACTCGAACTGTGAAGCCAATGCTTCAGTTGTTGCAACTGCAAGATCCTTCTTTGTTACCTTCTTCTGTGGAAAATTTGTAGCATAGTGCCCATGCTCATGAAAGTGAAAACATCTAATCTTGGACAAGTATTTCTTGCCCTCTTTGCCGTGGGACTTCTTTCCCTTGGCTTTCTTTGCCTTACCAGCGAAGGCCAAATCTTCCTCGTCATTAGTCTTAGATGAGGATCCATCCCTGGTATTCTGCCTGAATTCTTCTTGTACCAATTCTGACCAAAGTCGCTCCCAATTTGGTAACTTCTCCCTCCCATTCACCGAGTCCTAGTAACTATGCCAACTCTTGGTAAATTTAATTGTAGAAGGATTCAATATCTTCCTCTAGTATATTGCATGATCAAATTGAATCCATTGGTATACATATTTTTTGTATAATTTCTACATGGTATCATAACTGACATGCATGCAACTATTAATAATAAATCATCAGTCACTTGACAAATCACTGCATGTGAATTAAATCTGATTTAATTCACTTGACCTCTCACTAGTGCAATAATCAGTTACAACTAGTTAAACTGATTTTAACTCAGTTAATTGAGTTAACTAATTTCTCATGCATTAAAATAATACACTAACTTCAACTTGGAATCTAAAACAAATAGATTCACTCTACATGCCTCACCAACCACCCTGACCTCGAATTTCATGAGCTAACTGAGTCTATCACACTCAGTTAACTATTGCAACTGATTATGAGATAAGATTACAATTTTTTTAAGGGATAAATAAATTTGACACACATTTATTTTAATTTAATTAATAAATAATTAAATAAAAAGCCTCCATGGTAGCCATTTCCGGATGCCAATTTCACTGTTTCTTGTTGCAAATTTCAACACTCCCTCTCAAAAATAAAGGAATCAATCTGTTCTGATCCGGTACCTTTGGAATGTTCTGCATGCAACACTTTTGAAACTAAATAGCCTCCAAAAAATTGAATCAGTATAATGCATTTGTCATTAGAATATTCTGACTACTGGATCCTACTACACATGTCTACTGGACTCTCTTCGTTGCTGACATCAACATCCATGCTCTCTGCACTGCTGCCAACTCGGATCTGTGCTCCAATATCCAACGCCTGTCACTCTAATTTTTGTCTTCATGACATTTGACTACATCAATCTAAGCGATCCTTCCTGCTACTACTGTATTGTGGGCTCCTTGTAGCCAGGTTCGATCCATGAGACACACCATATCAATGAATCCTTCCCAAAATTATTCTTGGAATTAATTTTGCACATCGCTCCACCTCACACCTAGAGGTATAGATGCATGTACTCCCTCTGCCCTTCTGGTTCGAAATTTCCCCATCCTGGAGGTCTCTACTTGAGTGGACTCTTCCACTCAGTCTCCTCTTTGCTTCTCCAATTGTGGCTACTCCACAACCTTCTGAGACTGTTTTTGAGGATGCATGTTGAGAGATAATTTCTCCCTCTCAACCACAAACTCATTAATCAATGCTTTGATCCTCAAAGCCTTGCGTGCATCCTCAACCTCAAGGCCATACATGTTCTTGACTCTTGAACCAATCTGGTTCACCTGTCTCGTGGCTATGTGTTTAAGGAGAAATTTTCCTTTTCTAAACATCACCTCATAACCACGGTCTTCCAATACCGCTACGCAGACAAGATTCTTACTTAGGCCTGGAACATACAAAACATCTGCTAGTTTGAGATGGGAACCATTCTCCCTCTGAATGGTAACTGTACCTATTCCAATTGCACTATACCTCCCTTCATCTCCAAAATCTATGTTCTGCTGGAGGTCCTTCTCCTCCAAGTCATTGAAGAGATCTCTATCCCCTGTCATATGGAATGAGGAACCGCTGTCTAAATATCACATGCATGCCATTACAGTGTTGGCCATGCATGCAATGAGAGTAAAATCAAGCTCGAACTGTGAAGCCAATACTTCACCTGCTGCAACTGCAAGCTCCATCTTGCTTAACTTATTTTATGGACAATTTGTAGCATAGTGCCCATGCTCATGACAGTGAAAACATATGATCTTGGACAAGTCTTTCTTGCCCTCTTTCCCTTGGGACTTATTTCCCTTGGCTTTCTTTGCCTTACCGGCCAAGGCCCAATCTTCCTCATTATTAGTCTTGGATGAGGATCCATCCCTGGTATTCCGCCTAAATTATTCTTGTACCAAATCTGACCAAAGTTGCTCCCAATCTGGTAAATTCTCCCTCCCATTCACCGAGTCCTAGTAACCATGCTAGCTCTTGCAAAATTTAATTGTTGAAGGATTCAGTATCTTGTTGTAGTATATTTCATGATCAGATTGAATCCATTGGTATACATATTGTTTATATAATTTCTACATGGTATCAAAACTGACATGCATGCAACTATTAATAGTAAATCATCATGCACTTGATAGATCACTACATGTGAATTAAATCTGATTTAATTCACTTGACCTCTCACTAGTGCAACAATCAGTTACAACTAGTTAAACTGGTTTTAACTCAATTAATTGAGTTAACTGATTTCTCATGCATTAAACTAATACACTAACTACAAATTGGAATCTAAAACAAATAGAATCACTCTACATGCCTCACCAACCACCCTCAACTCGAATTTCATGAGATAACTGAGTCTATCACACTCAGTTAACTATTACAAGTGATTATAGATAGATTACAATTTATTGTCCAATCTATTTAAGGGATAAATAAATTCGATACACATTTCTTCTAATTTAACTAATAAATAATTAAATGAAAATCCTCCATGGTAGCCATTTCTGGATGCCATTTTCTGGATGTTGTTTCTGGATGCCAATTTCAATATTTCTTGTTGAGAATTTCAACACTCCCTCTCAACAAGAAAGGAATCAATCTGTCCCAATCCGGTACCTTTGGAATGTTTTGCATGCAACACTTCTAAAACTGAATAACCTCCAAACAATTGAATCAATATAATGCATCTATAATTAGAGTCTTCTGACTACTAGGTCCTACTGCACATGTCTACTAGACTCTCTATGCTACTGAAATCTGCATCCATGCACTCTGCACTGTTGCCAACTCTGATCCGCACTCCAATATCCGACACTTGTCACTCTGATTTTTGTATTCCTGACATCTGATTGCATCCATCTAACCGATCCTTCCTGCTACTGTTGTACAGTGGGCTCCTCGTAGCCAGGTTCAATCCATGAGACACACCATCTCAATGAATCATGCCCAAATTTCTTCTTGGAATTAATTCTGCACATTGCTCCAACTCACACCTGGAGGTATAGATGCATGTACTCCCTCTACCCTTTTGGCTCGAAATTTCACCCTCCTTGAGGTCTCTGCTTGAGTGGAATATTCCACTCATTCTCCTCTCTACTTCTCCAATTGTGGCTACTCCACAAACTTTTGAGACTACTTCTGAGGCTGCATGTTGAGAGTTAATTTCTCCCTCTCAACCACCAAGTCATTAACCGCTTCTTTTCTCTTCAAAGCATCCCATGCATCCTCAACCTCAACCTCGAGATCATACAAGTTCTTGACTCTCGAACTGATCTGCTTCACCTATCCCATGGCTATGTGTTTAAGGAAAAATTTCCTTTTCTAAACATCACCTCATAACCAAATTCTTCCAATACTGCTACGAAGACAAGATTCTTACTTAGGCCTAGAACATACAAAACATATGCTAGTCTAAGATGGGAGCCATTCTCCCTTTGAAAGGTAACTATACATATGTCGGTCGTACTTTACCTCTCGTCATCTCCAAACTCTATGTTCTGCTGGAGGTCCTTATCCTCCAATCCACTGAAGAGATCTCTATCCCCCGTCATATGGAACGAGGCACCGTTGTCTAAATACCACATGCATCCCATTACAGTGTTGTCCATGCATGTAATGAGAGTAAAATCAAGCTCGAACTATGAAGCCACTTCTTCACCTGCTGAAACTACAGGCTCCTTCTTGCTTGCCTTCTTCCATGGACAATTTTTAGCATAGTTCCCATGCTCGTGACAGTGAAAACATCTGATCTTGGACAATTCTTTCTTGCCCTCTTTTCCTTGGGACTTCTTTCCCTTGGCTTTGTTTGCCTTACTGGCCAAGGCACAATCTTCCTCATCATTAGTCTTGGATGAGGATCCATCCCTGGTATTTCGCCTGAATTATTCTTGTACCAAATCCGACCAAAATTGCTCCCAACTTGGTAACTTCTCCCTCCCATTCACTGCGTCCTAGTAACTATGCCAACTCTTGGTAAATTTAATTGTAGAAGGATTCAGTATCTTTCTCTAGGATATTGCATGATCATATTGAATCCATTGGTATACTTATTGTTTTTTATATAATTTCTACATGGTATCAGAACTGACATGCATGCAACTATTAATATTAAATCATCAGTCACTTACAGATCAATTCATGTGAATTAAATATGATTTAATTCACTTGATCTCTCACTAGTGCAATAATCAGTTACAACTAGTTAAACTAATTTTAACTCAATTAATTGAGTTAACTGATTTCTCATGCATTAAAATAATACACTAACTGCAACTTGGACTCTAAAACTAATACAATCACTCTACATGCCTCACCAACCACCCTCAACTCTAATTTCAAGAGCTAACTGAGTCTATCACACTCAGTTAACTATTATAAGTGATTATTTGAAAAGATTACAATTTATTGTCCAATTTATTTAAGGGATAAATAAATTTGACACAAATTTATTCTAATTTAATTAAGAAATAATTAAATCAAAAGCCTCCATGGTAGCCATTTCTGGATTCCATTTTTTGGATGTTGTTTCTGGATGTCAATTTCACTGTTTCTTGTTGCAAATTTCAACAACTTCTTCCCCTTCCCCTTCTTTGCCTTTCCAGCCAAGGCACAATTTTCCTCATCATTGGTCTTGGATGAGGATCCATCCGTGTTATTTCGTAGAAACTCTTCTTGTACCAAATATGACTATAGTCTCTCTAGATATGGTAACTTCTCCCTCCCACTCATAGAGTCCTAGCAACTATACTAGCTTTTGGGAAGGCCTAGAAGTGCTAGGCTCTCCAAGTAATCATCAACTAGAGTAATCCCAACACTTCCAAGATCATCACGACATCGAGTGAACTTGGTTAAGTATTTCTAGATTGTGTCACCCTTCTCCATTTTGATTTTCCCGAGGTTGTCCTTGAGTGCCAAATTTCTGTGGTCACTTCTGCTTTAAAACATATCTTTCAAGGCCTTCCACATAGCATATGGAGTTTCCTTTCCATGGAGACTCGAGACAATATCATCTCAAACTCCCTTTGACAAGATCCTCCTCACCTTTTCTACCTTCTTCTGCCATGCATCAAGAAGTTGGGCATCTGCTGCTGCAGCCTTGGGAATATCATTATCTATGAATTCCTTCAACCCATTGTCCTCCAACACTGCCTCCATCATCTCCTTCCATGCAATATAATTCGTACTAACCTCGAGTGCATATTCGAGTCTCAAGTCATTGAAATACATCTTGATCCCCTTCTAGATCCAAAGAAAGTATCCGCAAATTGAATACTGTTCAACACAAATTCAATTTCTTCTCCACTATTGTGATTCCTGGCACTCTCATACCATGTAGAAAATCTCTAACACAACTCTGATACCATGTATAAATTACACCAATGGATTCAATCCGATCATGCAATGTACTAAAACAAGATATTGAATCCTTCTACAATATTTGCGGAATATAAATCACAATCTCTCAATCACACGCAAGTAAGAGAAAGAAGTAAATTAATCACACAACACAAGACTTTCCTGGGGAAAGAAATTTCTCAAAACCCCTCCATATTTATTGTATAATCAACCAAGGAATCATGAAACAATACAATGCATGTGTGCTCACCACAACCTCATATATTCTACCAATTGTCTCACATTGATATAGGAGAAATTGGACCAATACGTAGCAAATTTCCTGCCCACCTTCAGCTTGCCTTTCTCATGCAATCCCTAGGAAAATTAATTCCTATTAAATAGGAATTCCAACCTTCCTTGACTGCACAATCCATCATGGGCTTCTTGTGGCTTTATAACTGCACTTGGGTAATTTTCTAACAATACAACTAATAGTTTACTTGCCTTTAAACTTTGTCTCAAATGGGTCGTCATCATAATTGACATGCATGAAGCTATTAATAGTGAATCATCAGTTACTTCGTATATCACTACTTTAGAATTAAATCTATTTTAATTCACTTGATCTTCCACTAGCTCATCAATCAGTTAGAACTAGTTAAACTAATTTTAACTCAATTAATTTGAGTTAGCTAATTGCACTCACACCACACTAGTGCTACAACTGCAACTGGACCCTGTAAATAATAGAATCACTTTGCATGCCTATCCTTTGACCCTCAACTCGAAATTCTTGAGCTAACTAAGTCTATCATGCTTATTTAACTATTATAAGTTTTTATGAGATAATATTACAATTTATTTTCCAATTTATTTAAAAATTGGATGCCCACATTAGCAATAATGTGTCACTAAATTCCTCACTCATGTGTGACCTCGAATCCCACACTAGTATGTGTTGCATTTTCTTGTTGAATTTTGACAAAATACAAATATGCAGTAGAAATAACACTTCATTTCATTAATATCAAAGAACTGAAATATGCTTACAAACAGAATGGAAATAAACTAGCTCGAGCGATGGTAGCTTATATCTGAGAAGATATGTGGAGGCCACATGCATATGAACCGAGTTACAATGAGGTTCAAAGGCCTATTTATCGTTGAGGAAAAATGGAAAACTGTGGGCCCCGTTGGGTAAATTAGTACATGAAATTCCTAGGGTCATAACTTAGGCATATGAACCTCATTAGAAATATTTATATGAGGAATACAAATTTGACTACAAACATCAATTGCAAACTCATGTTTTTGAATTTTCCAAAAAAAACTTCGTTTAGGGCCAAAACGACTCTGGAAGTTCATGACCTGAAAAACTGCCAAAAATAGTTGTGCTACAATTAAGGAATTTGAAAAAATGAAAGAAATAATGGTGGGGGTCCAAGTGGAATAGGATGGTGGCCAACCATATCCACCTGTATTATTCCTCCCCCCTTAGGAAGAAATGATCCCCATTGCATTAAATGCCTCCATGAGATAGGGAAACTTCTATTGAACTTGGTCCCTAGTGAGCCACTTGCCTTCGTGTAGGAATTGGCCAACTTTGACGACCCAATATAGTTGGATAATTTATTGGTGAGTGTTCTTGATATATGTGTCCATGATCCGATCATTTTTGGCCTGTTCAATGCATTTGGGGTTTAGATATGTTGGTGTGAGTTGTTCTGCAATGTAGGATGTGTCCAATAATGGTGGAAAGTATGATCGAAGGTGGTCCACATTAAACACTGGGTGCAGGCCAAGGAATGGTGGAATGATTAGCTTGAAATAATTATCTCCTACAACCTTGGTGATGGTGTATGGCCCATATTAGAGTGGTCGAAGCTTATGGTGGGGCCCAGCAAGGCGCTCCTTCTGTAAATGTAGCCAAAATTTTTCACCCACCTTGAACTTGTGTGGCACCCGATGTTGATATTGTCACTACTTGTACTTAGAATTGGACATTTCCAATATGTCATGTAATTGTTGCGGGTGTGCTGGATTCGCTCAATGAAGCTATTTGCCTTGTCATTTTCAGACTGGACATGGGTCAAAGCTTCCTGAGTAGGTGTAAATGTGATGGCCACATCAATGTGACATAGTGGCTGGAATCCCAACCCCACTTGAAATGTGTTGTGGATAGTTGAGATATGGAGAGCTATGTTGTAGTTGTGATGGATATATGGGAGGCTTTTGTCCTATGTGTGATTAGGATGCTTTGAGTTGTATATGTACAAAATGTGTACAATCATCCAATTGATAGCTTCTATTTGGCCATCATTTTGGGGGTGGAAAGTCGTGGACTTAGCTAGCTTGGTATCTAGCATTGATCACAAACTTGACCAAATGTACTTAGGAACCTACTATCGTGATCTAAGATAATCGACTATGGGATCCAAAAGTGTATATACACTTGTTCAAATAATATTTTAGTAGTGGATTCTGCTGTGATACTCTTCGTTATCACTGATAATTTTGTGAAACATTACTTGACATGGTCATAGAGTTCACTCCTCAAAAGGATAAGGTCTCCTTAAGCCTTTTTCAAGTTGGTATAGGAAAATTTCATTTTTTTACATGTTTAACCTCTCCTAAGGTTCAAGGCCACCTCCATTTAGTTCATGTCTTGTCCCATCAATCATCATGAGGTGTCATATTTCATTTCCCAAGCATTTAAATTAAAAAGGTCACTTCAACCAATTTTACATCTTTTCGTAGCATTTTACACTGTGAAATAGTAATTTTTGCTATGAAACTGCTTAATAGTTTTGTAGCGAAACTGTCAGAGAATGAACTAGCTACGCTTTGAAAAAATGTTTTCCTATCTGAATTGTCAAACTCAATGCAAATTGTCATGTCATGATTGGAGGAGTTAGGGTGGAGGTCATTCGAGTCTTTTAAGGTTAATTCAAAAGTACAAGTTCATGTCTGAGGTCATCATTACCGTTTTTAGCATGCATGTGTTATGATTAAGGCATGAGTTTTCATTCAAACCACAAATCCTTACCTAATAAGTCTTTTTGTCATACTCCGCTTTATATTTGTAGGTAATTGGAGTTCTGGAGAGCTGCTTCATCGAGCCAAGTAGGTTGCTGGTAGATTCAAAGGTTGCAGGTGTCATTAAGCAAGTGAGGCTGAGAAGATATAAAACCACCATGACTGCAAGGAAGAAAACTAAAAAAGGTGGTAACTACCATAAGTATTAACCCATGGACATGAATTTGATAAATGAAGACTCAAATTCCATGGAGGTATTCATAAGAATAGGTTGTTTGGAATTCTATCAAAGGCTGTAGAGTTGTCATCTACAGGTTTCCAATGATTTTGCTAAAATTTTAACTGGAACAGCTTCAAAGGTGGGAATTCCAAACCTCACAGTAACACCAAACATCATTTCAACAGCAACATTAATCCCTAGAGGAGGGGAACAATGGTTTAAAGGCATCAAGTTCACCATGCCGGATTGCAAAGAGTTCATCAAACCAGAGCATAGTGAAATTGATCTTACAAATTCCATACCTAGGAGTTTCATGAAGGACAACTATTCAAAGCTGCTGATGATCATTCAAAAGTATTTCACCTGTGAAGGAAGATTTCACATGGTATACTCCTACCACCTCAGGCTTCTTCTTCATTTTGTGGTTAAGAGGTCACTTGACTTGCCCTTTTTATTTATATAGAATAAGTAAAATGACAGATAAGGTTCAAGTTAAAATAAAAGGCAATGAAACTTCTCTTTTTCACCATGGTTAAATTAAGTTGTTGGTGTTAGAGGAGTTGAAGAGATTAGGCAGATATTGGACATCCTTTCTATTCATGAGTGGTTTTGAAGTTGATGCTGTCACTCCTAAAAGAGTTTCCAAACCTAGAAGTATTTCATCACCAAAAGTGGTAGAGGAAATTGAAGAAGGGAGTATATCATCCCCATTAGAACTAGTGAGCATGGATACAGAGCCTTTGCAGAAGATTCAAACACCTAAAACAACACCTGCAAAACATGAGTCCATAGTTAGAAAAAAAAGTAGCAAGAGAGTTACTAGGAGCCAAACAATGGTTAAGGGTAACTTATAGGACACCTTGCATGAAATTGACATTGAAGAAACTCCCATTGTCCAAGCTTAAGATGTTGAAGATGGAGGAAGAAAGCTAAATAAAGGCAAGACAACTAAAAAGTTAGAGTTTGCAGGTGATGATGTTGGTTTCATGTTCCAACCTAGAAAGCCAATAACCAGACATGCAAGAAAGGTCATGGAAAGCGAAAAAGAGACTCAGAAGGTTAGTGAAACTGTTCAGCCACCAAGCATCATAAATCTCTCTTCACTTGCAAAAGAAGAGATGGTTATCAAACAAAATAAAGGTAAAGAGAAAATCACTGAAAAATTAGAAATTGAAACCCTTAAGGAGCAGTTGAAAGAGGCAAGTGAAGAGATATTATTTTTTAAGAAAGAGGAAAAGAATCATAGAGCCAGGAAGGTTCAATTTGAGCAAATCAGAAAGATCTGGGAAGATCAAGTCACAAGTATCTCAAAGACCTTGGACAATACAGAAAAGCTGATAAAGTGGACTCAACCACTAAGAGGAGAGGTCAAGCACATAAAAAAGGTAAACCTGCACTAGTAATCCAATAACAGGGCATTTAAGGACCAAGTGAAAGATCTTCAAGAGAAATTGGATCTGATTCATGAAGAGCTAGAATGGAAAGGTTTGAAGATGACAGTGGTAGAAGAGCCCATTAGCCAACTAATTGTTAATGAGGACGAGACACCACAGGAGTAATAATTTGAAATGGAATATGCCTTTAGAGGTTCATAATATTCAGAGAATCAAAAATTTTCAGCTAGAGGTCAGTTTTTGAAGACAATTTTGAAAGGGGAAATTTCTAGGTTTTTACACAGTTTCGTAGTATACCTCAGGCTTGAAGCGAGGAATATGGTACGAAAAAACCTGTAGGTGTATTTTTTATTTTAATGTCAGTTTTTGCATGATTCAAGGAGGGGGATCCATGGTGGTAAGGTGTCATGACATGATTAACATGATGGAATAGCAAAGGAGTGAAGAAAATGGGTGAAAAATTCACTTTTCCTAGGCTGCCAAAACTCTCTACGAAACTGTCCTGTTTTCATAGTGAGCAATTATTGAAGGTTTTGAGCATCTTAAAAGCATTTTTTTTAGAGCTGGAGACGTCCAGCATGTCAAGGGAGCTAATTATCATATATTTATGACTTAAAAGGAGTGCCATGAAGACAGGTCATCAGTCAGAACAACGTTGGAGATAAGGGTCATCTATTCCTAAAAAACAGAGTTATGCTTCACAAATCTAGGGATGTTTTAATTATGTAAAGTGGAGATGAATTTGGTCATGTGTCTCTCGAGCATGTGATATTTATTTTGTAACCATCATGTAACTATTTCATAGATAAGATAGACCAATGTAATAAATATGAGTTAGAGTCCCATTAGGAGATGGTTTCTTTACAAGGTAGCTGTCAATTTTATGTTGTAAGTTATGTATTTCAGTTATGAAAGGTGTCATAGGAGAATTCGAGGATCTAGCAACCAGACATATCATCCTTGTTGTAAATAATGTCTATATAAATACAAAACACCGAAGTAGTAAGGGGTTGGAGAATATTTGCAAAATACTGATGCTTGTATGTTTTTTGACCAATATCAGTAATACAAAGTGACATTCTTCTTTATAGACCTGAGATTCTCATGAGGTTTTTGATATCTTATTGATATTTGTATTATTTTTTATCAATTCCAGTAGATTTCATCCCTAATTACTCAGAATTCATAATATTATGCTCTGAGTTCCTTTAGTGATGAAATGATTGTGTTTCCTTATGTTGTGTGTGTGAGTTGATTTTGTCTAAAACCTCTATCTACCTCAGCTTCCATGTGAAGAACCATTGTCACTAAAACTACTAATTGTTGACTCCATAAGCCCAATGTGTAATGTCCCCAATTTTTAGCCTCAAGCTAAAACATATATTATAGTTGCACATTTTATTTTTGTTTTATAAAATGGGCAAGGAGATACCTTAGCCCCTTTTAGATGAAGAAATAACACTCCTAATGTGAAAGGGGAGTGAATAAAGCAGTTGAAATAAACACCAAGGGTGTGAATGGAATCTAGCTCACTTGATTAGTCACCATTGACTAAATTCAACAACGTTGCCCAAGGAGGAAGAGGCTTCCTAGAGAAGCTGCGCAGTTTTGTAGGGAAGAGCTTCAAATGAGGGTGGAAACCCTAATTTGTGGGACCATGATGGAGAGGAGTTCTCTCACTTTATATGGAGGAGATGGCAGCCCATTTTCATTATGCTATGTTTTAGATTTCAGACTTTGGGTCTACAAGAGCTTGCATCCCTGGGCTGTTTAGCAGGGTGATGGTGCCCTTGGGCACTAGGGTGTTCCCGGTCGAGAATCCCTACCTCTTCCTCAAGGAACGATGAGGATTGAGAATTTCCTCAATCCAGCATTGGCCACAACTTCATTCATCTTCTACATCGTTATTTCTGCAGTAGAGAGGACGTTGTGTAGCTGGGTGCAACTAGAGAGGAACTCATGGAGTCTTCTTAGCTTGTTTTCTTTAGTGATGGAGGGGTCTATTCATTGGAGGAGCTGCAAGGAGGATTCCCAAGCTTCATTTCAGATCTTTTATCATGGGCCAACATTCCATCATCTCCCACCGCGCAGTCCATAGAGGAAACTGCGTTATTTTATGGAGGCAGTGAGAGAGGGTTTCATAGAGCTCATTAGGAGTTTCTTTTGAGACAAAGAGATCAACCCTTTGTATTGGATGCATTATCAGAGGAGGGCATTTGTATTTCAGATCTTCCATAGCCTCTTTCATATTTTTTATCAGTTGCAGTGACAACTCTGTTGTCACAATTTTGTATACTCCGACATTTCTAGCAATCTTCATAGATTGGCAAGAAATCACGTATTTCAGCCCATTTCTCTTCTATTAGGCTTATTTCTTGTATTAATTTAGCCACATTTGTATTTAATTCATATTTAGTAGCTATTCCTTCATGTACACTGTGCAGTTGCAGCTACCCCGACATTTTGTGGATATGCAACAACTCTTGTATTTTATTGTCTATTCATTGGAGGTTTTCTCTTAGAGTTTGAGTGGCGTGTCCCTCAACTATTTATTGTATATTTTCTGATATAATCATATAATGATGGCTGCATACATTTCCCTCTTATGGTATGTTCAAATTTGCAGATTTCAGTGTTCATGTTCATATATTGCTGTAAGCTCTCTCATTGAGCCTTGTTTTAGAGATCTAGTTTGGGGAGATTTGAATAACCCATCTAGATGTATTTCTTTGAGCTCACTTTCTACAGGAGAGTTGTATTAGAGTTATTCTAGGGCATCCCAACACTATTTTTCCTTATTTATGCAGCATCTTCCTTATACAGTGTCCTCAAGGACCCTGCAGCAGAAATTCCCGAGGTGGAATATTGCATATCCATAGGCAGAGTCTGAGAAGGGCCAGCTAACCTCAAGATTTATCCCTTCTTTGGAAGGATTCATATCATGTAAATTCCCCATCAGTAAATCTCTGAAATGGACTTGCAGTGTCTCACTGAAGAAGGAAAAATGGAACATCTAAGATGTTCCAGACCATTGAGCACACCATTGAATATCTGCTGAAAGGGGAAAATTTTGGAGAAATTTTCTGAAAAGGGTTTGTGGATGGAGCAAGCCCTAGCTATCTTATGGAGGGTGTGAGCATTTAGCCTCACATGCAGATCCACAGCGCAGTACATTTCCCACATCTACTGCAAGAAGGATGGATGAAAGGAGATAAGGCCTTTGGAGGAGCATCGCTGCAACTCAAAGGTATGATTAATGATAGATGATTTCAGAGTTCTATTTCATGTTCTCATGCAAATGAGAGATCATATGTTGGAGTCACAAAGATTTTTTCAAAGGGGATTGATGAAAATCAGTGTGCAACTGGGTGTGACAAAACTTCAAACACTTTGCATGCATGGAGGGAACCATGAAACAATGATCATTCCATCTTTCTAAAGGGGGAGTAAATCAGAAGAATGGATTGATAGAGGCAAGACCCCCATTATATGAAGGGAACTCTTCCATATTGTGAAGGTGTGGAGACTTTCCTTTCAAGGAAGGCCAAGATTCGAGGCCTCTCATTGAGGAGGAAACACACTCACATGTTGGTAGGGAGGAGGTGCATACAGCGCTGCACCATTGGAAGAAGAAGAAAAGTAGAAGGATCAACATGAAGGGATGATGGATATTCACATGGGATAAGGACTGCATTGTACAGTAGAGAGAGAGGACCATTCATTCCTCTCATATATTCAGTCCACTTCCTATCTTGATGTCTCAATTTTGGGGGCTTTCCATTTGGGAGGTCACATGATCTAGAGATAATGAGAGGCATCATGCTTTTTGGTTCACCACTCTTGGATTCCGAAGAGGTGGAGACATTGGAGTAATCCATTACAGTGCAGAGAGCTTGGGGATGAGCACAAGGAGGAGGGATACACTCTCTCATTTTCAGTACCACCCATTCTCTTTAGTTCACTGTGCAGACTAAGTTGCTATGTGGGTGGAGGATAGCATCTTCATGATGCAGGATGGCTGCTCCGTGGATTTTATGAGAGAGAGGTTACTTCATTTGAGGAAGGACTCTTTCATGCATTGGAGTAGAGGGAGGCCACTCATGCTTATATTGCCCAGGATTGGGAAATTCTTTGTAGATGATAGTCTCTCATGGGAGGCTTATTTTCAGAGATCATCATTTCTTTGATCATGAGCAGCTGCATGATGGGCATGGCAGCAACTTGGAGGATGACTTTAACATGAAGGGATGTCAAGGTAGTAGGCAGCAGCGTGATGGAGCACCACATTGTAGAACACCAGTGCTGTCTATGTGGAGGATTGATCCGGGATGGAGGACTCAGCTTTTGGTTGAGAGGTCCCAAGATCTTGGTGCATGCATGACCTTTGGATGGCCTTGATGGAGATGGCAGATACTTAGTGGATGATATGATCATCTATCATCATGGTAGACTCTTCTTGGCTAGATCCTCTAGTCTTAAGGAGAAATTTTTGCATGCAGCACATGAGGACTTCCTAGCTATGCACTTGGATGCATACTTTGCCTTGCTAGAGGAGTTCACTTTGGAGGGCATTCAGTATGATCTACATCAGCATATGGGTAGATGCAGAGCCTGGTTGTTTTGGTGAGGTTGTCACAACCATTACCTTACTCATTGGAGGAGAGGGAGAGCATTCATGATGAGCCATTTCAGCTCAAGGTCACAAGTACATGGTAGAGGAGGTATAATTTCACATTGTGTACCTCTTTAATTTATATGAGCAACATATTGATCAAGGAGGATCATTCCTTCTTGCCTTTGTTATGATGTACTTGTAGCTACCAGTAGCCTTGATTTTGGCTATTTTATGATGGTTGTGGGGGAAGCCACATGCTTCATGGTGTGCACCATTGGCACCAAATGGTATTTCATGCTTACATCTTATGAGGAGATGTGATGGTAGAAAACAAGTGGCTAGTATAGCACTTGTTATTTGTGATATTGAGGTAGGCCAAGAGGCACTGCGCAGGTTCCATGAGTGGAATTTGGAACCACTCTCCGGTTGTCATTTGGCAACTTGTTTTTATTGCATATTGCTCCTTGTATATTTCTGATGTTGAACACTCATTAAGGAGCATTATTTGGAGAGTATTATATGTACAGCCCATTGGGAGCATGATTCTCCCCATTCTCTATGATGTATCTTGTAGGAGACACCATGGGAAAACCATGATTGCCACATTGCTACTTGTGCCTTCTTGTGGGAGGGACCACTTGAAGAATTTGCAAAGGCATTTCATGGCTGATTTTCTTGATGGGGTAGCTTGGGCCATTCTTGGAGGACATACTTTTTAGCACAAAGATTGAGACAGCCCCATGCACACTTCAAATGGAGAGAGGGCCATCACGAGGACACAAGCACACTCTCCATTCAGCCCCAACTCATTGCAGAAATCGTGGGTGAGATTTTCATTTGGATGATTGCATGGATGAGAGGATCATCATTGGGAGCATAATTTTCCCATGCATATCATCACTCCTACCTTAAGGAGGCCTTAACACAGCAGGAAGGATTCCACTACACCTTCTATCTTTCCATGAGGAGCATTGTTGTCAGCTTGCATACTTGGGAGAGAGCATTGGAGGACAGATTCATTGCAGCATATTTGAGCAGTGGTGGGACCATTGATGAGAAGGACACAAGAGAAGAATGGGGAGAATATTTTGTTCTCTTCATGCAGTTGCTTGAGGGAAAGCAACATGTGGGAGGGGAGGACTGTAATGTCCCCAATTTTTAGCCTGAAGCTAAATGGACATTATAGTTGCACATTTTATTTTTGTTTAATAAAATGGGCAAGGAGATACCTTAGCCCCTTTTAGATGAAGAAATAACACTCCTAATGTGAAAGGGGAGTGAATAAAGTAGCTGAAATAAACACCAAGGGTGTGAATGGAATCCAGCTCACTTGATTAGTCACCATTGACTAAACTCAATAAAGCTGCCCAAGGAGGAAGAGGCTTCCTAGAGAAGTTGCACAGTTTTTGAGGGAAGAGCTTCACATGAGGGTGGAAACCCTAATTGGTGGGACCATGATGGAGAGGAGTTCTCTCACTTTATATGGAGGATATGGCAGCCCATTTTAATTATGCTATGTTTTATATTTCAGACTTTGGGTCTACAAGAGCTTGCATCCCTGGGCTGTTTAGTAGGGTGATGGTGCCCTTGGGCACTAGGGTGTTCCTGGTCGGGAATCCCTACCTCTTCCTCAAGGAACAATGAGGATTGAGCTACATTTCCTCAATATATCATTGGCCATAGATTCATTCATCTTCTATAGCGTTATTTCTGCAGCAGAGAGGACGTTGTGTAGCTGGGTGCAGCTAGAGAGGAACTCATGGAGTCTTCTTAGCTTGTTTTCTTTAGTGATGGAGGGGTCTATTCATTGGAGGAGCCACAAGGAGGATTCCCGGGATTCATTTCAGATCTGTTGGCATGGGCCAACATTCCATCATCTCCCACTATGCAGTCCATAGAGGAAACTGCGTTATTTTATGGAGGCAGTGAGAGAGGGTTTCATAGAGCTCCTCAGGAGTTGCTTTTGAGACAAAGGGATCAGCCCTTTGTATTGGAGGCATTCTCAGAGGAGGGAATTTGTATTTCAGATCTTCCATAGCCTCATTCATATTTTGTATCAGTTGCAGTGACAAATCTGTTGTCACATTTTTGTATACTCCGGCATTTCTAGCAATCGTCATAGATTGGCTAGAAATCACGTATTTCGGCCCATTTCTCTTCTATTGGGATTATTTCTTGTATTCATTTAGCCACATATGTATTTCATTCATTTTCAGTAGCTATGCCTTCATATACACTGCGCAATTGCAGCTACTCTGGCATTTTGTGGATATGCAGCAACTCTTGTATTTTATTGTCTATTCACTGGAGGTTTTCTCTTAGAGTTTGAGTGGCTTGTCCCTCAACTATTTATTGTATATTTCTGCTGATATAATCATATAATGATGGATGCATACATTTCCCTCTTATGGTATGTTCATATTTGCAGAGTTCAGTGTTCATGTTCATATATTGTTGTAAGCTCTCTCATTGAGCCTTGTTTTAGAGATCTAGATTAGGGAGATCTGAATAACCCATCTATATGTATTTCTTTGAGGTCATTTTCTGCAGGAGAGTTGTATTAGAGTTATTCTAGGGCATCCCAGTGCTGGTTTTCCTTATTTATGCAGCAGCTTCCTTATATAGCATCCTCAAGGACCCTGTAGCAGAAATTCCCGAGGTGGAATATTGCATATCCACAGGCAGAGTCTGAGAAGGGCCAGCTAGCCTCAGGATTTCTCCCTTCTTTGGAAGGAGTCATATCCTGTAAATTCCCCATCATTCAATCTCTGAAATGGACTTGTAGTGTCTCACTGAAGAAGGAAAAATGGAACATTTAAGATGTTCCTGATTGAGCAGCAAGTTCCTGGAAAAGGGACATTAAACAATGGTAGAAAGCTTGCATTTTTCTCAATTTGCAATAAAAAAAAACAAGTTACAATTTCTATAGAGTTATCCATCTAGTACTATCATTATTCAAAATTGTTGGCTCAAGGGGTCCTGACCTAGGTTCAAATGTTCAAGGTTTGCCAACAAACCCCTATACTACTGGCCCTTTCGGTAGTGACCTGCTTGTGCAGGCCAAAGTCTCACCCGAAGTAGTATGGGAGGGTACTGGAACCAGGTTTTCGCACCCTAGGAGAGGGTAGGTAAGTCAAGCAGAGCTGCGTTTACCCTGATCGTGACCTGATCCAGTATCGCTAAGCCTAGATTCCCTTTACATCCACGTGCGCAACAACAATATTACTCAATATATCGAGAATTCATATAACAATACACAAATATTTCATATATCCTTGTATGAAGCAAGTGGAACAAACCCATATCATAGCATAAATAAGTACACAAGTATGTTCGCAACTTAAACCAATAACACAACAACATATACTAAGTAATCAAGATGTCACAGATTCATATCACAACAATTCCAGTGGATTTAGACAAGCAACAATACTTCCGCATTCATTAATCTTTTATATCTCCGTACAAAACCCCAAAAACCCAACCTGCGCACAAAGCAGCAGGGTCCACACATAGCAAGACAAAGGCCCTCGGCGCACACAGCAGCAAGAGTCCTTACCCGAAAGCCCTAACCAAATCTATCGATTTGTACTTAGCAGCAATCTCTTATCATTCTTAGCTTGTTCTACAACTCAAAAAGGTTCAACTACTTATACTATTCTAGCCTATGCATCCAATTGTCCACAAACCGTGGTTTTCGGACTCTTGGTCTACCCTTGACCCATTTACAATGCTTTACGGGCTTTGACCCACCACAAAACCCCTATGCTATACTAAATATAATCAGAAATATACAAAATGGACCAGTTTCGCAGCTTTGTAGGAGACCCTGTTCCAAAAAAAATTGTAAATCCCCTTTGAGAGAGACCCCTCAAGCTGAAGGGGCTAATCTTCAGTTAGAAGTGGTTTGAAACAGTTACACTGAGTTGTTTGATGAGCAGCCAATCAGGTTCAATTTGGTGATAACATTTTGGTGTGTCTGCCGGGAGCCTGAAGATATAGATTTCCTGAAATTTTGAAGCTAAACTCTTGAAGGTAGCAGGAGCTTAGAATTTGTTCGAGGCTGCAACTACCTTGGTGACTCCATTAAAAATTCTCATGTTCAAAGGTGGCTTCTAAAAGGAGATATACGAGGAGTAATCCTGACCCAAATCCACCTACAATTGTGGATAATACAAACACAATTTCCAGAGGCATTCAAGGTAGCTCTGCATAATCAGATACTCCATTACACACAAAAGCCTTGTCCTCTGAATTTTTAAGAAGTCCCGAAGATAAAAAGTTTGATGATAAAATTCAGGAAGTCTTGTTTAGGTCTGAAAATGAAAAAGAATTGACTGAGATTGTTTTAGACTTTCAAAGAAGAGGTATTGATACCTCAGCCTTAGTGACTCAAAAATATAAAGAAGAATTTTGGGGGGCAGTCGCATTAGATTTATTGTTAGAAAGGGATCTTTGGATAGGTTGAAGGAACAAGACCCATTTGATATCTTGCTAAGAAGAAAATATGGTTTTCCTTTACCTGACTGGAATTCCTTTGTAACTAGAATACAAAGACCAACGACTCCACCTCCTAACAGTTCCTCTTCTTCTACTACTGCTATCCCTAAAAATACCACAGCCCCTGTCATCATGGCTGGAAATGTTCCACCTCCCATTAGGGGTTTTTTGAGGTCTAAAATGGGCCTCCTAAGAAAAATGTACAACCAAAATAAAATTTATAAGAACCAATAGGATTCAAGATGATGATGTCAACCATGGGGGATGATTCACCATTTTTTTAAGTAAAATGGTAAAAAGATTAAGAAATATTAAAATAATAAAACTATTTTTTTCAACTCGTATGTAATGTTCCTTTTTAGGAATAACTAACAATCCATGGCTGGAAAACGCATTTTCCAGAAATGGAGGTAGCAAGATTTGATACCAAGATCTGGATCCCTTAGACCAATGTGTATAAGACCAAAATCCAAGAATTGGGATCAAAGAAATCCTTCTAGAGTGGTGAGACAAGCCTCCCACACCTAGTTCCCTTCAGAAATTGCCCAAAGAATGGGGCTGCAACAATTGATGAACATACAATGGATTGTATGCATTATTTCTCTGAGCTTGCTTATGAGAAGAAGTAAATAGCCAAAATATATGATTACAACAGTAAAATAAATGCAATGACTTGAGGAATCAGTCATTCAATTAATACAATACAAGCCTCTCATCACTTTCATGATAAACATGAAGAACACTGCTATATGAAATAAGCCCTAGGCTATGACTGCACTGTCTATAAAAGGCACTACTGCATAAATTTCAAAAATACATAGATGTGGCAATATGAAGCTCAAACAAAGTGGGGGAGCATGATCTCAACCCCTGAAAATACAATACATAAATCCTTAAGAAGGATTGGATGAAATACAAGCAAAATGGCACTCCTGCAAAAATGATGGATTTGTTGGGTAGCAGCAACTCAAGAACTGGAAATAGATGGAGAAGTATGAAATGGATACATCAAATTAATACCCCTCCTCCAATGGAAATCTGAAGTGAAAGGCTGATCCTTTCACCTAAGATCTCACCCTCTAAACTATCTACTAATCCCTCACAGCAAATGCTCTCCAAGAATAACACTGTCTAAGAGAGGGACTGCACTGCATATGATGGAAAATGGTTGGCCTGGTGCCAAATATGGTGGAATAAGCTCATGAAACTCCTTTTCTGATCTCCCAAAGGGATGAAATTTCCCTCCTCTGAAAAACTAGCCAAGGATGGTGTTGTTCCTTGAGAAACAATTCTTGGCTGTGTACAAGAATCCGTGCTCAAGACATTAAAGATTATGTCACAAAAATGTAGATATGTGTCTCTGTTCTTAATCCTTTAAATATTAGTAATATATTTCCCAAATATCAAATCTTTAGGAGCCATGCAATGCCATCTTCCCTTTATACTGAAGTGAAAAGATAAAAGACAGAGAAAGGAAAGGATTTTAACTTGTCATGCTGCGTTACACAGAAACTGTCATTATAAAATCCAGAGGAATTGGAAAACATATAAGTTAAAGAAGAGGAGCGCCCATTAAGGATATTTAACTCTTAGACATATAAATATCAAGAGACCTGCAGCTCTAATCACTCTACTTTATTCACAGAAATGCAAATGAAATGGAAACCAGGAAAACGCTTCAACATAGATGGAATATTGGAAACTTGCAAAACTTCTTTATTCATTCGATACTGCTCAGTACAAAATTTAGCCTTCAAAGGTTCAAAACTCGGAACCTTCTTCCTTCTTTCAAATGTCTTTAAATACAAGTTGAACCAAAATGGTTTCAGTTATAAAACTGATTCTAACTGACTGTAACTACTTAACTACTTTATGTCACGGAGGTATATGCCTCGATAACATGCCATTACATTGCATCATGTGATTTGAAAATAAAATAAAAGATGATAAATCCTAATCTAAAGGAACTGATGTTCCTGGAACAGCAACTGATTCAATGATTTCTTGCGGCTGTACGGTCACTTGTGGCTGCTTGGCAGGAAATCCTTTTTCTGTATCAATAGTAAACTTCTTACATTCCTTCCAAAGCTTGTATTGAGTTATTGGAGCACTCTTATAACGATGATATTCTACTGTGAAGGCAACAATATGACTGTGAGTGAGGTTACTTGTAAACAACGTTTTCACCATCCACAGTAGAAGGAAATGTCTTTGTAAGAAATTGAAGACTGTTTCTCCCTTTAATATCTGCGTCTTCTCATGTCGACCATCTGCTTTGCTTTTTGCAAACACCAAATGGTCTTCAAAAACAAACCAGTCTCCATATCTACAATTAGGTCCTAATTGCAGGAACTCTTGAGCCTTTGGCAAGAAACAGGGAGGCCGAGTTCCATTGAGAATTCTATAAGCGGTGGTCATAAAATTTTCCACAAATTCAAATAAACCAGCTTCATTTTCTTCTCTTCTGACCAAATCAGTCCAAAGTAGAACTGACTGCTTATTCTTGTTGATATCCATTATGTTTAAACCAATACCCATGAATTCTTCCACATTCTGATATAAAAACAGGTAAACTATTAATGAGGGAAATCTAAAATAACCTGTTAGTGGGAGAGAAAGCAACTGAGTATTCACCACTTCTTGCCAAAAGGATGGAATATCTAACACCACTCCCGGTTTCATCATAAGAGTAAACATTCCTAGAGTTGCTTTGTCAACTTCGCCATCATCTTCTTTCCCCAGAATCTCCATAATACAGCTGAGAACTGACCTGTATTGAACATTAAAAACCTCCAAACCAAATTTTCCCGAACCAAACTGGGCCTTCTCTGGACTTGGTACCAAAAATGACATGCAGCGGTTAAATTCTTCAATTGAGAGCTCCTCGAAGTATTGAACCAGCGAATCTTCTGAGAATTGCAAAGGAGAAACATTCTCTGGGAAGCATAATGCCTGACGCATTAATTGAGCTGAAACCTGCAAAACACTTTCTCCCTGAGAGTTCATGACATAACATTTACCAGGATACATGGACGAGACCAACCAGGAGATGAATTCAGGAAAAAACATGGGTCTTAGGGATGCAGGCGAACAGCACTCCAGAACTCTGCATAGCGGAAAACACAGGTGACTGGTCGGTGTTCAAGGTCACTTGATAATGCAAGCGAGGGTGATTGACAGAGGAAGCAGTATCGCGGACGTCTTTCTCACTATCTAGGAGAGGGCTCAGATTGGAAAAACCAGACACAGACGCTCGTTTGGCCATGGCTGACGAGAATTTTGAAAGCAATTCGGTGCGAAGGTGGCGGGACGAGGTTTGAAACAGAACAACAATCACAAATAAACCGCAATGGAACAGTAAACTCGACTTTATAACAATGCAAACCGTAATTAATGCGAAGGGGACGTGGGATGACACGTAGGCGAGTTTGCCAACTGTTTGACACTTCGGAGAATGACGTAATGCGGGGGGTCCGTGAGTACGGCCGAGACCTTCAACCAATACCCCCCGCAATCCATCGGAGCCGTTGATCAACGATTTTCGTAGATCTGACTAGTCAACTGCGGGGGGTCAGGTTTTGATAACCGACGAGCAAGTTGACCCCCCGCAGTTGCTCATCCAACAGCTTCTGCACGCGATCACGACTTCCGCTCCAGAAATCGCTCGAACTTTATGATTAATAAAATATATAACAAACTAATGTTTGCCGCTCCACAAATCACAATGAAAAATGTATTACTTCTTCGTATTTCTCCTATACTAAAGTATAAAACCTTATACTATAGCAGATTTCGGATCTTTAGAAATATTTTTTCAAAAACATTTTTTCTTTTTTCAAAATCTCAAAACTTAACATAAAAAGGATATGCGGATAGAATGATCCACAACATCTGGCTCCACCTGGGGATAGTGTTTTTACCACGAAACACTAAGAACCTGCAGATTAGTGCCTTCACCTCGGGCATGGAGTCAAAAATTGCTTGATGAGAAATGTACAATGAACACTCCGGATATATACAATGATGAACCAGTAACTGTTTAATGTCGGAAATAATGCTTGAGATATTGCCCATTGACAGGCATATCCAGCATTTCTCCTTCCAAATTTTCCAACACGAAGGTGTTATTTCCTCTGACTTCATTAATTTTGAATGGGCCATACCACAAAGGATCAAATTTCCCGTGTTTGCCTTTATCTTCCCTTCGTGTATCCCATCTCAAAACTAAATCTCCTTCCTGAAACAAAACTTCCTTTGCCTTTCTATCAAAAACTGCCTTCATTTTTTACTGATAAGTGAGCAAGCGATCCTGAACCTGATTTCTACTTTCACTTAATTCCATCACATTGTTCATTCTTCGTATCATGGGGTTTGGTTCTGCTTGAGCATCTTGGAGGAAAGAAATTACAGGTTTTACCAATTGTGTGGGAAATAAAGCTTGAGTGCCGTACACAAGCTCATAAGGTGATTTGCCAGTAGACCTCCTTGTAGTCATCCTTGTTGCCCACAAGGCGAAGACTAGCTTCGTGTCCCAATTCTTCTGATTCTCACTGATCGTTTTCTTCAAAATCCTAACCAATGTTTTGTTAGAGGATTCTGCTAATCCATTTCCCTGTGGATGGTAAGCTGTGGAGTGAGACAACGTCACATTATAAGTTTGGCAAAAATTGATAAACCTGAGTGAACTGAAAACCTGAGCATTATCTGTCACAATCTTCGCGGGGCATCCAAACCTGCTGAAAATGTTCTCCTCCAAAAACTTCATTACTACCACATCATTGGCTTTCCTGGTGGGAATTGCCTCCACCCACTTTGTAAAATAATCCGTAGCAGTAAGAATCCATTTAAATTGCCCGCTGGATGGTGGATTAATCTCTCCAATGAAGTCCAATCCCCATTGTCTGAAGGGTTCTTCAACGAAGACAGGAAGAAGAGGTAGGGGAGACAGCTTTTTCTTTTCTGCAAATAATTGGCATTTTTGACAGCTTCTGACTGCCTTGTAAACATCTGAAAATACCGTCGGCCAATAAAAACCTGATTTGAATATTTTGTGAGCCGTTACCTTCCAGCTGTAATGCCCTCCACACAGGCATTCATGATATTCTTGTATCACTTCTTGAATTTCTTCCTCTGTAAGACACAACAACAACATACCAGCTGGATCCTTCCAATATAATTTTGCTTCTATTATCACATAAGGCTGAGCTTTAAGTCTCAGGGCTCTGTATTTTGTTCTATTAATGGAAGGTGGACATGACAGAAAACACAGATAATGTACAATATCTTTATACCACTCTGAACAGAGATATTTATACTTAACTGCTGTTTTTGATTGCCCGTCACGCGTTTCTTCATTTGCTTCTTCTACAGGGGCCAGCAAATTGATTCCCAGCGCTTGGAAATTAGATTCTGTCAGTAATTTGGCCAATCCCAATCCTTTAACCAGCTTGGTTGGCTTTATATCTAAATCATACTCCTGTATATTTGCGATCCATTTTCCTCTTTTACCTTCCACATCACTTTGTACGAGCACATCTTTCACGGCCGAATTTGGAACATATGCCAAAATCTGAGAGTGAAGAACATAAGTTCTGAAAGCCTTCAATGCTTTTACCAGAGCGTACACCTGTTTCTCTAATATGTTATAGTTCAGTTCTGCGTCACGGAGAACTTTGCTGAAGTATGCAACTGGTTGTTCCTGCTTCTCTTCATTCCTTTGTAACAAAACAGCTGCAATAGTTGATGGAGAAGCAAATGAAAAAATTTGAAACGATTTCAAATAATCTGGACTTACCAAAACAGGAGCTTCTTTTAACGCCTCTTTGATTCTCTGAAACGATTCCCTCGCCTCCTTGTCCCACCTTACCTCAGCATTCTTTTTAAGCATGTCAGTAATCTTTTTAACGATTTCCGCATAATTTGGGACGAACCGTCTCAGGAAATTAATCTTTCCAAGGAAGCGCTGGATATCCTTTTTACTTCGTGGCAGGGGAATTGTCTGAATGGCTTCAACTCTGGCAGGATCAATCTTCACTCCTTCCTTCGAGACAATGTGGCCTAATAATTTACCCTCCTCCAGGGCAAATAAAGACTTCTTCGGATTCAGCGATAAACCAAATTTTCTGCACTTCATGAAAGCCTTCTGTAAATGCTGTAAATGCTCCTCATCAGACTTTGAAAAAATTGTAACATCATCCAAGTATACCACTACAAATGTGTCTCCTACAAATGCGATATCCATCGCCCTTTGAAATGTGGCCCCTGCGTTCATCAGGCCAAAAGGCATCCTGGCGTACATGAACGTTCCCCAAGGCATAGTGAAAGCAGTTTTCTTCTGATCCTCCTTCTCCACTGCTACCTGATTATAACCTGAGAACCCATCCACCATAGACAGTCTATAAGCGCCAGTCACTTTCTGCAAGACGAAATCCATTTTGGGCAGAGGATAATTGTCTTTTAATGAAGCCCTGTTCAAGTTTCTGAAATCCACGCATAACCTTATTTCTCCATTTTTCTTTCTAATAGGTACAAGGTTAGATACCCAATCCGAATACCTTAGTGGGACAATTATCTTGGCTTGCAACAACTTCTTAATTTCCTTCTCGATTGGAGCCAATAGCAATGGATTAATCTGTCTTAATTTCTGTTTATGTGATTTAACTCCCTCCTTGAGTGGAATCTTGTGCTGTATAATGTCCTTATCATATGTTTTTAAATCATCATATGACCAAGCGAAAACATCTTTAAACTGTTTAAGAAACTCAACATACCTTTCTTTATATTCCTTCGGAAGCCCCTTGAATAGCTTGACCATCTTAGGCTCTTGAGGAGTACCCAAATTGCAATCTTCCACTGGCTCGTCTTGGTTCTTCTGCTTTTGATCCACAGCAACATCATTAGCCCCGAACAATCTTTCAAGCGGTACTAAGCCTCTGGGTAAGACGTTGTCTTTTAACTGAATAATTTCCCGTCCACCAATTTCCTTTTGAAAAGTCTTTCCAGCCAACTCGTCCTCATCACTTTCCAGATCAATTTGATGATCCTCAAACTCCTCAATCATCAACAAAAACTGCTTAATTTGCTCATCATCTTCGAAGACCTGCCAATGCTTAACATTATCAGGAATTGACGGCCTATGTCTCATTTCTATCTCATACCTTAGTTTCACGCTGATAGGAGGTTTGAACGTACTTGCTGCAACTGCAAGTGAATCTGCCAATCTGTTTTCTTCTCTCGGCACAAACTGCAAATTGAATGCTTCAAAATAATTTTCAATCAGATCCCATACTTCATTCCGGTATGCTCGTAATCTGGGATGCTTGGTTTGGCATGAATTCTTGATCTGCCTTATAATCAACTCTGAATCTCCAAACACAGTCATAGCTTTAATTCCCATCTACTTAGCTGTCTGCAAACTAATAATTAATGCCTCATATTCTGCGACATTATTAGTAGATTCGAACTCCAATTTGAAAGAAAAGGGCATCAAATTACCTTCCGGAGAAACAAAGATGAAACCCGCTCCAGTACCTTCTTTGGAAAATGCTCCATCAAAATAACACTTCCACGGCTTTTCTGAATGTAATTCCTTATGTACAATTTCTGAATCAAGCTTCCCCTGAGATTCCTCAGCAAATTTTGCAACCTCCTGCAGCATGAAACATGACAGGTCATCCTTCTCTTGACCATAAATTGGTGAATTACTGGCATCTTTCTTGGTGGCAGTTTTTTGGAATCTGGTCTCTCTATACAACCTTCTTTCTTCACCATTGAAAACGGGAATAACAGCATACGTAAAGTCCAGTTTCAAAACTCCTCCCAGCTTTGCTCCCCATGACCTAGATAATAACATTCCAAACCTGGCTGGAATATCTGCCACTACAACGTCCATCATAATGCTTTTGGCTGGGATTTGGGCCAATGAAACAACCACATTTTAATGCCCACATTTAACACTTCGAGTCAAATGAATAAAGATCTCTGTATGGCTTGGTAATTTGCAAATTTAACTCGTTCATCACGCTCAGTGGCATCAGATTGTGTGATGCTCCAGAATCCAACATACCTGAGTGAACTAAAAACCTGAGCATTATCTGTCACAATCTTCACGGGGCATCCAAACCTGCTGAAAATGTTCTCCTCCAAAAACTTCATTACTACCACATCATTGGCTTTCCTGGTGGGAATTGCCTCCACCCACTTTGTAAAATAATCCGTAGCAGTAAGAATCCATTTAAATTGCCCGCTGGATGGTGGATTAATCTCTCCAATGAAGTCAAATCCCCATTGTCTGAAGGGTTCTTCAACAAAGACAGGAAGAAGGGGTAGGGGAGCCAGCTTTTTCTTCTCTGCAAATAATTGGCATTTTTGACAGCTTCTGACTGCCTTGTAAACATCTGAAAACACAGTCGGCCAATAAAAACCTGATTTGAATATTTTGTGAGCCGTTACCTTCCAGCTGTAATGCATTCCACACAGGCATTCATGATACTCTTCTATCACTTCTTGAATTTCTTCCTCTGTAAGACACAACAACAACATACCAGCTGGATCCTTCCAATATAATTTTGCTTCTATTATAACATAAGGCTGAGCTTTAAGTCTCAGGGCTCTGTATTTTGTCCTATTAATGGAAGGTGGACATGACAGAAAACACAGATAATGTACAATATCTTTATACCACTCTGAACAGAGATATTTATACTTAACTGCTGTTTTTGATTGCCTGTCACGCGTTTCTTCATTTGCTTCTTCTACGGGGGCCAACAAATTGATTCCCAGCGCTTGGAAATTAGATTCTGTCAGTAATTTGGCCAATCCCAATCCTTTAACCAGCTTGGTTGGCTTTATATCTAAATCATACTCCTGTATCTTTGCGATCCATTTTCCTCTTTTACCTTCCACATCACTTTGTACGAGCACATCTTTCACGGCTGAATTTGGAACATATGCCAAAATCTGAGAGTGAAGAACATAAGTTCTAAAAGCCTTCAATGCTTTTACCAGAGTGTACACCTGTTTCTCTAATATGTTGTAGTTCAGTTCTGCGTCACGGAGAACTTTGCTTAAGTATGCAACTGGTTGTTCCTGCTTCTCTTCATTCCTTTGTAACAAAACAGCTGCAATAGTTGATGGAGAAGCAAATGAAAAAATTTGAAACGGTTTCAAATAATCTGGACTTACCAAAACAGAAGCTTCTTTTAAAGCCTCTTTGATTCTCTGAAACGATTCCCTCGCCTCCTTGTCCCACCTTACCTCAGCATTCTTTTTAAGCATGTCAGTAATCTTTTTAACGATTTCAGCATAATTTGGGACGAACCGTCTCAGGAAATTAATCTTTCCAAGGAAGCGTTGGATATCCTTTTTACTTCGTGGCAGGGGAATTGTCTGAATGGCTTCAACTCTGGCAGGATCAATCTTCACTCCTTCCTTCGAGACAATGTGGCCTAATAATTTACCCTCCTCCAGGGCAAATAAAGACTTCTTCGGATTCAGCGATAAACCAAACTTTCTGCACTTCATGAAAGCCTTCTGTAAATGCTGTAAATGCTCCTCATCAGACTTTGAAAAAATTGTGACATCATCCAAATATACCACTACAAACGTGTCTCCTACAAATGCGATATCCATCGCCCTTTGGAATGTGGCCCCTGCGTTCATCAGGCCAAAAGGCATCCTGGCGTACATGAACGTTCCCCAAGGCGTAGTGAAAGCGGTTTTCTTCTGATCCTCCTTCTCCACTGCTACCTGATTATAACCTGAGAACCCATCCACCATAGACAGTCTATAAGCGCCAGTCACTTTCTGCAAGACGAAATCCATTTTGGGCAGAGGATAATTGTCTTTTAATGAAGCCCTGTTCAAGTTTCTGAAATCCACGCATAACCTTATTTCTCCATTTTTCTTTCGAACAGGTACAAGGTTAGATACCCAATCCGAATACCTTAGTGGGACAATTATCTTGGCTTGCAACAACTTCTTAATTTCATTCTCGATTGGAGCCAATAGCAATGGATTAATCTGTCTTAATTTCTGTTTATGTGATTTAACTCCCTCCTTGAGTGGAATCTTGTGCTGTATAATGTCCTTATCATATGTTTTCAAATCATCATACGACCAAGAAAAAACATCCTTAAACTGTTTAAACAACTCAACATACCTTTCTTTATATTCCTTCGGAAGCCCCTTGAATAGTTTGACCATCTTAGGCTCTTGTGGAGTACCCAAATTGCAATCCTCCACTGGCTCGTCTTGGTTCTTCTGCTTTTGATCCACAGCAACATCATTAGCCCCGAACAATATTTCAAGAGGTACTAAGCCTCGGGGTAAGACGTTATCCTTTAACTGAATAATTTCCCGTCCACCAATTTCCTTTTGAAAAGTCTTTCCAGCCAACTCGTCTTCATCACTTTCCAGATCAATTTGATGATCCTCAAACTCCTCAGTCATCAACAAAAACTGCTTAATCTGCTCATCATCTTCGAAGACCTGCCAATGCTTAACATTATCATGAATCGACGGCCTATGTCTCATTTCTATCTCATACCTTAGTTTCACGCTGATAGGAGGTTTGAACGTACTTGCTACAACTGCAAGTGAATCTGCCAATCTGTTTTCTTCTCTCGGCACAAACTGCAAATTGAATGCTTCAAAATAATTTTCAATCAGATCCCATACTTCATTCCGGTATGCTCGTAATCTAGGATGCTTGGTTTGACAGGAATTCTTAATCTGCCTTATAATTAACTCTGAATCTCCAAACACAGTCATAGCTTTAATCCCCATCTTCTTAGCTGTCTACAAACTAATAATTAATGCCTCATACTCTGCAACATTATTAGTAGACTCGAACTCCAATTTGAAAGAAAAAGGCACCAAATTACCTTCCGGAGAAACAAAGATGAAACCCGCTCCAGTACCTTCTTTGGAAAATGCCCCATCAAAATAACATTTCCACAGCTTTTCTGACTGTAATTTTTTATTCACAATTTCTGACTCAAACTTCCCCTGAGATTCCTCAGCAAATTCTGCAACCTCCTGCAACATGAAACATGACAGATCGTCCTTTTCCTGACCATAAATCGGTGAATTACTGGCCTCTTTCTTGGTGGCAGTCTTTTGGAATCTGGTTTCTCTATACAATCTTCTCTCTTCACCATTAAAAACGGGAATAATAGCATACGTAAAGTCCAGCTTCAAAACTCCTCCCAGCTTCGCTCCCCATGACCTAGATAATAACATTCCAAACCTGGCTGGAATATCTGCCACTACAACATCCATCATAATACTTTTGGCTGGGACTTGAGCCAATGAAACAACCATATCTTTAATGAGGCCTACACATTTAACTCTTTTCGAGTCAAATGAATAAAGATCTCTGTATGGCTTGGTAATTTGCAAATTTAACTCCTTCATCACGCTCAGTGGCATCAGATTGTGTGATGCTCCAGAATCCAACATACAATTGTGCAAAACAAAATCATGCAAGAGAAGAGATATATAAAAAGGAGGAACATACGAATCTACCTCTTCCACATGAGGTCCAAACGTCACCACAGGCTTTTCCTCTTGCAGGTTGACTGTATCACCCACTTCATCAGGCTGAGTCAGATTGATGAATTCAGCAATTTCTTTTTTGTAACCCGGAGTTTTCATGAGTTCAAGAAGAGGCACTTGTATCTTGACTTTTTCTAATTCTTTGGATAGACTGAAAGTTTGATTTTATCTTGTTAACTTTTCAGGATCTTCTTGATCTTTTTTAGAATTTAAACTCTGATTAGAAACTGTGACCACCTTCTCCAAAATGTTAGAATCTTTTTCCTTCACCTGGGATGTTTCAGCTTGCTGCTTACCTTTCTGCAGTGGAGTCGCCTTTGCAGCAGGTGCTGTTTCTGGTTCTCTTTCTTCATTTTCTTGCATCCTCAATCTCTTCTTCGACCTCAAGTCGTATTTTTTATGCAACTCGGATTGCATAAAATCTGTGAATTGTTTACAATAATCATCCATCTCTTCTTGATCAAATGAGGGTTCAGCTTCTTCCTCTTCTTTCTCCTCTTCTTCATCAATCTCTTCTTCTGTTTCATCATCTTCCATATATACAACAGAAATTCGAGCATCATCCTCTCTGTCATCATCTTCGTCTGCTGAGCGCGACGGGGCTGCTTCTATGTACAAAGGTGCTTGCACCTGATCTTGATATTTCCTTTCTCTTTGTAGAATCTGTAAAGGTTGTTTTTTAAATTGAGGATTAAAAACCCCCCTGTTCTGTCTAGCAGGCTTGCTATCTATTTCCAACTTTACCAACTTATTTGAAAGATTCTTAATAACCTTAGTCATGTCTTCAATTCTTTGGTCCTGAATGGCTTCCTCCTTAGCTTTTCCTTTATCTGAAACTTTACCAGCGGCAGACATATTTGCTTCAATTTCCAAAGCATCAGTTTGAATCTGTTCCAACGTAGGAGACCTTCTTTCCCTTAACGTGAAACTGAAATCTGGTTCAAAAGCACCAGCAAAAACAACCCTTGCTCCAATCGGAGGGGGTTTCATCTCAGCAGGAAAACTATTATACAATTTATTGAATCTCCTAACAAAATCGTTCATATTTTCTTCAGATTTTTTCTTAATGGCATTAAATTCTGTCAAAGAATAACCATGGTCCCTTTTTTCGCCCCATCTCTCAATGAAACGTCTTTCTAGAGCCTCCCAATCATTAATAGAACCATTCTGTAATCCTTTGAACCACTTCCTTGTCTCTCCACTCAGAGACTGAACGAAAAGTCTCATGACAACATCTAAATGTTCAACATTTAAATTTTCTACAAAAGTGCAAAACAGGGGCAGGTGCTGTTCTGCAGTTATCTCATCTTCACCAGTAAATCTTGGGAGTAATTTGAGGTACTCCTGTGGTAAATCATGAAATGGTTGCGGTAGATTTAAAGGTGCATATATGTTCATCAAGAAAGCAGGGGCTGCAGGAACTGCCATATTTGCGCCCGGGTTAACTGCTCCTTGAGCGGGGGTAAAATGAATACCAGTTGTGGGAAAAGATGAATGAGGTGAAACAACTGATATGGGAATGGGACTTGGAACAATTGCAGAAGAGCTGGCAACTGTATGTGACTGAGTTTCTGTAAAGAGAAAAGGCACAAACTCCAATGATTGCTCTTCTAATGTGGGTTCTTGAATGGGTGACGGTGATGATTCTTCTTCCGAGAAAATGAGTTTCTTGGAAGTTTTCTTGGATGAAAAAACGTGTGAACTGCTGCCAGGTGCGAGCAGTGTGGGTTCAGGTGTAACAACTATTTTTGGTTTCTGGCCCTTCTTGGAAACAAGCTTCTCAGGATTTGACAAAACGAGAGCTTTTTTCTGAGAGGTGTCTGACCTCGTGTGAGGTTTTTTGGGAGCCAGATCTATTTTCAAAAATCACAGCGTACTATTTCCTCCTCTCTGAACAACCAGAGGAAATGTGAATCAAAACCCAGGGAAGAACTTCGACTCTTCGTTCCCCGGCAACGGCGCTAATTAATGTTGTTCCTTGAGAAACAATTCTTGGCTGTGTACAAGAATCCGTGCTCAAGACATTAAAGATTATGTCACAAAAATGTAGATATGTGTCTCTGTTCTTAATCCTTTAAATATTAGTAATATATTTCCCAAATATCAAATCTTTAGGAGCCATGCAATGCCATATTCCCTTTATACTGAAGTGAAAAGATGAAAGGCAGAGAAAGAAAAGGATTTTAACTTGTCAAGCTGCGTTACACAGAAACTGTCATTATAAAATCCAGAGGAAGTGGAAAACATATAAGTTAAAGAAGAGGAGCGCCCATTAAGGATATTTAACTCTTAAACATATAAATATCAAGAGACCTGCAGCTCTAATCACTCTACTTTATTCACAGAAATGCAAATGAAATGGAAACCAGGAAAACGCTTCAACATAGATGGAATATTGGAAACTTGCAAAACTTCTTTATTCATTCGATACTGCTTAGTACAAAATTTAGCCTTCAAAGGTTCAAAACTCGGACCTTTCTTCCTTCTTTCAAATGTCTTTAAATACCAGTTGAACCAAAATGGTTTCAGTTATAAAACTGATTCTAACTGACTGTAACTACTTAACTACTTTATGTCACGGAGGTATATGCCTCGGTAACATGTCATTACATTGCATCATGTGATTTGAAAATAAAATAAAAGACGACAAATCCTAATCTAAAGGAACTGATGTTCCTGGAACAACAACTGATTCAATGATTTCTTGCGGCTGTACGGTCACTTGTGGCTGCTTGGCGGGAAATCCTTTTTCTGTATCAATAGTAAACTTCTTACATTCCTTCCAAAGCTTGTCTTGAGTTATTGGAGCACTCTTATAACGATGATATTCTACTGTGAAGGCAACAATATGACTGTGAGTGAGGTTACTTGTAAACAACGTTTTCACCATCCATAGTAGAAGGAAATGTCTTTGTAAGAAATTGAAGACTGTTTCTCCCTTAATATCTCAAGGACTTCTCATGTCGAATTATCCGGGCTTTGCTTTTGCAAACACCAAATGGTCTTCAAAAACAAACCAGTCTCCATATCTACAATTAGGTCCTAATTGCAGGAACTCTTGAGCCTTTGGCAAGAAAAAGGGAGGCCGAGTTCCATTGAGAATTCTATAGGCGGTGGTCATAAAATTTTCCACAAATTCAAATAAACCAGCTTCATTTTCTTCTCTTCTGACCAAATCAGTCCAAAGTAGAACTGACTGCTTATTCTTGTTGATATCCATTATGTTTAAACCAAGACCCATGAATTCTTCCACATTCTGGTATAAAAACAGGTAAACTATTAATGAGGGAAATCTAAAATAACCTGTTAGTGGGAGAGAAAGCAACTGAGTATTCACCACTTCTTGCCAAAAGGATGGAATATCTAACACCACTCCCGGTTTCATCATACGAGTAAACATTCCCAGAGTTGCTTTGAAGAATGGTCCTATAGCGCACCCCTTAGAAACGGTCTCCATGTCTGATTGAAGCGCTTTGTATTGAACATTAAAAACCTCCAAACCAAATTTTCCCGAACCAAACTGGGTCTTCTCTGGACTTGGTACCAAAAATGACATGCAGCGGTTAAATTCTTCAATTGAGAGCTCCTCGAAGTATTGAACCAGCGAATCTTCTGAGAATTGCAAAGGAGAATCATTCTCTGGGAAGCATAATGTCTGACGCATTAATTGAGCTGAAACCTGCAAAACACTTTCTCCCTGAGAGTTCATGACATAACATTTACCAGGATACATGGACGAGACCAACCAGGAGATGAATTCAGGAAAAACATGGGTCTTAGGGATGCAGGCGAACGGCACTCCAGAACTCTGCATAGCGGAAAACACAGGTGACTGGTCAGTGTTCAAGGTCACTTGATAATGCAAGCGAGGGTGATTGACAGAGGAAGCAGTATCGCGGACGTCTTTCTCACTATCTAGGAGAGGGCTCAGATTAGACAAACCAGACACAGACGCTCGTTTGGCCATGGCTAACGAGAATTTTGAAAGCAATTCGGTGCGAAGGTGGCGGGACGAGGTTTGAAACAGAACAACAATCACAAATAAACCGCAATGGAACAGTAAACTCGACTTTATAACAATGCAAACCGCAATTAATGCGAAGGGGACGTGGGATTACACGTAGGCGAGTTTGCCAACTGTTTGACACTTCGGAGAATGACGTAATGCGGGGGGTCCGTGAGTACGGCCGAGACCTTCAACCAATACCCCCCGCAATCCATGAGACCGTTCGTCAGCAGAACACACAGTAGATCCCGACTGGTCTTCGAAATTCGGGTTTGATAGCAAACAACAGTTGACCCCAGCAGTTGCTCATGCTTAGCTTACGCACGCGATCCGACCAGCTCAGAAGCCAGCTCAGGCTTTCATGATTAGCAAAATATATACCAAACTCATGTTTGCCTTCATAATCATATGAAAAATGTATTGCTTCTTGCATTATTTCTCCTATACAAAGTATAAAACCTTATATATGAATTTGGGATCTTTTAAATATTTTTCAAAAACATTTTTCCCACACTAAGAATAATCTTAAAACTTAACAAAAAGGATATCTGGATAGAATGATCCTAACATCTCATTGGTTTGATAATCTGCTTGCATTCTCTCATTGTATGCCATGACCTCGATAAGTTGACGACAAATATCTTGTAAACCACTATTTATTTATTGTGAAAAGTTGGCCTCTGCAAATATCAACCTTCCTCTGTTTCTCATACGATCTTGATTCACAACAAAACATCATGTTCCTTTGTCTCGTGTCGATGATGTGGGAAACATTATGGCCCACCTTCGATCAAGGTCACTTCCTGTCGACTTCAGCTCATTATCCAGGAAGTTGATCTAGAGAATCCTTTATGGTACCTTGGAGCCTGCATGCCTCAATGGCAGGTTCGTTGCATTCGACATGGGGTTTTCATCATTGTCAGATCAGTAATTCTCTGGTGTTGGCATGACCCTATTTGATTCACCACAGCAAGTAAAATTTAGCATCTGTAGTACCTTGAGGCCCATTGTCATTATTGGTGGTTCCTCTCGCGTCTATTAATAGCTTTCATCATTGGCTAGTAATCAGATGATGTTCTTGTATGTTCGACTTCAGCTCTTCTCTTTATATTCACATGCTTGAACTTTTAATTTTGTCCCTGATGGGCATAGACACGGATTGGATCTGTTTGTAATCATTTGTTGTGATTATTATCATTATGTACATGACTCATGGTTAAATAACACGACCATGCAGAGTCTATTTATTTATCCCGGCTGGATAGTGCCTTACATACCTGAATCCGGATTATAGATCCTGCACTCTCTGTTTAGATGTGATGTGCATACCTCATATACATGTTTGGAGATATGAGTTGTGTATTTTACACTTGCTTGAGTTTTTAAATTGACGGGGCTTGAGTTAATTTTATGTTCTCGTAAATCATTTCACCTCTCTCTCTCTCTCTCGGGCCTCATACTTTAGGGGGCATCTGTTACACAGTAATTTGTCACCGTCCCTGCCATTCCCCGTCACGCACAATGGAGGACCCATTTGGTGACCTGTGAACATTGTCATGCCTTGAAAACATCATCAATGCATCCCTCTAAGCATGAGCTTCAATTGCCCCAAAGACATCTCCTTGCAAAAATCATGAAAAACATCTCCTTTTGCATTGGCGCGGGCAGACAGTTCATCACTCACGCCAATGGGGAAAATCCTACAAAGAGGCCGCGCCAACTGGCGCTCTGTCCCAGAGCAGCAGTCGCGCCAGCCAATTTAAGGAGTGTTTTTTAAATAAAGATGGCGAAAGTTGTGTTTCAACAAACTCAGAAACCATTGCCTATCTTGAGTTGGGAGGTTTGGCTACGGGAGTTCCATGGAAGGGAAGTGGTTTGCCACCTCTCATGGAACCTTCCTTGATGATAGGGCCAATCCCACAATAATAGGGATCCCAACTCCTTCCTTCCCCATCTATAAAATCTTGCCTATTGCCATTGCAAGCTAGTCTTGAAGTGCCTAAGCTTTGAATCTCCAAATTCCCAAGAGCCTTTATGCTGTAAGAGCACTCTTTCTTCCCTTAAGGCCGACTCAAGTAAGGAGACTATCGTCGAGAGACTCTAGAGAGGCTTGCCCTTTCCCTGGCGAGCTTTGTGAGACGTGAACAACTGGGGACCCTTCCGAAGGAGACCGCAGCGTCAAAACATTGGTTGTACTCTCTTTCGATTGTTTATTAATGAATGACTAACGGTTATGGTTCCACTCTGTTTTTCACTTATGTTAATGATGAGTTATATCCTTTCTGACTGATATATAGTTGCGTATTCTGGATTTTATGCTTGTATTCGTGTTGTTTCTTGCATGTGTAGGTGTCCATTCACGGAGATCGTGGGGATCGTGATCTGCCGAGGCTGAGGAACGGGAACGCTCTCTCTTCTACGAATCATAGCACTGGACTCCAGGTAGGCCTCCATTGTTGGCTTATTTATTCGCAATTAGGAACTTGCGCTGTAGCATTTGATGATTGTTGCTAGACCCCTGCTGGGCTAGTAGGGATCGCCTCTGTCCGCAGAGGGGATTTACCTCCTCAACAACTTCTCTCTCGATAGTCCTCTCTACCGGCTCATCTGCTGCCTACTCTGATCGAACCACTAGTTGAACGTGACCCACATCTTTGTACATCAAAACTTTAGTTTAGTCTTGGGAAACATAAAAAATACAAAAACATGTAGAAACCTTACAAAATTAAAAAACATGGTCAAAACATTTTTACCCATTGCACCCCATTGAGCACCAACTGGTAGAATCAAATCTAGATCTCCATGGAAATCTACACCTACATATTGATACTCCTCTATGGCGATCATATTTCGTCTGAACCAGGAAAATAATGAAGTAGAGAATATGTTGGTTGATTGACCAACATGTTTAGCCATCAATTAAACCCATCTCTACATCCGAGGAACTCTAGGACCAAATATGCCCAGTGTAACATTCTGTGGCTGCATCAATAGAACTCGCTCTAAAATGAAGGAAATCAAGATCGAGCCATAACTAAAATTTTTCTTCCTGCCTCCCTTTGCTTTATTTAGTTGTTCTTTCATCTGAAAGAGTACTGCTTTAGCCTAGTTGAATACTGTTGGTTCTAGGCACTTAAGAGCATAATGCATGTATAAGTGGTTTGCAACATGTAGTGTCGCAGAACCAACAAGCTTTGCAATAGTAAAAATGATGGTTCTCAAAGGAAAATCATGCACATCATGGATGTTTATTTTCCCATATTTACTTGGTTCAGTCCTTGGCTAACAATATTGGCGTATGTAATCCTTCAATGTATTTCCTCCAAGAGCAGATCCTGCAAGGGAAATAGGAGAACCACACCTCGATAATCCAGTGATAAAGTAAATATCCTTAACCAATATTGGGAGCACTTTGTCCCCAATGTGAAAATCTCGCAATACTGGATCCCATGAACGAACTAGGAACTCCAATAGTTCCATATGTTGTCTCATCCCTGATAATCTAAAGTATTTAAGAAACCCACAATCCCTGAGGGCTCTTATAGTACCCGGATCATTTAGGGAAATCATGTCTTGTTCTTCATGTTCTCTTTCTCTTCACATAATGGTCATTGTGATCTGATCAATAACTAAAAGCCAATCATAAGCTTCATTAGGATCCATTTCATGCAAACAATTTGGGAAATTTTGAGCATAAAACATGAAACAAATTGAGAAATGCGCCCAATGCACCCCAGTTCAATGGGCAGAGCATTGAAAATGCACCTCGAATTCAATTCCATTGCACTGCAAAGCACCTTTCGACATTCAAGGGTGTTTTTCCCTCAGAGCGTAATATATTTACCATAAGGGTCTTAAAACCCTAAAAATTTACCATGAAATGAAACATAAATGATACTAAAAGAAAGAGAAGGTTCGCAGCTCCAATTTGGATCACACAACGAGAGAAATCATCCACTAAATTTGTTGCAATCAACCGTTGAATTTCAAGGGAAAAATTGGTTTAGAGCTCCTAATTTTGAAATGGTAACTATGGAATGATAAAATGAAATGGTAAAAACTACCTTTTAATAGTATTTTTGATTATTTTATTCATATTTAATGATATGACTGTAGCTTTTTTTCATTTTTACTATGAAATAGGCACTTTTAATCCATTTGATGGTTCTCTGAAAAAGTTTCACAGCTGGCACAATGATTTTAAAGTGCACAATTTTCCAAGAATGATTTGAACGAAAGCATACTTTTATCCTCTTTTTTCGAGCTTTAATAAAAATGAAAAAGGAATTTAAAGTGCACTTTTATCTCTTTTTTTAGCTTTGATAAATGCGAAAAATGAACCCTTGGAGTCTTCTTTAGCTCTTTTGAGACTCCGATAATGTGAAAATATTGTCAAGCACTTGTCTTTTTGAGCTTGTAAAAGTAAATGAAACGACATCTACTCAGTATAAGTCTAACCCTTTTCCAGACTGAGATAGATTATTTATGAAAAAGGAGCACCTTATTCGAACATGGCTAACAGGTTTTCTCAGGTATCATTTTACACTTTTTCGGACCTGAGTGACAAATTTACAAAAAAGGACTCGTGGAGTTTTATTTTTGTCCCTTTTTCGAACTCTCTAAACCTGAAAAAGGACTGGGTTTTCAATTTTGTTAGACTTGTTAAAACATAAAATAGCGATGGAATTTTTTATCATGGAAAGAGCAAGTTTCATTATCGCTAGACTCATTAAATAATTAAATATTGATGGATTCACCTGAAGGGTCAAATTATAGATGAAGCATATGTTACCCTCCTCAAGCTTGTTAAAAAATAAAAAGGTACTGGTTAGCAATGACTGGGGAAAATTTGGGAAAAAGAACATAACGCTTTATGGAAGCAGGTCTCTCTTGAACATGACACTTTCACTTCATCACCGTGACTTTGGGTTGGGTAATATTCTTGACGGTTTATCATACCTATGGTCCATCATACCATCAATTCAATTTTGGGTCAATGTTTCCAACTCATTTCAGTTTCGATGATATGTTCAAGAGAATTCATCCAGTAATTCCTCACACTACAAGGAAAAGACCCTCTAGCGGAGGTTATAAAGGAGGTTTTTAGTGTTATAGAATTGGCCAAAATTGTCAAAAAAACATTTTCTACAACATTTTTTTATGGTTACGAAGGTTTTGGCGGAGCTTTCACCAGAAATTCAACACGACTAAAAAAATTGGGTAGCCAGAGGTTATTACGGATGCTTGTTTCATCGGTGCACTACTAAGGTTTCAACGCACCAGTGCGTGTCATCTAGAAGGTGGCCCGGGGCGGTCGAAGGTGCATGCACTGGGCCGTCAAGGTATAAAACTACACTAGGCATAGTGTTGGTGATACAATGCATGGGGCCATTCTAATTGGTCTTGGGATTTGTGTGGTGCCCATTGGTCGTCTCAACACACTGGTACGTAGAATTATAGAAACGCACCGGTGCATAGTATCACACGAACACACTGAGATTTATAATTGGTATTGGTATTTGTGCGGTACCCATAGGTTGTACAAATGCATCGATATTTTTAATTGGTTTTGGTATTTGTGCAGTGCCCATAGGTTGTAGAAACACACCGGTGCACTTAAGCATACAAACGCACTGGTGTACAGTAATTGACATGCACCGATGTTCATTTTGTATTTTTTAGAAACATCGACCTATGACAGTGCAATTATTGTGATTTTTTATATTCATTATTCATCAAAAGTAGACACATCTTATAATAGTATTCATATTAATTAAATTTTTATTAATGCATTTGAATGTGATGTTTGGATTAATTTGTTATATCATATCATAATTATTGTGATTTTTCTAAATTCATTATTCATCAAAAGGCGACACATATCTTTTAACAGTATTCATATGAATTAAATTTTTATTAGTGCATTTGAATGTGATGTTTGGATTAATTAGTTATATCATATCATCAAATTTCACATCTCTTCATTATAATATTTAATCATCCATATATTTAATTAGTGGTGTTACATTTCACAACGACAATGGAGAACACAATAGAATAAATTAAAACATATATATATATATATATATATATATATATATATATATATATATATATATATATATATATATATATATATATATATATATATATATATATATAATAAAGACAGTCTTTGTCATACAAAATGGGATAGTTATTGGTATCCCTTTGTCTTTCAATTGGGACACTATGTCCATTACATTAAAAAAAATGTCTGATTTCACAGACAAATATTTGGGTAAACCGACGAAGTTGGGTTACACTTTTGTGAGAATCGGGGGCAGAAAAATCTTTTTGTCAACAATTCTTCTGAAATTTTATAAAAGTTCGGCCGAACCGTTATAGAGTTTGGACGAACTATTGAAATTAGTTCGGTTGAAATTATTCTGCCGTTTACATTGACGGCGTACTGACGGCGTGGGAAAATGGATTTTTGGCTGGAGATGGGAAAACCGACAACATAAGTTTAGTCAAACTATTAGTTTGGCTGAACTCTTAAAATAATCCGGCCAAAATTTAGTTTATAAATGCACCAGCCCGGACCCGTTAATGGGTTTTGGGCTTGTTAGCATCTGCGTCTACTGTGTTTGTGTTTCTCGTTTGCTATGTTTGTGTTTGCAGGGTCTTGGCAGAGTCTTGCTGGGTAATTGCTATTGTTTTTTTTCTTTGTGAATTTGTTTTATTGTTGTTTTACTTTTTTTATTATGTTTTAATTTTATCGTTGTTTTTATGTTTGCAGGAAATTGTCCTTCGACTTCATTGTTTATTGCATCCTGGTTGATCTCCGAATTGTGGCCTCGGCTCTAAATTGCAGCCTCATCACTGAATTGAGGCCTCAGTTGCAAATTTCTAGGTTGGCACCCCGCAACTTTTCTTGGTACAATGAAGTCTTCTTGTGTCTTTAATGGAACAAAGACAAAATTTCCTTTAGTTTTTAGCATAAAAGATTTTTTTCATAGTTAATGCCAACTGGAGAATATTTAGTAAAGAATTCATAACTTAGAATAACATTCACAAGAATATTACCTAATTCTAAGAATGTACAGATAATAGAACGATATTTAATCTTTAAAGGGAAATATAGAACTTGGTGTTCTTTTGTTTACAACCTGAACATGATGAGTTTTTATCAAGTCTGTTGTATTTTACTACCCCCCAGTCAGGAAGCTGTTTGACTGTACTGCAAACAGAGGAAGAAAAAATCTTGTCATAATTCTTAAATTCCTTCTGCATGTGTTTTGCTAGACAGTGTTCTTGGATTACTACCTTTATATGATCTTGTACGATTGCCAGAGTCATTCCCATGTAGGTAAGCTTATGGTCACATAAATATTGGTTTATAGCCTGTGGAAGGAATCCAATCATACTCTGTACATATTGGCGGATAAAAGTAGGATCTTGGTACGCATTTCCACAGATTATCCAATCTTTCATTTGGCAAAAATACTGGTCTAGTGATTGGAGGTTACCTAATTGGTTAGACAAAAATAAATCCCTGAAATGCTCTGGATCGATGTCTGCAGAAGAGTCGACAAATTGGAACCTTAAGGCAAGCAATAGTTGTTCTATTGGTTCAGTATGGCCTAAGATTGTCTCTTTTTTTTCTATCGGTGCATAGTGCCACCATGTGTGTGCCAGTCCTCTGAATCCATTAATTATTTGTTGTGCAATGTTTCTCCTGGATTGAGTAGGATCTTCAGAAATTTGCTTTTAGCCCAGCTGGCTAAAAAAGTTATAACATTCTCTAATTCTACATTCGGTTGGCAGTTAGGCATGAACATAGGATTTGCAGGCATCTGTTGCATGGCTTTGTTTAACATTGAAACTCCTGTATTTGCTGCAAACATTGGTAGTCTTGATGTACTCCCTTAGGTTAACATAAATGTATCAGTATCTGGTTCTACTTTGGGGAAAACCAAAAACTGTTTGTATTTGTCTTGTTGGAAAGCAAGACCTTTCTTCTGCACTTGATGCAGAATGTCTTGACTGACAGAAATGACCTCGTCCATTTCTTCATCTTGGGCTAAACTAGCCCCAAAATCCCATGTAGCTAGTTCTTTTTGAATTATGATAAAACTATACGTCCTTTTGAGAGGGGATTTAGGATCATCTGTAAATAGGGTAGATGATTGAGGTTTATCCATTATGGCTGAATAATTTGGTTTTGGTTTTGGAACTTGCTTTTTCAGTATAGCAGTTTTCATGGATAAGACTATTTTGATGGCATCTAACCTTTTGTTCAACTTTTCCATGGCCTGAGTTAGATCTTCAAATTCATGTCCTAGCAACTTAGAATGTGTTAAGATTTTTTCACAGATATTTCTCTATTCAGGTACTGTTTCTTTGAAAGATTGACAAAAGGCCCTTTGGAGCATAGCTCAAAATTACCATTTATCTATGAAATAAATACCGGTAGATCATTAGAACTCTATGTTGTTAATATTGGATAGTTTTTGGCAATTTTAAGGCATTTTATCTAGCATGTAGATGACACCCCTTTAGAGACTACTTTCATGTTTCCAATATTTTGGACCCTTGTGTACCTATTTCTTGTGGTTTCCAAAGACATATTTCTAATAAAGGGATAGATTGTAATGATCAAAACATTCATATACAACCAATAAATACCTCATAATCTGCGATAAGAAGATGTTTATATGATTTGCTAGCTCAAAATAAAATAAAAATAGGATAATCTCAGCTTAGAAGTTTGATCCAAAATTTATAGGAAATATTCCATATAGGCTTAAATTAACAGAAAACTAATTCAAAGTTTCCACAAGGGAATCCATGTAATTGAATAAACAAACCTTGACTACACAACCTCCAACCAAACCCAGCTTCTGTGATCAACAAAAAAATGATAAACACTTATAGGGAAAATGAGTAGGACTCAATAGCTATAGGTGAATCCTTAACTCAATGCCCTAATGTTGGATGTGTCCCACGACTGTACTAAGTCTCAATAACAGACTGCCTTAAACTATTTTCATTTTCGGCCTTCCTCGCTTAAGTTTTCTCTGTTTCAAAATGACATGATTGACTTCAAATAAAACAACCTTCAGAAATGATTTGAAATGTATAGCCCTTTGAGAATACCAAGTAAAACCAACAAACAACTCCACATCTTAAAAACCATGCCATTCAAAAAATCCATTCTTTTAGTACCTTGAAATATACAGGGAAATGAAGATAATAGCATTTTAGGTAGCGAAGTTAAAGATGTCGTAACAGAACTCTGATATCTAAGGACAATCTTCAATTCCATTGTTTTGCAGGTAAAGTACTATCTTCACATTAAATCATTTTATAAGGTTACTCTAAAACTAAAGGCTTTCTCCCATTAATTAAAGGAAAACTTTAAGGCCTAAAAACTGAATCTAAAGTGGCTTAACTTCCATAGGATTTTAGTCTGTCTGTTGAGTGTTAACATAAACAAGTTATATAGGTAGAGTTTGTAAAGGGCCAGGTAGTGTTAAATTCTACTATAGAAATTATGTAACTAATGCGTTATACATCCAAGATTCTCCTGATCACACACTATTTGACTTCATGCACAATATAGAATCTCTTCTACTATTGATCATTACTTGCGGAAATTAAATCAGTTGCATGCACACATTGAAACCATAAAAATTCACACAATATTTTAACAGGAAAGCCTGAAGCTAAAAACCCCAACTATTTGTATATAATATATGTCATAGATATCATGTAACAATCCTCATACAAAGCTGATCATGTCAAGCTCTTAGTACAATACAATCGCTACACACTAATTAGGCCCGATCTAGAAAATCCATGCACCGATCTTTGCCACCTGCTATCCTGACTCTACTGCACAATATCTGCTGAATATTGGCTCTGAATGAACTCGAATTGGTCCAGCCTTGCTCATGAAATCATCATTGGCATCTCCAATCACTGGGTTTTGCAAATCATGCAACACTATAGTCACAACTGATAGTCAACCTGCTCTTTCATCTACCTCTCCATTGGTCTCCACTGAAATTTTCCATGCATTGTAGTTAACTGATGTATTCTTTAGTTTATTAATGAGTTAATAATTAGTGAATTAATTAATAATTAATTCACACCACTCTCACTAGTGTATCAATCAATTAGACTAGATACAACTAGCTCAACTGTGTCTAACTGAGTTAAACTGAACACAACTCCACCAACTACCTCAATCACTCCACCAAACTCTGTCACATGAGTTCTAACTGAAGTATCCATGCAATAGCTCCTCTTAACCCTTAGGAATAGCATAATTCCTTCTGTAAGCTCCTGTGCCACATCTGTGCACTTAAATGAAGTGCTCCAAGAGAATAAGATAATGCTTATAGTCCAAATATTATTAAGAGCTAATAATATTTGACATATCTATTTTTAGACTGGCAATATAAAAATAGATTCTGCCTAGTATGTCTAAAAATAGAAGTCCATCTATTTTTCCAACTTGACCAACCATCCACAAATAACATCTTGCAACTCATAGAATATGATCGACATGTCTAAAAATAGACTGTGCCAAAAATAGCCTGCGAGCCCACTTAGTGAAGGCAACTCTTTTCACTAAGCTCATCATCTTGTTGCAATATCAACACTCCCTCTCAACAAGATAGGGATTATCTTCCACCCCAATCCTTCCTCTATGGTATTCGAATTTGCTCCTGGTGAGCGCCTTCGTCAAGATATCAACATCCTGATCCTTCGTAGGAATGTAAGAAAGTAACATGATATTCCACTGCACACAATCTCTGATATGATGATACCAGATGTCAATGTGTTTAGATCTATCATGAAATACTGGATTAACAGAGAGTTTGATGCAACTTTGATTATCACAATGTATCACAGTAGGATCTAAGTGTGAACCGAACAACCCGACCAGGATCTTCCTCATCCATACAGCCTTTCATGCAGCCAAACTCGCTGCCATGTACTCGGCCTCCGCTGAACTGAGTGCCACAAATATCTGCTTCCTACTGTACCAAGAAATTTTTGTCAACTCGATACTAAAAATCCCTCCAGATGTGCTCTTTCTGTCTGTTGGGCTCCCTGCCCAATCTGCATCCGTGAAGCCATGTAGCTTCACCTCATCCGACTGTTTGTACCATAATCCATATCTCGATGTGCCTCTGAGATATCTCAATACATGCTTTCTTGCCTTCCAAAAGAGCTTGGTAGGCTTAACCATAGCTTGTGAAAGAAGTCAGGTCGTGTATTGACTAGATACATAAGCGACCCCACCAACTGTCGGTAAACAGTGGCATCCACTACCCCTGCCGATGTAGCATCCTCTTTCCTCCAACCAGAAGGAAGAGGAGTGTTGATAGGCTTGCAGCCATGCATTTTGAACTTCTACAGTATCTCCCAGGCATACTTTCCTTGAGACACAAACAATCCATCACTGCGCTGCCAAATTTCCAATCCCAGGAAATAATGAAGGAGGCCCAAGTCCTTCATCTCAAACTCTTTTGCAAGATCGACCTTGCATGAGAGTATCAACTGTTCATCACCGGTCAGTATCAAATCATCTACATAAAGTAAAATGATCAAAAAATTACCCTCCACCACAATCTGGTATAGGCTCGGATCTGCCTCACTCTTGGTGAATCCAAGACCGGTGAAATAAATGTCTATCCGTGTGTACCAAGCATGAGGTGCTTGTTTCAACCCATACAACGCTCTTTTGAGCATGCACACATGCGACTCGCTACTGAAGATCTCGAAACCTTTAGGTTGCTCTATGTACACCTCCTCCTCAATGACTCCATTGAGGAACGCAGTCTTCACATCCATCTGATGAATGTTCCATCCCATCTGTGCTGAGAGAGCTAGGATGCTCCGTATGGAATAATACCTTGCGACAGGTGCAAAGGTTTCCTCATAGTCGATCCCCTCAATCTGTGAGAAGCCCTAAGAACCAAATCTTTCCTTGTACTTCTCGATGCTCCCATCAGCTGCTTGCTTCACTTTGTAGATCCATATCGAACCTATCACTGATTTCCCTTTAGGCCTTGGGACAATCTCCCATGCACTGTTTCTAACAATTGAATCATACTCTTCCACCATGGCATCTACCCATGCAGGTCCTCCACAGGTTCCTCAAAATAGAATGGTTCTATCATGATACACATGCTCATCAGAGCCATGTATCCAGTATATCGGTCAGGTGATTGTCTCTGTCTGTGCTGTGATGTAGATGATCCTACAATCTTCTCTGCATCAAGATTCAATCACTTAGCTTCTATAGTGTGCTTTCGCCCTCTGATGGTTGGCACTGCATGAGTGGTTTCTTCCACTCCATGAACCTCCTCTTGTGGTTGAACCACATCCTGAGGCTCATCCTTAGGAACTAATAGCTCCTCATTTGCATTCAAGTGTGGCTCCCTCTCAAGCGAACACTTCATGGCTTTCTCCTCATGAAATTTTATATCCCATAGCACAACAGTCTTCTAACTGTATGGAAAATACACACGATAGTTGTGGAGTGTATTATTGTACCCCACAAATATCCCAACCTCTGCGGTCAGCTCCAGCTTCTTCTTGGCATCCTTCGTCACATGAATGTAAACAAGTGAGCCAAAAATCTTCAAATGAGAAATATCAGGCTTCTTACCAGAAAACGCCTCTTCGGGTGTACTCATGCCAAGTACTCTGTGAGGACAACGATTTTGCACATAAACCGTAGTATTGCAAGATTTAGCCCACTAGTTTATGGGTAGGCCCTAATCATGCAACATCTCCCGTGCAGCACCCATGATCATTCTGTTCTTTCACTCAACGACCCCATTCTGCTGTGGGTTATGAGGTGCTATGATCTCTCTTCAAATTCCTTCTGTGCTGCAAAATTCCTTGAATTCACCAGAGATGAATTCACCACCATTATCGCTCCTAACAGCCTTCACCTGCTTCCTTGATTATTTCTCAACCAGTGCCTTGAACTCACAGAACTTTGAGTATGTCTCGCTCTTCTTCTGCATGAAGAAGATCCAGCACTTACGAGAAAAATCATCAACAAATATCACATAATACCCGTGCTTTGCTGTCAAAGCTACTGAGAAAGGTCCACACATGTCTGTGTGAATTCTCTCAAGGATCGTCGTGGTGCGACTATCCTTCTCATGAAAGGCGGCTTTCAAAATTTTTCCCAAAGTACATCCCTTGTACTGATCTGACTGCGCAAGAGTACCTTTGGGAAGCGCGGTAGAAATTTGCTGCAAAATTTTCAAAGCACCATGGTGAAGATAGCTGAATCTCTTGTGCCATAGTTTTCCCTCATCCCGGCTCACCACTCCTTCTGCCTTTCTTGCTGTTGCTGCGCAACCATCTACCTACAATTGATAAAGGTTCTTAACTCGAACCCCTATCCTCCGGGTTTCACCAGTTGCCTTACTGCACAGGAAAGCCTTTCCCTCGCTAAAGACAACATCATATCCCTTGTCTTCCAACATCACCACAAAGATAAGATTATTCTTCAATCCTGGAACATGCATGACCTCCTTCAAGATGAAAGGTTTTCCAGAATCCCTCTCAAAGGAAATGGTCCTGATACCGGTCGCACTGTATCTACCATCATCACCCATCTCGATGTGCACTCCAAGATCCTTCTCATCTAGATCAACAAACAAATCTTTGTCTCCGGTCATATGGAAAGACGCACCACTGTCAAGAAACCACACTAAACCCATCATACTTGAGACCAAGCATGTGATCAACGAAAAATATAGCTCAAACTGCGAGGCTAAGGCCTCTCTAGCTACAGATCCAACAGCCTGCTTATTTTTCTTCTTCTGTGGACAATTAGTGGTGTAATGTCTGTGTTGGTGACAGTGAAATCACTTCACCTTGGACATGTCCTGCTTCTTGCCTTTCACACTAGATTGAGAAGTATTATTCTTGCTATTCTCGTTCCTTGCTTTGGCAGCCAAAGCGCAATTTTCTTCATCTTCATTCTTCAATGAAGTTCCGTCCCTGGTACTCTGCCTTATCTCCTCTTGCACAAGATCCGACCAAAGTCGCTCCCATCCTAGCAGTTTCTCCCGACCATTGACAGAGTCCTCATAGGAATGCCAACTCTTCGGAAGCCCAAAGAGAGCCAAGCTCACCAATTCCTCTTCATATACAGTAACCCCCACACTTCCCAGCTCATCCCTACACTGGAAAAACTTCATGAGGTACTTGGGTATACTGTCGCCTTTCTCCATTTTTATTTTCCTGAGTTTATCCTTGAGCGCCAACTTCCTCTGGTCGCTCTTGATTTGGAACAAGTCTTTCAAAGCTTTCCACATCAAGAATGGAGAAGCTTTACCATGAAGGCTGGACACTATGTGATCCTTCACACCTTGCAACAGAATCCTTCGACATTTTGTTGTCTTCTTTTTCCATGCGTCAAGTGCGGTAGCATCACTAGAAGTAGGTTTTGGAAATTTTTCATCTATGAACTCCTTCAACCCATTATCCTCCAAGATCATTTCTCCATCCTATCCTTCCATGCAATATAATTCGAAGCCCTCAAGGGCATACCTTAATCACAACTGCTTGAAAGACATCTCAATCTCTAACACCAAGAAAAACACTATCGAATTCAAATTCCACCAAGACAAAACTGCCCACAATGCTTTGCAATTGCTCCAATGATCAATATCGCTCTGATACCATGTAGAAATTATATAACTAATGCGTTATACATCCAATATTCTCATAATAACACACTATTTGACTTCATGCACAATACAAAATCTCTTCTACTATTGATCATTACTTGCGGAAATTAAATCAATTTCATGCACACATTGAAACCATAAAAATTCACACATATGAACACAGTGTTTTAATGGGAAAGCCTGAAGCTAAAAACCCCAACTATCTGCATATAATATATGTCATAGAGATCATGTAAAAATCCTCATACAAAGCTGATCATGTCAAGCTCTCAGTAAAATAGAATCGCTACACACTAATCAGGCCCAATCTAGCAAATCCATGCACTGGTCTTTGCCACCTGCTAGCCTGCATCTACTGCGCAATTCCTGCTGAATATTAGCTCTGAATGAACTCGAATTGGTCCAGCCTTGCTCACGCAATCCTCATTGGCATCTCTAATCACCGGGTGTTGCAAATCATGCAACACTATAGTCACGAATGATATTCAACCTGCTCTTTCACCTACCTCTCCACTGGTCTCCACTGAAAATGTCCATGCACTGTAGTTAACTGATGTATTATTTAGTTGATTAATGAGTTAATAATTAGTGAATTAATTAATAATTAATTCACACCACTCTCACTAGTGTATTAATCAGTTAGACTAGATACAACTAGCTCAACTGTGTCTAACTGAGTTAAACTGAACACAACTCCACCAAATACCTCAATAACTCCACCAAACTCTATCACATGAGCTCTAACTGAAGTCTCCATGCAATAGCTCCACTTAATCCTCAAGAATAGCGTAATTCCTTCTGTCAGATCACGTGCCACATCTGTGCACTTAACTGAAGTGCTCCAAGAGAATAAGATAATGTTTATAGTCCAAATATTATTAAGAGCTAATAATATTCGACATATCTATTTTTAGATTGGAAATATAAAAATAGATTCCACCCAGTATGTCTAAAAATATAGGTCCATCTATTTTTCCAACTTGAGCAACCATCCACAAATAGCATCCTGCAACTCATAGAATATGATCGACATGTCTAAAAATATACTTGCGCCAAAAATAGCCTGTGGGCCCACTTAGTGAAGGCGACTCTTTTCACTAAGCTTGACATCTTGTTGCAATCTCAACATCTACAAGTTCTATAGGCAGGGTATGTAAAGGGCCAGGTAGCCTTTGGATCTCACCTTTTATGAAAGGTGACATATCCAGTAAATGCCCCTATAGTCAATCTCTGGAATAGATCTAAATACAAGTTCTTCATTTTAATATCCATAAACCACAACCACTTTAAGGCAAATCGTGTACATGTGTCATTTGTCCCATACATGTGTCATTTCTCCCATAAAATCTTAAGGCAAACTTTAAAGCATGTGTCATTGGCTTTTTCCCATTAACTTTAAAGCATGTGTCATTTCTCAAGGCTTTCTCCCATTAATTCAAGGAAAACTTTAAGGCCTAAAAACTGAAAGTAGCTGAACTTCCATAGGATAAGATCCCCAAAAATCAAATGGAGTAAAATGTAAAATGTTAAAAGTGGAGTGTTTTATGATGCAATGGATCTTAATAATCTAGATTGACATGGTTGTATTGAACTTCCATAGGATAGGATCCCCCAAACTCATGGTGAGTAAAACATAAAATGTTAAAAGTGGAGTGTTTTATGATGTAATGGATCTTAATAATCTAGATTGACATAGCTGTATTTTATTAATGTACATAAATTTACACCTTCCATGTTGCTATATTCTTGTAAAATGTTAAAAGTGTAGTGTTTTAGGATGTAATGGATATAAATAATCTATCTTGTGTTAAATATGATGTAATGGATCTTAATAATCTAGATTGACATGGCTGTATTTTATTAATGTACCTAAATTTACACCCTCCATGTTGCTTTATTCTTGTGAAATGTTAAAAGTGGAGTGTATTAATGTAGCTAAATTAACACCTTCCATGTTGATTTATTCTTTTAAAATGTTAAAATTGGAGTGTTTTATGATGTAATGGATATAAATAATCTAGATTGACATGGCTACAGTGATATGATGATAGTGTAGGTTGATGTTGAAGTTGTAAAACTCTTGTACATATCAATTATTATAAATTATTAAACAATTTGATAAGTGCTAAATCATACTTCTTATTAAGGACATAACTAATTTATGATGATAGTGTAGGTTGATGTTGAAGTTGTAAAATTCTTCTACATATCAAGGATGAATGATAGTACAAGCCAAAAATGACATTATTATAAATTATTAAAAATCTTGATAAGTGCTAAATCATACTTCTTATTAAGGACATAACTAATTTGTAAGTTGAAATTTTTTTCTTAAAATTCTGAGCCTATTTATAGATGTAAAAATAAAGGTTTCTAGATGTGATTTCTCCCATAAATTTCACGACAAACTAAATTCTAAGGAAAAACCTATGACTTTTGACATATGTCATTTCTATGTCATTTCTCCCATATACTATAATGCAAACTTTAAGGCAAACTATGTACATGTCATTTCTATCTTAAAATCTAGGCAAGGCAAACTTTAAGGCATGTCATTTATAGATATGATTTCTCCCATAAAATTAAGGTAAACCATGGACATGCCATTTTTCCCACAAACTAAAGGCTTTTTCCCATAAATTCAAGGCAAAATTTAAGGCCTAAAAACTTAAAGTGGCTGAAATTCCATAGGATTTTAGTCTATCTCTTGAGTGTTAACTTCTATAAGTTCTAAAGGCAGAGTCTGTAAAGGGCCAGGTAGCCTCTGGATCTCATCTTTTCTGAAAGGTGACATATCCAGTAAATGCCCCTATAATCAATCTCTGGAACAGATCTAAATAGAAGTTCTTCATTTTAATATCCATAAAACACAACCACTTTAAGGAATACTGTGTACATGTGTCATTTCTCCCATAAAATCTTAGGCAAAGTTTTTAAAGCATGTGTCATGTTGGCTTTCTCCCATTAAATTTAAAGCATGTTTTTAGTAAGTGCATAAAATAATTTTTGCAAACCATGTAAATTTAATTTCGCCCACAAACTAAAGGCTTCCTCTCATTAATTCAAGGAAAAATTTAAAGCATAAAAATTGAACCTAAAGTGGCTGAACTCTCATAGGATTTTGAACTTCCATAGATTTTAGTCTGTTTGTTCGGTGTTAACTTCTACAAGCTCTAAATGCAGAGTCTATAGAGGGCTAGGTAGCCTTTATATCTCATATTTTCTCAAAGGTGACATATCCAGTAAATGCCCCTACAGTCAATCTCTGGAAAATAAATAGAAATTCTTCATTTTAATATCCATAAACCATTATCACTCTAAGGAAAACCTTGTACATGTGTCATTTCTCCCTTCTCGCACAAAATTTTAGGAAAAATTTAAGGCATGTGTCATTTCTATTTCATTTCTCCTACAAAATCATAAAGGTGTGACTTTTGACATAACTTCATCAACCACCACAACAAGTTGTTTTAGTAAGTGCATAAAATAATTTTGCAAACCATGTAAATTTCATTTCTCCCACAATCTAAAGGCTTTCTCCATTAATTCAAGGCAAAATTTAAGGCCTAAAAAGTAAACCTAAAGTGGCTGAACTCTCATAGGATAAGATCCCCCAAACTAAAGGCTTTCCCCCATTAATTCAAGGAAAACTTTAAGGCCTAAAAACTGAACCTAAAGTGGCTGAACTTCCATAACATTTTAGTTTGTTGGTTGAGTCTTAACTTCTACAAGTTCTAAAGAAGTCTGTAAAGGGCTAGGTAGCCTCTGGATCTCATCCTTTCTTAAGGCATGTAAAGGGCCACGTAGCCTTTGGATCTCATCCTTTCTTAAGGTATGTAGTTTCTAGATGTGATTTCTGCCTTAAATTTTAAGGAAAAATTTCATGCAAGCCATGCATGAACCATGTATATGTGTCATAAATCTCCCTTAAACTCTAGGAAATGCAATATTTAATGCATCTCATTTCTAGATGTGAATTCTACCATAAAATTTAAGTCAAAATTTAAGATAAACCATGCACATGCCATTTATCTCATGCACATATGTCATTTCTCCCATGCATTTGCAATGAATGTCAATTTAATATATTTTTATAGAATTTGTTATTTATTTATTTATTTATGGTTTAAAAATGGACATTATGCATACATGTTTCTTGCTATCCCAATCCAGGGAAAGAAATGATTACATATGTGCTTTCCAATATTGCTACTAGCAAAGTTGTCCAAAGGAAAATGAATATACCTGGAAGAACAACAAACAACAAGGCATATTATATTGCATTGATAGAAGGCTTGGGAAGTGTTTGGTCAATTTAGTGTCCTAAATTGATTACATAAATGATTGACCGAGGTTAGTAATCTTGTGAAGTGCGGTGCACTATATATGCTAGAAGCCTATTTCTTGATTCATTGTATGTATTTTATGTTGTTTTGGGGGTTTTGTTCTTTTTATGTTTAAGAATGTTCAATCTAAAACTATGAAAAGAGTTAAAGGAATCTAATGATTTTTAAGAAGGAAGAAAAATAAGTGTGCCTAATTCAATCTAATTTTCATAAAACAAACCAAAACTTTGTGGGCTAGTTAGAACCTAATTTGGAAAACAAAGAATCTATCTTATCTGATCATTAGTCCTAATCCATGGATTTATTTCTAAAACTAAGATTGAAAATTACAATGCCTATTTGAAGTGAAAGTAGAAAATGAAACAACTAGTGTACCTCTATTTACTTCAACATTCAATGATTAAGTATGACCTTATTGAGATGGTGTTAAGCAACTGTTTATAATTTTAATATGCTAATGTCCTAAAACAATAAGCAAAGAATGCAATGAAAACATCTAAGGAATGTTTAGTTACTTCCAATATTCAATTGTGAAGAGTGATATTCTTGAGATAGTGTTAGGTAACTAATTACACCTGTTGAACTAGAAAACTAAGTAAAATCCGCAGAAAGATAACTCAGAAATTACACTCATTAATCATTCAACCATTCCATCTTTAAACATGATCAGATCAATCTCTTTTAGAACGATTTTTAGGAATATTATTGCTTGCAATTAAGTGAGGGTCTTGAAAGGAAAAGCATGTAAGATTTAACTAAAATCAACTAATGTACAATTGAATTTTCTGCAACATTCAAATGTAAAGTGTTTAGCCTCTTGAGATGCTTTAGGAGAAATCAATTATACCTTAGCCTTTGGAAAGAAAATGACAATGTGAAAGGTAAATTCAACCACTGTATGTGTGTGATATTGAACCATTTAGTGTAGGATCAACATATTGAAAATGGATTTTATAAACATCTTTGTCGACACAGTAATTGACAACTATGTTCTAAAGGAATAAAGGACAAAACAATAAAACTAAGCAACTGTGTATTCTTGTCTCTTCAATCTTTAATTCAGTTTGAAAGCAAAGTTTTCTATTTCCATGAAATATCTTAGAAGAGTAAGTCTGCACAATTGTAATTTATCATTATGCTATTGATTGAAAACTGAAATAAAATGTTAACCTAATTAGAAAATAGAATCGCTGAAAATAGTTGCTGAAATTAAACTAAAAACAACAAAATGAAAAAAAAAAACCTTCTTCAGTTGTAGGGGCCGTTTGTAACTGATGTGGTTGAACTGCTAGCTGATTAAGGATGTAATCAAGCAATCATGAAATTCATATTATGATAAAGTGAAATTTGAATACAGAATATTATAAAAATGCCTGAGTTTAACACTTAATTTCTGCACTCCCTTTTGATCTTGTACAACCGATATTTAAAGGGAAATTACATAAATGATTATGAGATATACTTGATATAGGTGTCTAATTTGAATTAGACTTGCAATAGGACTGTTGGACTCTTGCTAATTCGAATTTAGAATTTCAATAGGACTGTTGGAGCAATCAAGAGTCCTACTGCTTTTAGATAACATACTTTGACTTCATCTTTGACCGTGATCTTAGGCTCGCTTTTCTGTCAATCTAGACCGAGTGAGTAGGATAGAATCCATGTAGGCATCATTATATAAACACCCATGTGGCCCAATTCCTCATTTTACTCCTAGAACTTGCTAAACCATGAGAGTGGCTACAAAATGCACAGTTAGCTGCAGAACAGGCTGCATTTTGTAGCTAAATTGCAAAAATATATCCAAATAGAAAGAGCATGAAAATATAATATGGAAATAATTTTAATGCATCCTTAAGACAAAACATAGCATTTTTCATTGATTGGGGTTTGTGATCTTATGGGAAAGTGCTGGAAAGGTGTGAGAAAACTGTCAAAGAGAGGGTAAATCTGAGGTTCAACATACCCCCACTACAAAATCATTGCATGTCCTCGTGAAATTTGCCAAAAATGTGAGTTCTTATCTCCTACTGCATTTTCTTTGATACCTCTGCTAGCACATCTAATTTTCTTCTTTTGTTCTTCTTTGAAGTGACTGTCATTCTGGGCCTTTTCATAAGAAGCTGGAACTTGAGGTTAATGACTGCTCTGTTCAATAACTTATTCTTCCTCTTCAATTTCCTAGTTTTATTATACCACAATCCTGGATGAAAAATAGTATTATCATGAATTTCCTTGTCCAATTTGTTTTTCTCCTTCAAGGTCTCATTGTTGGGGCCCTTGTTTTTGATTGTCTTTGAAATCTTGGTTAGAACATTTTGAATTTTGACCTTTTGAGTTGCGGCATGAAGACACATGGCAACCGCGACCGCGTCGCAACTACCAGGAGTCGCAGATCTATCAAGGTGGCGCGGAAGCATGAGATAGATGAAGATAGAACACGCACAAGTACAGATGAAGAAAACACACAGCAGAAGACAAAAAGAGGAACATGCAGATAACAGGAGAGAAGCTGGGAGCAGCTGAAGAAAAGACACAGAGAAACTGATAGTCGCGAGAGCGGGTGAATAAATAACCGTCACCCGGCTGGAAGAAGTAGAGGGTGAAGAGGTTGCGAGGCTTGTAACAGGAGAAGAAGCACAGGGCGACTGCGGGAAATCATGCATGACCTTCCTAGGGATCCTCATCTTCTCTATTCTACCTTTCTGTTCCGGAAACCATCTGTATCAGATTTGTAAGCTATCATTGAGAATGCCATGTAATCATGTGTTTGGCCAAAAGATTAATACACTGGAAGGTTGCTGTCTCAATAAGATGTTTACGTGCCTGTAATGTGTTTATGCTGGTTTAAAATTTTATTTGCAAATGTCTTAATGCTTATTAAGTGATCTTGCGTCTATAACTCTGTATATGTAATCGATGCACTGTCCTTCATGAGTTGCGAATTTGTTCCTTGCCATTGATCTCATCCCCTTCTGCATGTGGTTGCGGCATGCCTCGGGTGAGACTCACTGCTCTCTGGAGCAGGGTGAAAATGCCAGCGTGTTCCTAGACTACATCGGACCCCTTTATTGGCCACAACTCCTGAACCTGGGTCTTGTCCGCGAGACCTGTCTTCTTGCCAAAAAATGGTTCTGTTGCCGGGACCTGCATGTTCTGAGGGGACCTAGATCATGGTATCGAGGATTTTTGAAGGAGAGATACGTCGATGGTGGGATGATCATCTTGACCAGTTCATTGCTCAGCAAGCAGAGCTGACCAAGAAAAAGGAGGCGGCGATTAAGGAGCTTGTTCTTTTCTCTGACTCATCCAGTGATACGTAAGAAATTTTCTGGGGAGGGTTCCCTACGAACCTTTACAATTGGTTGCGGAGGTTACGAGCGATGGTGCCCCAAGAAGGTTTGCGGAAGATAAACCGCAGGTGGGCGCACGAAGATCTGGTGGCACTGCACCGGGTGGACACTGAACTGACCCGCGCGGTGGATTTTTGGGTAAGGACCACGTTAGAAGGATACACTGTGGAGTTTACTGCTGAGTGCTACCAATCCTTCTCGAAAGCTGAGACTGTTTTCCACTCAGGGCTAAGGGGGAGGCTGCTGAAGGAGATTCCGCTGTGGATCAAAGCTCTGATGGTGGACGAAGGGTTGATTGAATTCCACAAAACGAGCATGGAAGCGTAAACCACCCGTGCTGGGGGAAGGGTTGAGGGGACCGATGCTATGTAGAATGTGAAAGTGGGGAGCGGGGAATGGATGTTGAGGCCGCATGCAAGTTGCGGGAGCGATGTGCGCATCGGCGGGCACAGATCGCCGATAGGTGGCGAAGAAGGGTAATGCGAGATTTGAAGAGAAGGGAGATTGAGAGGAAAAATCAGAAGGAGGCGCCTCAGAGGACAGGAACTATGGGTATGGATACCCGGGAAGAAGACGGGATAGCGGTGGAAGTGCAGTGGGTGCATGGGAGCCCAGCGACGCGAGAAAGAGAGATAATGACGAGTGAAGATAATGGAAAGATGCAGCCCGAAGAGATTTTCGATGACGAATGGCACGGCGTGATGCAGCGGATGTTTCAAGATCAGACGACACCCACCCCTCCAGGCAGCCCTACTTCTCACCTTCTGCATGGCAGGATCCCGACCTTCCCCTGGTACTGTATCAACCGTTAAGTAATATTTTTATTCAGTTACAAGCATTGATTCAGTCATACAATAGTTCATCAGCGTTAGTAACGTCCGGTAACAGCAACGTTACTAGTAGTGGTATTTTTCCTAGTGGGACCGTTACACAACCAGGACCTGGAGGATTTATCCTGGTCAATTCTCCACAAGCACACATGGATAGATCTTTCACCTGGTATCTAGAGTTCTCTGGCCGGGGCAATGATGATGTAGAGCAACACTGGTACCTGTGCGAAGCCATCTGGAGGGCTCTCTAGACACCAGATGCAGGGAAGTTAATAGAATTCCAAACCACGCTCAGAGAGAGGGCTCGGCGATGGTTTATCAAGTGGTACGAGGCTCATCCTAACCCCGTAATTGCAAACGTGAAGCGAGATTTTGTCCGTGAATTCAAGCTTCCCTAGACAGACCAGCAGGGCCTGTCAGAGCTGTGGGAAATTAAGCAGAAGGAAGGTGAGACCACGTGGGAGTTGATGCGGCGATTCAAGGACGCGATCGGGAAACTTAGCTACCCAATCGATCCAAACCACCAGAGGGACTGGTTCATCAAGGCTCTGCTCCCCTTGACACGAACCCCTCTCACTCAGCAGAAGATCGATAATCTGCAGGATGCTTTGGAGCAGGCCATGAAGATTGAAGCCATGGCAGGCTACCCCCAAGAATATCGGGGGGGCCCAGCCCCGCAAGATCCTTCTTTGATAGGGTTGCAACACCAGATTGCCAGCTTGAATCAGAAGCTCAAGGAGCTTCAGCCGGTGAGACCAGCGCAACCGAATGTTTGGTGTACTCATTGCCTGGTCGAGGGCCACGTCGCAACCGAGTGTCCTCGGTTGCGCGGCACAGGGGCAGGACCCTCGGTCGCAGTAATCCAGGGGGGTCCAGCCCCTGGTGGCGGCGCAGCGATGAACCCGCAGGGAGTCTACCAGCCGCAACAGACTTACGCGGGGTTCCCACCCCAACCGGGTTCCTCCACCACAGAGTACTGCGAGATTTGCCGGATGCTGGGGCATCCTCCTCGGCTGTGCCCGATATTACAGAAGTACTCCACGGTCCCGAATAATGTGTATTGCAAATTTTGTGTTTCCACGACTCACAACACTAAGTAGTGCAGGGCGCTTGACGCACTGGCGGATCGATTGGATCGTCCCTCCTACAGGGTGAACGAGGCTCCAAGGGGAAGAGGCGGCAGCATGCGGGGAGGCCGCACAGGCGGACGCGGTCCGGTGAAATGTTACAACTGTGACCAGGAGGGTCACGTGGCTCGAGAATGTCCCCTCCCGCGACGACCCTGGTGTTCCCAGTGGCGGGTAAACGCCCACGCCACCGAGGACTGTCCGGAGCTCATCAAGAAGTGGGAAGAACGGGCGAGGTAGAGGGGAGAGAATCTGATAAACTCAGAGCTGCAAGGGACCGTAACCCCAGACATGCATAATGTCGCGATCGTGACGAGGGGTGGAAAGAAGACTGGAGAGGATGCCCACGGGAAGGAGCCAGCACGAGTGGTTCGGCCGACATCCCCGAAGAAGTTAATCAGGCCCGAAGTCTAGAAGAAGTATTTCCAAGAGGCAGTTGAGGCGTTTTCCCAGCTGCGGGACGAGGGAGGTCTGGAGGAGCCCATGCTGCCGGAATCTGGGGCGCAGAACGTCGCAGGTACGGTGGTCGAGGATTGGCTCCGGCTATTCCTCAGGATTGTTGACAACGCTGCGCTGCGGCAGCAGCTCAAGCATGCTTTGGAAGGAGCACTGCAGGGGCGCATAGGACTTAGAGACCCAGCAGACACTGGCCCCCAATACGTGCAGCACGTGAAGCGGAACAAGCAACGAACAGGCAAAGAATTCCGGCTTAACACGCAGGTCGCGGGATTCCAAATCAGCGACACCATGTTGGACTTGGGGTTCGACGTTAACATTCTGCCACAGAAGACATGGGAGGCTCTTGGAAGGCCATGGCTAGCCTACTCACCAATCCAACTCAGGATGGTGAACCAGTACTGTATTCTGCCAATCGGCCGGCTCGAGGGTGTCGAGGTCGATGTTGCGGGGGTGAAGACATACACCGATTTTGAGGTTATTGATATCATGGGCGACAAGGATCCCTATCCTGCCTTACTCGGCATTGATTGGGCTTTAGGACCACGCCATCACTAACTTCAGGTAAGGCATGAGTCACATGATCTCTTGAGGATGGGAGGCACAGTCACCAGCCCCCTGAACCCGACTGTGCTCTCACAGGAAGGTCAAAGGTTGGAGAATCAGAGGACACAGATATGGAACTGCACCTAACGAAGGACCGCAGAAAGTGACGACCATATTAACCCGACCGCAACCGGCTCACACAGAGTGCAGAGCCCGTTGGTGCTCGGATCCAACCCGTGGAAGACCGGGCAAAGAAGGGGTATGAGACCACCACACGGAGATGTGCTTCCATTGCCCAAGTCCGGTGGGTCGGGACTGAGATTCGCGGATATCCCACCTTGTCAAACATGCAGGCAGTCAATACTTTTATTACCAAGGTGGAAGACCTGGTCCCAGTTGAAAGCCGGATGCCACTTTTGGATGTGGCCTTGCAATCCACATCGGCCCGGTGGTGGAAGAATCACTGCAACACTCTGTTGCGATGGGAGTGCGTGGCAGATGCTCTGCGGGCATTCTTTAAAGAGGACGAAGGACCTTGCAGTATGCTTAAATATCATGGGACTTTCGACCCGCGACACCACTTGCGGGCCCGCGAGGAACAGTGGCGTAGCACTAGGTACCTTGAGGAGCTGTGGGTCCATAGGTTTACCCACTCCCTGGGTACGATTCCCCAGGCCTAGTACCTGGAGGAAGAATGGAAACGGGGAACTCGCTCTTGGCAG